>JAQJVL010000130.1:315569-675101 GCA_035578905.1 Stictocephala bisonia | reverse complement strand
TTACAGCCAGCACTACGTATTTCGTTCATGTTGTTGTTACAGCCAGTACTACGTATTTCGTTCATGTTGTTGTTACAGCCAGCACTACGTACTTCGTTCATGTTGTTGTTACAGCCAGTACTACATATTTCGTTCATATTGTAGCTACAGCCAGCACTACGTACTTCGTTCATGTTGTTGTTACAGCCAGCACTACGTACTTCGTTCATGTTGTTGTTACAGCCAGTACTACATATTTCGTTCATATTGTAGCTACAGCCAGCACTACGTACTTCGTTCATGTTGTTGTTACAGCCAGCACTACGTACTTCGTTCATGTTGTTGTTACAGCCAGCACTACGTACTTCGTTCATGTTGTTGTTACAGCCAGTACTACGTATTTCGTTCATGTTGTTGTTACAGCCAGCACTACGTACTTCGTTCATGTTGTTGTTACAGCCAGTACTACATATTTCGTTCATATTGTAGCTACAGCCAGCACTACGTACTTCGTTCATGTTGTTGTTACAGCCAGCACTACGTACTTCGTTCATGTTGTTGTTACAGCCAGTACTACATATTTCGTTCATATTGTAGCTACAGCCAGCACTACGTACTTCGTTCATGTTGTTGTTACAGCCAGCACTACGTACTTCGTTCATGTTGTTGTTACAGCCAGTACTACGTATTTCGTTCATGTTGTTGTTACAGCCAGCACTACGTACTTCGTTCATGTTGTTGTTACAGCCAGTACTACATATTTCGTTCATATTGTAGCTACAGCCAGCACTACGTACTTCGTTCATGTTGTTGTTACAGCCAGCACTACGTACTTCGTTCATGTTGTTGTTACAGCCAGCACTACGTACTTCGTTCATGTTGTTGTTACAGCCAGTACTACGTACTTCGTTCATGTTGTTGTTACAGCCAGCACTACGTACTTCGTTCATGTTGTTGTTACAGCCAGTACTACGTATTTCGTTCATGTTGTTGTTACAGCCAGCACTACGTACTTCGTTCATGTTGTTGTTACAGCCAGCACTACGTACTTCGTTCATGTTGTTGTTACAGCCAGCACTACGTACTTCGTTCATGTTGTTGTTACAGCCAGTACTACGTATTTCGTTCATGTTGTTGTTACAGCCAGCACTACGTACTTCGTTCATGTTGTTGTTACAGCCAGCACTACGTACTTCGTTCATGTTGTAGTTACAGCCAGTACTACCATTGATTTTATAAACATACAATAGATAAACCATCCAATAGGAATATTTGTGCCAGTAATTTTGTTAGTTTGTGTGGCCCGCAACCACAGCTGGTTTAAACTGCATTACATTTACATGGGACTACACTAACGCTCCACAATGGACCACAAAAACAGCTGATATTTTGAGACTCAAAATTTAACATTGGATGGGAAATCTATAGGAATATTTGTGCCAGTAATTTTGTTAGTTTGTGTGGCCCGCAACCACAGCTGGTTTAAACTGCATTACATTTACATGGGACTACACTAGCGCTCCACAATGGACCACAAAAACAGCTGATATTTTGAGGCTCAAAATTTAACATTGGATGGGAAATCTATTTGTGTATAAAATCAATGGTACTACGTACATCGTTCATATTGTAGTTACAGCTAGCACTACGTACTTCGTTCGTGTTGTAGTTACAGCCAGTACTACGTGCATCGTTCATGTTGTAGCTACAGCCAGTACCATGTAATTCGTTTATGTTGTAGTTATAGCCAGTACTAGGTACTTCGTTTATGTTGTAGTTATAGCCAGTACTACGTACTTCGTTTATGTTGTAGCTACAGTCAGTACTACGTACTTCGTTTATGTTGTAGCTACAGTCAGTACTACGTACTTCGTTTATGTTGTAGCTACAGTCAGTACTACGTACTTCGTTTATGTTGTAGCTACAGTCAGTACTACGTACTTCGTTTATGTTGTAGCTACAGTCAGTACTACGTACTTCGTTTATGTTGTAGCTACAGTCAGTACTACGTACTTCGTTTATGTTGTAGCTACAGTCAGTACTACGTACTTCGTTTATGTTGTAGTTATAGCCAGTACTACGTACTTCGTTTATGTTGTAGCTACAGTCAGTACTACGTACTTCGTTTATGTTGTAGTTATAGCCAGTACTACGTACTTCGTTTATGTTGTAGCTACAGTCAGTTCTACGTACTTCGTTTATGTTGTAGTTACAGCCAGTACTACATTCATGTTGTATTTACAGCCAGTACTACGTACTTCGTTCATGTTGCAGCTACAGTCAGTACTACGTACTTTGTTTATGTTGTAGTTACAGCCACTACTACATTCATGCTGTAGCTACAGCAAGTACTACGTACTTCGTTCATGTTGCAGCTACAGCCAGTACTAAGTAATTCGTTCATGTTGTACTTACAGCCAGGACTACGTACTTCGTTCATGATTTACAATGTATGATACTAGTGTCTACTCGCTACTCTACACACAGGTCTCAGTCATGTTATATATTCTTGATGGACAGCAATAGACCATTATCAGCCGTTACCTAGCGCCGTGGACTCGACAGGCCGGCGACTGTTGCCAGATTTAGTCGGCAGATTTACATGATATAGTGTTTGTGGTGCGGTTCACGCTCCGCATTCTCGCACGATGTGGCGGCCAAACTTGGGAGACGGCGTGACAAGAAAACTGCCGCTCTGCCAAGGCCAAGGCTGACATGGGTGTATACACTAGCGTAGCATAGTGTATAGAGAAAAGCCGGCCCGTCTATATAGTCCGTTCATATGAGCCCCGTAAAGACGGGTATCCTGTTTAGTAAAATTAGTTCATGTTAGGCTTCCACTGTTAGCGCCTTCAAATCTCTCTCTCTCCCTCTCTCCCCTCCCTCACTCTCTCTGACGTGAAGGATAGCCTGACTTTGGAATAACGATTACTTCAAAGCAATAATCGCTACAATTTTCAGTAACTTTGTAACGCAATCGTTACATTTTTAAATGGGTAACTAGTAACGAGTAAAATTAGGTTTTGGACGTTACAAGTTACAAAATATCTCAGTAATCGGAATTGATTTAGTTCCGACCGTTTCGAGAAATGTAGGTTGCAAATCCACCCCTGTGCGGGGCTTTTGTTGTCAGGCACGTCTCGAAACACGTGGCAGTGACACTGTCCGGCAATTGGAAAGTTGGTAACCATTTGCCGAGTCTTGGGTGTACCTTTGTTCAAGAAACCTAGCGAGACTTATTCCTTATTGCCAGGTATTGGAACTGCATTAGATGGCCCTTCCTCCCTTTCACATATGATGAAAATTGTGTTCATCCAATATAATACAGCAGTCCCGTCGTCAGCTCAATGTGAGCGAATTTTTAGCTGCGCAAATTTGCTATTTTCTGAAAGGCAGACCTTCATTTTGAACAACAGATGATGTTGAAATTTAACAGATGTTTTCCAAAGGAATAGGTTAACATATAAATACTGTAACTATAAATGAGCCTTGTTGCTTAAAATAGAAATAGTATTTTATTTACTGCAAACTGAATACAAACAAACATATAAAGGGTGGAAAAAAAATATTGAATCGCTTTCACAACTTTAGTATGACTTCACTTGTGAAAGTAAAATCTTGTACATCATCAAGGTTACAAAAAACATACTTTTGACCCCATTAGCGCCATTTCATCTTTTCAGGGGGACGGCTCACGAGGAGTTGAACGAAAATCTTCAATTTAAGTCTAGGTCAAGTTTGGTAACACATGAAAGGTATATTCAAGAGAAATGAATTGCCGCAAACTGGACTTCGAAAGGTTTGTCCTTCCCAGAGTAGCGGTCATTTGAATTTCAAAGTAACTAATTTGAACAATATTATTTCTCCGCTATTTAACGGTTTTAAGTAAAGTATTCTGATTAAAAATTATAATTTATGAAACACAATTACTAAAAAAATTAAATGATCAAATTATCTATGGAAAAAATAACGTTGTTGTGAAAGCGTTTCCGTGTTTTTCCGCTCTGTATATAAGCACATAATGGAAACATTGTTTTAGATTTTGCTACGAATTTAACTTGTAAATGGGCGAAAAGTCTGCAACATAACTAGCTGATAGTTGGTATTACAACATCCTTTGAGGAGTGTAAGGATGGACGGTAAAAGTCAGTGAGTGCTGGGCAGATGCCAGGAGCAGGAAAGAAAAGGGCTGCCAAAGAGAAAAAGGTATCGGTGGTCGCTCTCTTTTGGCCCCAGCGAACGCCTATGTAGCAATTACCACTAACGTAAATAGTATAAATTTGAAGTAACAATTAGTACGTTTATCCTTCAGGAATTTGAAATAAATAAATGGAGGGACTGACACCGTTGCTGGCTCCGCCATCCGCACGGTGAACTGGAGAACTAAGTACTCAACCCCCCCCCCCCAGTTTTTATAACTCGACACCCATTCAGCTTACTATTGGATGCGACTTCTGTACTTTTTTTACTTCTCGTTGCTACTGCCAACCTCACTGTACATCGACAATATCTTCAACGGTTAACAACCATCGACTAAACCTAATTCAGTTGGAAGTTTTTGCCAAACCCAAGGGCACACAGACTGGAGGTGTTAAAGTTAAAACCTTTACAGTATAAATATTTTCCCTTTTCAATCAACACAAAATTTTTTCGTTTCTCTGTAATGGTGAAATTTAATGTAATTTTATCATTATTACTGATAAGAATAACAAAAGTCATCATAATCGTCATCATCATTAGATGTTTTTCCCTCTAGTAGGTGCAACTGCAGCCTTCCAACAAACCTCTCTGTTTTGAACAAGTCGTTTTGTTGTCTCATACTTCTCTCCGATCCTTACCCTGTCCACCATCTGACGTATTTTTTCCCTTTCCTCTATTTCCTCTAACTTTACTTTCTATAGCTTTTCTCAACAAGCTCTCTCCTCTCATTACGTCCTAACCAATTAATTTTTCTTCCCAGAGTTTTCAGTATTTCCTTCTCTTCGTCCACTCTCTGCAGCACTTCTTCATTTCACCCTCTATTCATCGTATTTTATCCATGCTTCTCCAAATCCAACATTGCTTTCAACATCTTCTCGCATTTTTTTCTAAGAGTCTTTGTTTCCGCTCCATGTCATAAAACACGAGAAGAAAACAGGAAAAGAATTTTAAAAATCTTCAACTTCTGATCCAACGGTCCATAAAGTAAACTTCTATTTTCATTACACTTTTCTTGGTTGAATAAGATTACAGGAGTAATATATCACAACTCGGTTGTTACTTGATAGTAAATATTTAATAAGTAAACTTGTGGATATCTTTGAGAAACATCCCTCCACCCTCTCCCCCCAACAAACAGGGGTTTGAATATCGATGACATACCTTTTACCTAAACTTGATTAAAATTTCATAAATTTCACCTATGTTTTTCTAAAGATTTAAATGTGTAATGCACAGAATGACTGGATGCGTAGTTCTACAACGCACAAATCAACTAGGATAATTAATTATTGTAAAATAACTTCTTTTAGGGGTGAACAATAATATGAACAATTAAGTTTTTATGTAATTTGTGAGTGTTTTAGCATTCGTGTTAATATTATAAGTAACACCATAAGTAGAACTACAGTAATGGTTATGTGTAAGGAACCTCTCATTTAAAAATAGTTCTAACCTCACCAGTTGTTACAATTTTTTGTGTGTCAATGAAAATATAAAAAATAATTATTTGATTCGCTAATATTTTGGTGTTAACTGCAATACTGTATTTTGACACGTTTTCATTAATACTTACCAACAATTGAAATTCACTTCGCTTATTAATGTGTTAGATAATAACTGGCATAATCAGTTAGACAAATATATTTTATATACCGTAATACTTTAGTTTATTTTAAACTCTATCTTTACAGGCAACTCTAGTGTTGCTATGGTATACTGTATTATATTTTATATAATATTAGAGTGACACGGTCCACTGAGTCGTGTTCGTAAACCTCATTGGATTCTGAAGGGAGTTGCGAACATTAATTAAATGGTGTAACTTTTTTAAGATGACAAACTCTGTGATTGCAAGACATAATATTATCTTAAAACAAAAATCGGCTGAAAATATTAGTAATATTTTGTCTTCAAATATACAAAATTGTTTATTTTAATATTCGGGGTACATTTAGAAGATTAGAGGTGACACATGCCGATAAATTGAGATTTAAAAAAAATGGTGTTGATATGACAGTGCGCAGAGTGTGGTGGTAATGGAAGTCAGTAAATATCAGCTGAAAGTGAGTTGTTAGGGGGCAAACCTGTCAGCAGCTAGAATAATGACTGCTCTCGTGATAAAGATGGAAGGCTAATGTGTTTTGACAGATATCATAAGTCATTTCTAGGACCGATGACAGGCGAAGCAAGAACGCCGAGTGAGTCAAGCTTCAAAAGTAACATTTAAGTTTCAGAACGTATACTTATTTATTGTCAAATTGTTAATGAAAGATTATCTTTCCTGGCGTTCCGTTTCTGTGAAAAAGAATCGATGGAACGGAAGTGTAAACTGTGATAAGAGAGTTTGCAGTCAGCGATAAGACCGACAAAGGCATAGCGACCTCGACATTGACCGCTTCGCTAATGACTGTTAAATATAAACAAGGAGGCAGTGATAAGGATCAAATAGGCGCCGATTCCCGGAACTGGTTATCAGTAGGGTCGTCACTTCCGGTTGGACGGAGCAGTGCAGCCAGTGACTCCCTGACTGGCCGCAAGTCCGCGCCACTGCACTGTCCGCCCAGCTGTTTGGCTGAGCTCACAAGTCTTTAGTTTGTTTATGACCGGGGTTTATTTTCATACTTCGTCTGTCTAAACTTCCATTGACCCCGTTATGTGATTGCCAAGATTTGTGCTCCTCATCTCGAAATGGATTGTTTACATAGTGGTAAGGTTTTTCTCTCGCCAAATTACCAAATTATTGTACACTCTGGTTCTGCCGCTCATAATTAATTGTAAAAATTACGAAATCGTATGGAGATTAACGAATAAGGTTATTGGTAGAAAAAACTTTATTTTCATGATATATTTGTTTAGTTAATAATCGATTTAATAATTAGTTGGGCGTTGTACAACTAGTGGTAACTTCTGAAAGTTTAGGACCTTAACGTCGATTAAAATTTTAATTTCAACACTTTATTCAATTGTCTTTATTATAACAACATAAATATGCTTATATATTATAGATAAGTATTATTATTTAGCCTGTATATAGGGCCTATAGTAATCATTTAGGATTAGTGCCAAGAACATCGGTATCTTATTATAATATAAACATAAAAAAAGATAATGTTCCCTAATACCTGATAATAAAAAAACTAAAATTATGGAAACTGTTCAAACTATTTTTATGTACAAAAGTAATATTTAAATATTTTCATAAATATCTGAGGGACAAAAGTAGAAGTCTGAGTTTTTGTTTATACTGTGATAGAGTGTTTAGTTTGAAAAATACAAAATTTAACTAACATTTATCTGATGCTATGTATGATCAGTCTATGAGATTGTAAACATGGACATCTTAATATTGCATTGTGTAATTAATGTATTCAGATTATTTTAATAAGGTACAACATTAACATTCGGTTAGAATTGCAACAGATTGTCATCTTATGGATTAAAGAACCAATACAAACAGTTTGGTGTCTTGACTTCATCTCCCTTGCCTGTGTGATGAATGCAATTTACACAACTATAAATAGTTGGCATAAAAGAATTTTTCAAGTTGCAATTTATCTGTTACTGAGATACTAGTATTTTTGGTGGCATGTTTGGTCTAATTAGATTTTATATTTATTTGAATTTTTTATTTACCGGTATTTTTATAAATCTACCCTAAACTATTCTGTTTGATTGAATAGAAAGTAATTAAAGCGTTAATAATTATGTTTAGATAAAAATAATATAATTACAAACATATATGCAAACAATTATCGGACCTTTTCCGTTAATTTACTACCACTACTTTTTTTTTATCGCAGTTTACAGTTGGGTTAGGTTAGGCCAGGTTAGGTTAGGTGGCTACTAAAGTTCATCACAAACTGGTAAATCCAATGATTAACTTACCACCGAATGCCCTCTCCGTGTATAAGTTCTTGGAAAGCGATAAGATAAGGCTAGCGATATCGGACTCCTAGCGGACAAGGAATACTACAGTGGACGTAAAAATGATTGGGGAACAGCTTTTAGAGCAATCGAATATTTATCAAGTGGTAGTGAATTAACGGAAACAAAAAAGTAGTGGTAGTGAATTAATGGAAAATATCCAAATTATAATATCTAATATCCTTTCAATTTCAGTTTCAATCATCTCTTATTTATTTTGTATACTTTATTTCAGTCTGCAGAGGCTATCAAAGGCTGTCGGCCATGTTGGTTTTAATCCCATAAGAACTATTTTATACTTTTTATTTATTTATTTTTATTCAATAAATAAAATGTTATATTCAAACCGGATATAGGATTACGTGTATCCAAATTAAATAGTTATTTTAAGTGATTTTTTTAAACGTATTGCATTTGATCAAGAATAAAATTGCGTGTTGGAATTGCTTTGCAAATTCCTAATTATTTATATAGAAAAATATAACAAATATTTAGTTTAAAGTTTTAATTTTCACCTAATTTTTAATAAGATAATAAATATTCATGTTTGATATTTCTAAATATCAAAAGTAAACTCAATGTGCAGTTTGATAACGTTTAAAATGACACCTCATACACAACATATGATCACTAAATGACGAAAAAAATATGGATTTGCAAATAACATTGTTCTTATGGGATTACAACCTTCATGGCTGACAGCCTCTGCAGATTCTTAGTCTCAAATTTTACATTAACTATAACTTAACACAATAAACATAAGCTGTTATGGTGCAATAAATTATGTTCAATAGCACTGAAGTAGAGTATTTATATTTAAATATAATTTATTAAAAATATATTTATATTCAAGTTACGGGTATAATTTAAATACAATCACTAATACTCTCAATTTTATTTGAATATCAAAAGTGTAAAATGCTTTTAGAACCAGGTATTCCTTCAGATTTCTTTAAAAGTATTCAAATATTGTTCCAATTTAACATTTTGAAAAAGAGACAAACAGAATTTAGATCTCTCATATTGTGTTTTTTACTACAGGTCAATGAGTATTGGCTTCTGGTATTGACCTTCTGTGATGTTATAGTGTTTTGCATCATCATGGGTGTTTATCATATTAATATAGTAACATTTTGAATACAATGGGTCAAATTAACAGATTCAATCAAAGTTTTGAGTTTTGAAAATTCTTTCATTGTTTGGTTCACAGAGTGATGAGGGTTTACTTCGGTTAAATCCAAAAATAAACAACATTTGTAGACGTTTAATGGTTACTTAATCCTCAAATATTACTTCTAAAAATAATAAAAGAAGCACACTACCTATTTTTATTAACCTTAAAATGTAGTTCAAACAGCAGTTTTTTTTCTTCTTACTAACTTGAATTTGACTAATGTGTGATGGAAATTCTCAAAATACTACATGGTTTGATGACCTTAAAGACAGGATATATAGTAATATTTGTTTTGTTTATTGTGATCAGCTGATTAAATAAATGTCTGATTGTTGACTGCAACTTGTAGGGATAAGAAGTTGTATGACTTGTAGAAGAGCACAACAAAGCACTGTAATATAGTAGATGTAATCTACGGGTGAAAATTTTTATGCAGTTATAGTTTTATCGCTAACTACTTGTTTATTGTTGAATATCATATAAATACTCCCAAATAGATATGACTAGTTTTACAGTAGTTTCTAAATTTTATGAAATTAAAAAACAAAATAAACCATTTTCTAAAAATATCATAGCTCTAATGTCATCTGTAAATCTGTAGGTAGGATGAACCTTCCTCGTAGGGAGTGGACACTGTTAAATCGTCCCCAACTGGCGTTGGCAGATGCAATTACTGGAACTATAAATGGGGATTGACAGTAGATCAGTCATGTGATTGCAGGGAGTCTATCCAAACAATGGATCACATAGTTACAGATTACCCCCTGCGCTCTTATGGAGGGATTGGTCAGCATATAAAGAATCAGTGAGGCAGTTGTTAGATGGCTCGATGGATTGGACTTAGCTTTGTGACAGGAGATCACTTTACATTTTATAATCAATGAATATATATAATCATGACTTTTGGATATTTATCCAAATATACATCGCAGCTTTATGATTGACAAATAGTAGCTGACAACAAACCATATGATATATAGATATACATATATATATATCTGTAAATCTTCAGTCTTGTTGATCTGATCACTTCAAAACCACTGGTTATTATAAGGGTGGTCATTCAGCTGAGCACTCTAAGGAATTTAGTTCATTTAGGATTAGCAAAGAGCATCACTCACACTAAATATGTTGCCCTTCACTTTCTCCCTCGCTGTAATCGCCTGCCCCACCCTACAAATTTTGCAAAAATTCCTAACTCTCATTTACAGTTAACTCTAGAAACTGTAAAAAAAAAATTATAATGAAGTTTTTATAAATCTTCTCTTTCAGCCCAACATAACTGTATAAATTTCAACTCAACGTTTGTAAAGATGTTATTTTAGAAAAATAATTTTCACGTTTATAAAAAAATTCATAAAATTTTACTTTATACTTGGTTTTTTAGTAGTACCCCTTGTCCACTAACTCTCAAATTTTAATAAAATACATCAAACGTTTCTTAATAAATTATGATACCTAGAAGAGCCAAATTATCCACTTCTCCATAGAGAAATTATTTAACGTTTACCTCAACACATTTACTACTTATAAGAAAACAAACACTTTATTCAAAGAAATTTCAAGTACCTTTTAAGTCAAATATTGTACGGGATGAAAAATAGTTTCATAGGTTTTAACATAACCACAAGGTAATAAGAGATGTTTTTCTACATTATTTATCTATTTCTAGTTATATCTATATATATATATATATTTTCTTTTTCTGTTACATAACCTAACGTAGTGATATTAAAGTAATAATATTCAACTTTGATAATTAATTCTTGCAAGTGATCGCTATAGCATTTAAGAATCAAATAAAATTCTACATCCAAAATGGAAGACTATGGAAACCTTTTTTGGATATTATATCTGACACTAAATTATATAACTTAGAATGTAGAATAAAAGCCTCTTTAGTTAAATGTTCTCTTATTTTAGCTTAGTGCTTATGGAAAATTTAATTAACTATGGGAAAACATCAAAGTCAAGCTGTAGTGTATTGGAATGTTTGTATTGTTTTATTTCTTTTTAAAAGTCAATCACTTAATAGACTATTTTGATCACCCTAGTTGCTTAATTTACTATTATAAATTTCATTTTACTCTCTTTAATTTTTCCATAGTTACAAATAAATATATCGATTTATCTCATTTCATGATGCATGTAAAATATTATTCTAGTAAGTGTAAATGAATTTTTTTGTTGAAGAAATAAAAAAAAATCTTTACTATTGTTTTAGCAGTGTTCGGTTATTTTGTTCACTTGCTTAGAGAGTTAAATCACTATCCTAATTATATTTTTTTTCAGATAGTAACAAGATTGTGAATAAGATAATTGTGAAAAATGTACAATTTATATTGATACAGTTTTATGCCAATGTGGATAATGCGTGCCTTGATAGAGTTATATGAGATACGATTAGCCATTCAACTTCGGGGTTTGACACAATATCTCCAAGATCTGACCATTTGAGGTTGTTGTGTTTGTTTACCTAATGCTGTCTAAAATTACCTATGAAAAACTCTTCTGATGGTATAAAATATGCTTATTTATACCCCCATCTTACCTTTGGTGTAATGTTCTGCGGTAGACCATTTCAAAAAGTGTTAGTCCTTAAAAAATAGATTACACAAGCTATAGATGGTAGTAATTCCGCTCATAATGCAGACGCAGACCCCTCTTCTCAAAAATGTTCACTCTCCCAATTCAATGCCTATACATTTTCTGTACACTAAAATGTTTTAATCAGAACTTATCGTTATTCACTGAAAATAGGCAAATGTCATATAATACCTGCAACAGAAACTTATTGACAATCCCAATTCATAGTACTAATATATTATTACAAACTTCTGCATATATGGCTAAAACAATATTTAATTTTCTTCGCAAAAATTTACAAAATTAATTAAATTAAAATATTTTCAAAACTGGCCTTAGAGAGTTTTTATTGCTTCATCTGTTTCATTATGTTAATCATTATTTCAACTGGAGCAAACAGTCGGTTGTTGACATACACTAGTTTAAGCACTTAGTTGTTAATTTGATTAAAACTTGGTAAATTACCTGTCAAGTAGGTTAAGAAACCAAATTGTGATGCCATGTAATTGTGAAGTAAAAAATAATAAGTTAATAAATAAATACAGTTTTCATATACTTCCTAGATCAATAGTGTTCCTTTTTTAAGGTGTGTTGAATTTAATAGATTTTTTCTGGAAGTTACTTTTATAATAATAAAATTTCTTTGTGAATCCCTCTGGTCCGAGGAAGGTGAGCGTGGTTCGCCAAAATCAATCACCATAATGTTTGTGGATTTTGTACTTGTACTGTAAAATATTTGTGCATTTTGTGCTTATATTGTAATATATTTGTATTGTGTGACGTTCACTAGTACTGTATTTTTACCAACACGTATTACGCTAATTAAAAAGCTATATATAAAAGTTGTATGTATATGAAGCCGTACATATTTCTTTAACGAAACCTATACATTTATTAGCACACTGTGAAAGTAACTTTCATATCATGAAATCCATTAGTTATACAAATTATTAGTGTACATATTGAATACAGAGACATGCGTCATGTACTTTCAACTAGGCAGGCCTATTGTCCGTCCAAGTGTTTAGCCATTCTCCTCAGTCTCTAGCCATGATAGCCATTCCTGGCACACTGCACACTCCTGCCTCGCTTACTGACACTCACTGCTACCAACCTAACCACTTTAACTGTCACATTTGTTTGAACCTCGAGACATGACTTGCATTGCCTGTCCTCTCATCATTATTTCGTCTTCTCGTGACTTTTCCGATATCATTAACATAGTGAATAATGCTAAATTTATCAACAATCAAACGCATGTCGCTTATACTTATTTGAAAGTTGTTGTCGACTTGGTCTGCTATTTCCCTCTAACACGGTTTTCCCCATGAAATTCAAGTTCAAATCCTTTATTTACATATTACATTACATAAATTTGCAGGACTAAAGTCTTAAGGTTATGATAGAACTTAATAATTTTTTTAAAGTTATTAATTATTTTGTGTGTTGTATGAAATATTTGTTCTTTTCAGCTTAAAAAAACAAATTTTTTTTTCTTTTAATTTTTTTAATTCAAGTTATTGTCCATCTTTTACCCATTTATTTTGGATTCTTTTTATATACTTTATTCCTGAATTTAATGACCATGGCAGTTGAAAATGTTTTACATTTCTGGGTTGTAAGCTATAACAAAGCTATATACCTCAGATAGTTTTTTTTTTACAGAACTAATATCTCTGGAGTGTAAAGCTTAAGAGTCTGCTACACATGTCACAATATTGGTTTTGATTCTTTATAAGGTCAATGTTAAATTCAAGTAGAAGTTAGAGCTTCATTTTATGAATGCATAGTTTTAAACTTGGCCTTTTTTTAAGGAGAACAATTGTCTAGAACCCGTTGAAATCAGATTTTATTTCAATTTAAAGTCCAGATCATTACATCTCTTCCCATGACTCTCGTTGAATAGCTAACAATATTGTGTTCAAGAACCAACATTTATAGTTTAAGTCTAAATCAAAATAACTTATACATTAGCTAACCCCTTTTACTAGTGAATATTTTGACCTTGTATCTTGTCTCGGGTCTTCCTTTGCTGTGCTTTGTATCTCCTGAGCACAGTAATTAAGGGAATCAACGACAATCAATCACAATTACTGGATACCAGTTGCTGATTAACTTGGTTTGTTCATTTTTAACTGAAGAGTTAAAAGAGTATTATTCTAATAAATGTTGCATCAGACCATGGTTTTATTTATGGTGAATAGTTCAATGACCCCCTTCTTACTGTATATTTCAGTTTGAATCTTAGGTTTAGAGTACATATTTTAGAGATTTTGTTTATTAATTAATTTGTATCTTGTCAAGTCTATAATGTTTTCTTTTTAATATCTCCTCGCTCATGTTTTACTGTTGTTTTCAGTGACGAAGGGGTCTGAGCTCCTAGACATTGTGATCATCTCCAGCAAGGCCAGTGAAGCAGCTGCCCTCTGGGTTTCGTACCTCACGACATGCTTCCAGCAGGTGGCCAAGGAGCGCTCCAGACCACCCTTCAAGTAAGTTTTGGTTTTTGTTCTATACTGACTGTCTAGAATTCCCCCCATATTAACCTTTTTATGAATAGAGATTAAGTGATTTAGTTCAGAGAATGTTATATGACCAACTGAGTTTTTTAAGTATAAAAATGTTGGCCCCCTCAGAAAATGACATAGTTTGGGAGCAAGTCAAATTTGTAAGTGTGAACACCTAGCAAATGATACCTTATTTTAAAGGTGTTGATAAAGAAGAAAAATGGCATAAACTGGGTCTTTTACATAAGTTTGGTAACATAAGTTCTCAAAATAACTGGTGAGTGATTGTTTTATATGTCTGAAGATCTGCTACATCTATAATAATAATAATAATCTTTTTTATTGCGTCAGACAAAATACATTGTATTGCAATAGTCATAGTAAATTAAATAGTTTATAATTTTCCATTCATTCATTCCATCAAAGTCACTTTCAAACATACAATTTTGCATTCAGAGTCATCCATTCTAATTCTATCCAATATAGCTCTGATCTATATGTTCATAGGGCCTCACAGTTGGTGCCATAAACGCGTTTGTACTATAAAATGCTTCTGCAATCAGAACTTGCTTCAGACGCGTTTTGAATGCCTTGAGCATTGGGGCACTTTGGATTAAATTTGGCAGACTGTTGACAAATTCGGCTCCTGCCTCTGAAGAACACTTTGAACTACCGTTCTGTGTTTCACAGTTTGGTAGTTGTCCCTGCCTCTAGTTGCATAAGAGTGTATGTCACTACCTCTTATGAGATTGCACTTCAATTTGAAAAAAATGCATGTATTTAAGATGTAGAGATAGGCTAATGTCAACAGTTTCAAGCTTTTGAAATCTGGTTTGCACAACTCTCATGTGCAATTTTGCGATGGTTTGGACTGCCTTTTTTTGAAGAATGAAAATTCTAGAAAATTGTGCGTTATTGCAACTTCCCCACAAGGTCAATCCATAGGAGAGGTGTGGGTAAATTACTACGTAATAAGCCGTCATAAGTACCTGAGTCGGGCAGTATTCGGATAGTTGTCTCAAGACATAGATGCCTGAGGTTAGTTTCAAACATACACTGTCTAAGTAAAAACCCCATGTCAACCCTCAATCCAGGTGTATTCCAAGGAATTTTGTCGAGTAGACTTCTTCAATCTTAGTCTCATCCAACATGACTGTGGGACTTTGATCTGAATCGGTTTGGCACAAACAAAATTGGACGAATGGCGATTTTGCAACGGTTGTTTTGAGGTTGAGCTTTTGGAAATGTTGAATGGCACTGCTGAGCTCAATAGAAATTATCTTTTCGAGCTCTTTGGTAGAGCTCGCGCTGAAACAGAGAGTCTTGTCATCAGCGTACTGGACGAGTCACCCTTTTTCTACTGATGAACCAACATCGTTGACATATATCAGGAAAAGGAGAGGACTGAGCATGGAGCCTTGGGGAACCCCATGGCAAAGATTCTCCTCTCCCAATCTAGCATTAGAAATACTTAAAAATTGAGTTCGATGACTGAGATATGATCGAATCCACTTAAGTGGCACTCCTCATATACCATAGTATTCTAGTCTATGAATCAAAGTGCTATGATCAACACAGTCAAAGTTCTTCGACAAGTCAAGGAACACACTGAGTATCTTTTCTCCTCTTTCATTACCCTCCACTATCATTTTGACCAGACGAACAACTGCATCTATCGTCGATATACCGCCTCGGAAACCAAATTGGTTAGTTGATAGTAGAATCGACCTTTCAAGAAAACTCACGATCCGAATAAGGAAAACCTTTTCAAAGACTTTACTGAAGGCTGGTAATATTGAAATTGAACGGTAATTTTAAGTTGAAAAAAGATCGCCCTTTTTGAGAATTGGGGTCACTTTTGCTTTTGTGAGATCGGAGGGAAATGTTCCTGAGTGAAAAGAGAGATTAATCAAATGCTTGAGTGGCTTCAACAGGTGGCTCTTAAGCACTGCTTGAGAAGCTTCATAGATACATTATTTATGTCATTTGATAACTTTAGCTGAAAGCTACCAATAACTCTGGAAATCTCTTCTTCTGTTACTGGTGCCAGTGCCATGGAGGCAGCTGGGCTAGGCAGTGAAAAAGAGAGCGGCTGACTGTTAGGTGGACAAAATCTATGATCAGCTCCAACCGAGGCAAAAAAATCTGTTGAAATCACTAGCGACCCTAAAGGGATCGAAACTTGTTCATTTCCAACTTGCAACTCAATTTGTTTGTCTTTTTTTGTGTTTTTATTGTTTATTGTGCTCCATGCTGTTTTTGATACATTTTTTAAAATGAGCAATGATTTAGTGACATCATAAGCTTTTGCGGCTTTGATGATTTTTCTGTACGTTCTTTTGTAATTTTGAAAAAATGTTTTAAAGGTTACATTTGAGGTGTGTTTGATAGCTACGGAGAAAAATAATAACTTTTCTCTCGAGACTAGGATACCTTTGGTAATCCAAGCACACTTTTTTACTTTTCGTTTTTTTTTAATTTTCTTTAAAGGACAGCTAGCTCACATTCAGATCAAAGTTAAAAGCTTGTTCAAAATTTTTGAATTGAAGTTCCATAGGATCTTCAAAGTTTAAAAAACTCCATTTTTCTCGTGTGAGTTGAAAGTTAAGTAGCGTTATGTTTGCGGGCTTCACTTTCAAAGCACTTATGATAATCTGTTGGCCATAGTGGTCGGAAAAGGTTATTTGATCACAGACACCTCCATGTTAGTCAGGTTTGTAACAATGTTGTCGATAGCTGTGACTGAGTGGTTCGTTACTCTTGTGGGTGAGTCGATCGACCAACCAAGACCAAATGGCCTCAATAGATCAGTTGCCTGTTGTGTAATGGGTTTATTAATGTCTAAAGCATCAACGTTAAATCCCCCATAACCATTAAATTTTGCTTTTTTGTATTACATCAGCCAATAGCTTTTCAAATTTTGACAAGAAAGAATTTTCATTTCCGCTGGGAGCCCTGTATGTTCCAATGACAATCAGTTGTGATTTCTTTATTCTGATATTTACCCCTGTGACTTCAAAGAGTTTGTCTGAAGGGTCAGTTAGTGTGTTAGGAGTAAAATAAAAGTTTTGTTTCACTAAAATGGTCACCTTTCCACCTTTTGTAGAGGAGTGACAGTAATGTTTGGCCAATTGATAATTTTGAATTTTGATAAGTTGAATATTGCTGCTGTTGAAGTTGTGCTCGGTAACAACAAGCAGGTCGGGATTGAGTTCCTAGCACATGAGAGTTAGCTCATCCACCTTGTTGGTAGCAATTTGTGCGTTTAAATGCATTAATATAATTGATTTATCAGATTAACTTTTGAAATTTTGTTGTTTTGATTTTATTTTGAAATGAGTCAGTGTTTGTGTTTGGCTATAATTGGATACCCTAAAAAAACTGTATTGTTTGTTTTGGCATCAGTCTGTCTGTTGGATTCTATTGTAAGTACGGTCGTATATCCACTCAGATGTTTTTGTTGCTGGCGGGGAGAAGCATAGGTGGTGGTGTGCTTGTGCAGCAGCCTCAGCGTATGATTCCTACGGCAGCGTGATGGAAGCTGGTACTGCTGGTCGCAGTGTAGCTGGGGTTGGGGCAGGTCTCGGCTGAGGACGAGGTAGTGGTCTCATGCAGGCCAGTCTCTCTACTATGAGGTTTGCCAGGACTTCCTTCCCTCTTGCTCTGAGGTGAAGCCCATGTGCAGTGTGGTGGTGTCATCTAATGCAGGTCATGTTCAGTAACTCCACATCCTGAAGGCAGTGACACAGCTCGGCCATGTAGCGGTTCACACGGCCGGCGGTATTGTGAATGGGGCTCCTGGGGTCAAGATCGTACCTGGCTGTCAATGGGACCACTAGGAGTCTAGAGGTCTTTCTTATGGTAAGCATAATGTCTTCAATGTGGTTGAAAATGGTGTTCTCACGCCCTGCATCGAAATCATTAGTGTTAGGCGTGGAGGTAGGCCTAACAACCAGAAGGTCGGCTCCCGTCTTGCACATCCCGTTTATCATTGTGCCTGCTCTCAGTTTCTTTGTAACTCAAGAAGAAAGACATCGGATGCGGCTATTGCCTAAAATTGTTACACTGGAGAAAGATGTGGATAAGTAGACCTCTAAAGCTCTAAGTATTCTTCCCTTTTTTATTACTAACGTGTGGTTTGTCTTGGATGTCGTTAGTCTTGACGGTTTTTGATTTTATTTTTTTTAATTTTTACGGCTACAAAATCTTCATCTTTCCAGTATGTTCTTCATATAACAACTGAAAGCTGTTGTGGACTGGCAGTGGTGTTGATTCAACCGGGACATGAGATACTACATGGTTCTTTAATTGTTGATTTTCGGCCTTGAGGCATCTCAGACTTTGAACTATATTTTTCATCTCTTCTTTAAGTATGGTACAGATTTTGCATGGGCGTTTTAAGAGAATTATTGTTTCTTCAAGTTTATGTATTTTAATTTGAGCTTTTTCCAGTTCTTGTTGAACCCGCAGTGTTTCAGTGCCGTTAGAGATGAGCTTACTTAGGATGGTGGAGGCGTGAATATGTCTTCGGTGTACTCAAGGAGCCGTTGATCTGACTCTATATAATGGTTCAAAACAACCTGCCTCTCCATGTGAAACTTCGCCAACTCCTCTTTCAGTACGGTGTTCTCTGATAGCAGAGTTTGTTGAAAGTCCAGCCGTTCTGTGTAGGTCGACTTTGCTTGAGAACAGTCAGCACAGCTGGCTTGCTGGGCTGGTGTTATCAAGATGTGAGCGGCAGGGTTGGCACAGGGCATACTCGAGTGCGCAGAGGCGTTGAGCGGGACGCTCTCGGCCGCAGGAGTCGCAGATGATGGATGACGTTTTGGAGCCCGCGGTGGAGTGGGAGTCTTTAAAGCCAGCATGGTTATAGGTTGTGGTCCGCTGTGAGAACCATTGGAAGAATAAATCACAGTCTTTTCATTATTGGTATTAACAGTGGCCATACAGACGTTCTTCCTAAACAGCGCCACACTACTTCTCCATTTTAGAGTGAATAGGATTCATGGTATTTATTATTTTCAAAGAGTATAATGACCTTGACTTTTTTATTACTTGTAGAATAAATGACATTGTTCCTTATTTAAATTAAGAAGAAGTGAATAGTTTAATAAATAATTAACTAGGAAAATAAATAAGGCTATTGTATGTGTCAAAGTTTAAAATATATAAAAGTTGTAAATATTGTTTAATACAGGAAAGCAATTTTCATTGATCTGCTTCAAGAATGGAAACCTCACTGTCAATGAATGGTCGTCTTATCTTTAGTTTGCAGAAGCAATAACAGATGGTGCAGGCATGTAGTCTTCTAGTCAGTCGCCTCTGGCTAGTCAGTAGTGATATTATGAATTTCAACGTTGGTACATGTATCGGACTAGATGTGAACAGGGTGATGTTTAGAAAAGTCTGTTACAGTTACATCAAGTTCTTGAAATATTTCAATAGAGATATAAGTTAGTTTTACTCTTAAGACAAATTGAGAGGTCTTAAAATGCTCTTATGCAACTAGGCTATATTAATGAATATGCACCGTAATTAGTCACTACGTGTAAATACTGTAATTTAATATATTTAACACCACTGAAGTTTTGACAGACCTCTCATTAACACAATGTATTACCAACCTGCTGCCATATTGTGAATTTGATTCTCTAAAAGACCAATGTTCATTCTAAAATTGTAGCTTTAATTATGAACATACAATGGACCTTTTCCGTTAATTCACTACCACTACTTTTCACGTTTTACCACCGAATGTAAGTCTCCGTAACTCTCCGTGTGTAAGTTCTTGGAAAGTGATAAGGCCAGCAATATCAGATTCCTAGTAGATGAGGAAAACCTTAGTGAACGTAAAAATTATTGTGGAATAGTTTTTAGAGCAATAGAATATTTATAAAGCAGTAGTGAATTAACAGAAACAAAAAGTTAATTAAAGGAATTAACGGAAAAGATCCCATACAATTTTAAACAACCTGTTTTAAAAAGGAACATAAATGTCTATTGCCCCTGAGATCACCCACCCATATATGTACATTGGTGTTGTAAATGAATGGTTGAAAAAAATTATCTCAGTGGTTAATAGTGCCACATATCCTTCTCATAATGTGTGTATATATACATATGTATGTTTTTTATTAAGTTTATCAGTTAAAAAAATATACATAATAAATAACTAGTATGGAATTTTTTAAAGCAATTCTTACTAAAACTTTGATTTTTCTAACAGGACGTACATTAGTTCTGAGCAATGTATTTGTTATTTCTAATTAAGTACATAATTCCTTACAAAACAACCATTTAATAAATACCAAACAGCGAGAGCAACTGACGGATTTATTGTGATATCTGAACCACGAGAGAATTGCCTGACTTTCAGCTAACTGACTAGCCTGCAACTCAGTTCTATCCCCTGGACAACACCTATATTTTACTATAACTAAGGGACTGGAGTGGAGAAAGCATCCGCACAATGTCCAGCAGCCACATTATGTGGTTTACAGATGGTTCTAAGACTGAGGAGGGGACCGGTTCCGGTGTGTTTGGGCCAGGTACCAAACTCTCGGAGGCGATGGGGGAGTTCCCTAGTGTATTTCAGGCGGAAATTCACGCCATTGATACATGCATTAGAATCAATCTGGAAAGGGAATATAGGGGCAAGATGATTGCTATAATGTCGGACAGTCAGGCAGCCATCCAAGCACTGAGTTCTCCTATTATCAGGTCGGGGATGGTTTGGGAGTGCCGGCAGAGACTTAACTTGCTAGGGAGAAGCAACAAGGTGACACTTCAATGGGTGCCGGGACACATTGGTGTTGAAGGGAATGAGAAGGCAGATGAGCTTGCAAGGAAGGGGGCATCGACCCCGCTTGTGGGACCAGAGCCTTTTTGTGGCCTTGGAGATGCCTTCTTCAAGGAAGAAATTAAAAGGACAATGGTGGCCAAAAGAGACAGACTCTGGAGGGCCACAGCAGGGCTGAGACAAGCTAAGAAGCTGTTGGGAGGCAGGAACTTCAACAGATTCAAAGTATGCATAGGCCTAAGCAAAACCAGACTGAAGAGGGTAACAGGCTTCCTTACTGGGCATTGCCTACTGAGGAGGCATGCTAGGAATCTGGGTCTGGTAGAAGATGCATCATGTAGATTCTGTGGAATGGGAGAGGAAGACCCTCTTCATTTACTGGAAGAGTGTGATGCTATAGCGACAAAGAGAGCCAGGCATCTGGGTCGGTACCAGATTAGACTGGAAGAAATACCACATCTAGAGATCATCCAGATCCTCCGATTCTTAGAGGATCTGGGAATTGATGAATTGTGACCGAGCAGTCTCGGGCAGAGCATGGGGGGCAAAATAGATCTTGATAGGTCCAGTTGCTTAAATTTCACCCCAAATCACAATACAATACAATACAAATACTATAACTAAAGCTTCGGGTAATACTTCAAGGATGCCACATCACAGCATGGGCGAAATGTTTGGTGATGTAAATATTATAAATGACACCAGCCGCTTAAGCCTACAAAATAACCTTTATTTTACCTTAAAGTTGACTGTAGATTCTGTAGAGAGTACATAGTAGTAAGATCACTTTGTTGGCAGACTGCTGAGTGTGGGCATAGAGGAGATGGTGAGTGGCGTGGCAGTGACCCAGCACGACTCCATCATGAAGGCTCGGCTCCAGCTGGTAGTGCTGTGTCCAGGCCTGTTGTCCAATCTGACAGCCCCTGGGCCGGCAGCCTTGCTGGGCTCCCTCCTGCAGCCTGGCAGAGTTTTGGCAATGCTCCTTGGCGTTACTGATGAGTCAGTCACCACGCAGCACCGAGCTGGTAACTGACATCTGGATTTATCAGTGTTGTGTAGAGTTATATAATACAACATACTTTAACCCTTCAGAGACAGAATTATTTTTCCATGCCCAGACACTGATTATCACCCAATGGGGTTGGGTGATAATCAGTGTCTGGACATGTAAAAATAATTCCAGACTTCTCTAGTAGTGTCCACGCCGATACCAACTATTGAGTGGACGCTCAGTTAGTATTAAGAGTACCGAATATAAAACCTATCACCTACAATCTTCACAACACTTTACTCCAAGTAGCTGGGTTACAGCTCTGCGCCACCAGTGCCGACATTGGATTCTTTCTAAGGCCAATGTTAAATTCAAATAGACGTTACACCTGTCCTTTTTTTGTAAGTTAAACTAGCCTTGTTTGTAAGGTCGTCTTTTTTAATTTGTAATCATGAACATTTCAAGTTCAATTATTTTCTTTTTTTGTACTGTTACGGAAGCTTGCTTTTCCTATCCAATCTCCCAAACCTTTCTGAGTGCATGTTGAATATGTTTATCAACCAGAACACACTTTAAAGAAATTAAAAATAATACTTTCAATTATTGTATCTAAAAATATAGTAGCATTTTCATGTCATAAATTAGTTTTTTGGTCAAATTTCTGAGCAAAATTGTTTATAACTAATCAAATACTATTTCAACTCGAAAAATTATCAAGTTGATACATTATAGCCCAGTTGAAATTGATAGTCAAAGATTGGTTTTTTATTGTATTATATGAACTAGTTAAGAAAAATTACAAAATCCTTTTCAATTACCGTAGTCATTAAGCTTATTGAAACATGTTCAGAATTACATCAGTTACTGCCAGGATTCCGTCTATGGAATATTTGCAGACAAAGCTGACTATAGAAACAAAGGGACTGTTCAAGCAAGCTGTAGAACCTGTGCTGCTATCTAACGGTGATTGGTTTCAAATAAGTAAGCATTAAACGATTATTTGGCGTACTATTAGCTAAGCTATTAGTCACTTCAGCGTGTGCTGGAGAGAAACAGAGAGAGCGAGACTGTTGGCCTTATACCTGTGAAAACAAAACAAGAACAGATTTCATGGAACAAGAAAACTTGCCTCACAGGACCAATATGCGCGGACAGTCTTCTTGTTTCTACAGTCAATGCCTACATGGTTGCCACACACATTGACTGGAGAGCCCTTACTGGGAGTGTTTAAACAGTAATCATGGCCATCAATTGTTTGTTTCTTTTAGCTCTGCTGTGTTATGATCAGTGGCAGAGACAAGTGGTAAAGGACCAGGATCCGATGTTTGTGGGCGACTTTCTTGGGACTGCTATGGACATTCTAAGCCGCTCCTGGCAGCTGCAGCAAGCCATCAACCAGATCCATAAGGATGAAAACAAAGCTCAGTTCTCGGTTCTCCCTAAGAAAATAAAAGTGGTTAGTAAAAACCATTTAGCTTTATAGCAATTAACATATTGTTTTTCTGAATAGTTACATTTCTTTGTAAGGGAAAGTATTTTATTTGGTTTGCCTATAGGGTCTTGTTGTGAACGGTTGTTTATTCATACGGGGGCTGGCAGGCTTAAAATTTAAGAAAATCACATTTTATTATAATTATAATATTTACCATGCAATAATATTCATATGTAAAAATAAATGCATTTAAGAAATTGTTCATCTCTATATTATTAAGAATGTATTATAGATAAATTGAAGAAAAAATATTCATGGCTTCCACAACATGTTTTTTTTTCAAATATTTTTTTAGATTCTGTGTCACACTCTTGATGGCATTTTATTCAGATAATTGTATTCTTGTTGTGATTAATACTTACATATTTCTTTCCATTCACACAAAAACAACCTTAGACTTGCCAAGTTTGTAGTATTTCATCTTATTTTATCTACTTTTCAGTCGCCCACAGGTGCTGTTTTAGTTATTGTTAGTAGGAATATATATATACAGGGTGTCTATTATATCTGGAAACACCCAAATATGTTCATTATTAATCAAAATATAAATTCTAAACCTTTTATAATCATGATTTATAACCTAATTTTTGGAACAATGATTTGTCATTTCACACTAACAGGGGACGTCCTGTTGACAGTATCGTCAATATTCGTAATAGAAGTTTATACGTTGCGATACATCATTTTAAGGTAATAGTTTACTGAGTTGAATGCCACAAACCACATCTCTAAGGAATCACTCTATCGCAAAGTAGAGCTCTTTGAGTATAGAAAATTAGCTGATGTTCAACAATTTAATTTTAATTTGTTTCTTGACACACTAATTTTTTATAACATTTAAAAAAATGTTTAATTGAAATTAAACAACATTTCAGTTTAAACTACAAATGTGGTAGGTGTTATCAGAGTAGTATTGTGTAAATAATAATTTATTTTATCAATTTTATATAAAAATAAAAATTAATTTTGATGATAGTTGAACACAAATCTATTAGCACTACTGTATTTGTTGTCAAAGTAAACGGTTGAACTGTCTTCCTTCTTCAGTTTGACAATGAAGTTAAAGTGAAATTATAAAAGGTTTCAAATTTATATTTTGATTAATAAAGAATATATTTGGGTGTTTCCAGATATAATAGACAACCTGTATTTCAAATGTATAATACTCTTAAAATAGCATATTTACTTTAAAGTTACAAATGTCTAATTTTTGTTTGATTTTACAAAAGTTTTAACCCTTACCACGCTGTAAGCGCATATACACGCATATGTTGACTTTGCTCTAAAGGCCGTAAGCGCATATACACGTAATAATTACAAAAATATTATTTTCGTAGTAATGTTTCTAATTTAATCCAGTAGTGCGTTTGGGTTATGGGTGGTGACTCGTGAGAGACACATCGTGCGACTCGCGACCTTTTGTTGGCCTGTCATTCACTACGAGACTGGTTTATGACAGGCAGTGTACATTTACGCTGCGCCGCCCAACGCCACAAGCGCATATACACGCAGCCACTGTCAAGCCGAGCGGTTGTCATTGTCCGCTGCCTTACAGCTTTGAAACTGTGTATTTAGTTGTTTTATCATTACTTTAGTTTAATATATGTTAGTAATTTATTAGTTTTAAGTGTCAATATAAATAATCCAGCCGAATTTAATTTTGTGGAAGGTACTAAAACATCGTAATCAAGTGCTATATGTATTTACTTATTTTTTATTATGTGTATTATGTGTTGGCCCTTAATGTCTTTATAAGTTTATGTACTAGTAAATGTACTCAATTATACATATTCTATTGATAGTAATAATATTTTGTATTGATTCATACTGTAAAAGTGATCAATGCCTGAGGCTTACTTTCAAGTAAAAGTTTGCTTATTTACATATTCATATATAAGAAAAAAAGGTAAAGTAAGCTAATAACAGTTTGAAAATGTTATCATATCTTTTATTTTCCTGTACAGAACAATTAAAAATAATGAGCAACTAAAAAATTTAATTTTGATTTTTGTTTACAATAAATTAGCGCTTATTGGAAAGAAAGCATTGTACTTATAAATGGCGCTCTAAGGGTTAATTTTTAATTTAAATAATTAATTAAAAATAATTGCCTGTAATCGTTAAAACTGTGGGCCTGGAGACTCCTTCCTTGTGGATATAAAGGATAGTTTTTATTTCATATAAGGTATCTAATTATTATTTATATATTTCCTCACTCAAATATAAATCTTACAATTGATTTATAACTTTATTATGAGTTATGATTCATGAAATAAAATTATTATTCTATGACAAACTTTTATGATGATTACAAAATTATGCTTTTTGAAAGTTGTATATTTAGAATTCACTATCAGCATTAATTAAAAATTCTGTGACACTGGAACTAATAGAGTAATCTTGAGATGTCAAAGGTCACTTCATTATTTGAAGGAGGTTTAGTCACATATAGGCCTTCATTCACACTGATAATTCATTCATCTTAGAACATACAGATCCATAGACTGGTGATTCAGCCAGTGAATGATCAATCAATCAATCAGTCACTTTAATATTTCTGAGAAAAATACAATGGCATCATTATATTGTAGCACAGCATACAAAGCTTTTGTCAGATTGTTAATATAAATCTTACAGATGATAGTTAATAGTCATTTTGTTAAAGCAAGAGAGTTAGTTTAAAAAAATTACTTTGACAATAAAAAGAAGAAAGAAAAGAAATAGATATAAAATAAGTAATACCATTAGTCCATAGGCTATAGAAAGGACATCAGCCATGAATGAAGCCATTTTAGATCCTGGAAGTCTAGTTTTCTTAGATGTTCAGGAAAGTGGTTGTTGTGTAGGCATCCCATGTATAGAGGTTGTTCCTGAAATAGGGTTAGTCTGTGCTGAGGCATTATATAACGGGAGCCATGTTAATTGTTATACAGGGTGTTTCTTTTAAAATGCAACCCTATTTACCAGTAAAGAAAATGAAGGTTGAAGATATAGTTACAAGTTCATAGGTTGTTAGCCCTGGTTCTTCTTCCAGGGTTATCAGCTGATTTACATCTTTTAACAGCTGATTTACAACATTTTGGCAATGTTGTTTATTTTATTTGGGTTTGTGCAATGTCATTAAGTTGAGGTTAGAAACATGGTCAATGAGCAAACATTGAAAAAGGTGTCCAGAAATTTACTAAAGAGGGCAGAAAGTTGTATAAATTCTAATGCTGGTTTATTTGAACACCAAACCTTAACAAAAATGTCATTAAAATCATGTAAACAGTAGTAATAAATGTTAATAATAACAAAATGTGTTATAGATGTATATTTTGTTTGTCATTTGTATTTCAAATCATGGGGTGCATTTTAAATTAAAAACACTATAGTTTTGGATGTTCCTAACTTGTTACCAACACGGACCAACAACTTGCTGATTTAAAGATACTGATCATGGACACTATGCCAACAAACATCATGTCCAGATTTATTTAGTTATTTTTTTGTTAGGTTATTTTGTATTACATTTTCAAATAATCAAATATGGAAGAATAGGGTAATTTTAAACTATCTAAAATTTAATATCAGTTATTCTCATTATGTTTGCATTTTACTTTACTATATATTGACTATTTGTAAAGTAGGAGAAAAGATTAACTATTTCTTTTATCTTAAATTTCTTTTTTCAAAAGGAGAGGCTGATCTTCTTACCCTTACTCTGTCCCATTCTCCATAAACTTTTAATCTGTGCGAAGAACTTATTTACACAGATTAAGAGGGAGAACCAGTACAGTATCAGGTGAACATTACGGATAAATACTTCCAGTCTATGTCGGATTCGAACCTGTGCAATTTGTAACCCAGATTAACAATGCTCACGCCTTAGACCGCTCGGCCACCAGCTCACTAAATTTATACAATAATACACATTAAATATATTATAATGTGTTTCATATATATTTCATTTATCAAGTTGTTCAAAAGTGAGCATCATTTTATTCAACTAAAATTAATATTGTCACTGATAGATTCACAAATATTCTTTATTTGTCAACTTCTTCTACAATAATTTTACTATGAACATTTACTATGTAAATGCTATTATTTATCAATTTATAAAATGTATAGTAGTTTTATCCTTTGACAAATTTTCTTACAGGGCCAAAACAAGCTGCTTATATTACTGGTTGACCCATTAGAAGCCACTGATAATGTGCAAATCACTATTGATAAGAATGGTCAGAAAATTGAAATAACTTCATTCAAAAGACGCAATCCTTACACTCTTCAGTTTGGAGTACCAGGTAAATGAAACTTTCTGTTTTAAATAATCTTCACAGACACAAAATAATTCAAGTAATTAAGTAATCTTTTGTATTTTATCTAAATTAGAAAAAAAGTCTGTGATGTATTCTGTTTGGATATGAATGAAAAACACAATAGAACATTGTTTTAGTGAAAACTATCAATGTCTCATTTTCCAATGCTGTCAACAGTAACAAACAACTAATCAAACAAGTTTTATCTTTGTTTTTTGATGTTTGAAGCAGTTAAGGCTGCTTCACTAATTTTTTGTAATATAAGAAAATATTAAGACCTAGAACTTCAATTAAGAACCACAGAAATTGATCAGAGTTTATTGTAACATCTTTGACAGCACCCATTTATGTTTCCATGTAAATGGGTTGACAGGTACATCCTGCTCCACAGTTTTTTGTCCATTCAGATTTCCCCTTCTTCCTCTGTATCTCCTATCCCTCCACATCCTCTCCTTTCCACGTCTATCTCTCTCATTTTTCTTAGTCCCTCTTTTCGACACTCTCTCTCATCAATCTCCAGTGATATCTTCAGTAGCCTTTTTACTCCCACCCATTTCACTTCCTCAACAACTGTATTCTTCTTCTTTTCATATTTCTACCCAAAGCCTCCAAGTTCAGTCTCTTGCCTAATTTATTCCTTATTCTAACTTCTCTGGTCATTTTCTCTATTTCTTGTATAGACCTCCAATGCCTGTAATTTGTATAAATCATCCTTTGTGCACTTCAATGTGTCTGGACCATTTAATAAGATTGGTAGGTAAGATGTTTTATACATCAATATCTTCATTTCTTCTTCTAAATCCCATTTCCATAATATTTTGTTAACTCTCCAAGTGCTAACGGCTCGGAGCGAGCCGTTGTTGCCCCCGCTTAAGTGCTAACGGCTCGGAGCGAGCCGTTCGCTAAAAATGCTGTGGAATCAATATGCGCCGGCCAAAAATGTTAAAATTTATCATAATATAAAGAGGAAGAGTTGTTTTATTTGTTCCTCTATGCCTGAACGTGATCCGGAAAAAAATGAAGTGATGACGTAACTACTAGTCAGCTGATTGTCGGCAGACGATACTGACTCAGTACTCTCAGCGAAAAAGAATTGGAGTCGGATTCTGAATAAGAAGTGTAGTACCCTTGATTATATACGCACCTAGATGAGCAACGAGGTACGGCTTTGCGTGATCAGACAGCACTAGCGATCTCTAGCGGAACGTGTTGGGACTATGGCAGAATTGTTCAATGCGCAGTGCTGCTTTAAGTAGACAACAGCTGAAATTGGCTGTACTCGGGCTCATTACCGACCACACTGGCGCTACGCCTGTCGTAATGTATGTGGAATATGATCGACTGTTTGAAGTCAAGGAAAAGTAATAGTTGACTTACATCACGCGTTGTAATCGTTTTTATTTATTACGCTTCATCCGTGATATTTGATTACTTGTTACAATAAAATACACATGAATAGACAAGTATTATGAATAGTAACATATATATCATAGATATAAAACTGGTTTTGAAATTTACCTATTTTATACAGTGTAGTATTTTAACTATAAACATTTTTATTTTAAAATAGGTGCAATATTTATAGAGTCTGTTTGGTTGCTGCCAAAACCATACGATATATTCCACTGTGAAATGATCAAAGTTTTATGTAACTTAAATAAACAAAGCAAAGCTAAATAATTCAGCAAATAATACTTAGAATTGTATTATAACGTAAAAAGAATTTCCTCGATTTTATATTTACAGACCTGAACATTAAATTATTTAATTAATTACCACAAATCATCCTTCTAAGATACATTGGTGAAATAGTCTCAGTACCGTATTAATAAATTACTAACTTTTTATCCCCTTGCCTTGACAGTGAACGTCAATATACCCACGTAAGCGAGCGCATAACAAAAATATGGACGTTTATAACACTCAGAATCCTATAAAAGGCAATAATTGATTTAGAATACTCTTCGTTTCTATCTTTGTTTTCATGGAATATGGCCATAAATTATAATACCCCCACCCCTGAGTGCAGTATTATTATTACGTTTCTACAGAAATGATTAGCTTCATTATTTTTGTATCATATTTATTTGACTCTTTATGTATTCTAGTTAATTTTCTATGAATAATGTAAAAACACTGCGTTACAATTACGTTGGTAAAAATCGGTAAATCAGAATTTTTCTACTGTATATATTTTTTTATTTAATCAACAGTTCTTTGTTTTGTGAAAAAATCACTGTATTGTAATTACGTTCATACATTTGTTATTTAGCATTATATTTCTTAAAAAATTTATTTTTACCATCATATACTATGTCAAATGTTTTGTGTAGGCCTAATGCATGGTGTATTTACTAATAATATGTGTGTGTTTCGCGCTAGTTGTAAGCATCAATTCGATATTTTTTTAAATATTTTAATTTCAACCAAATTATAAATGGTTCATTTAATTGATCTTCTTCTTGTTAGGTTTACATTATTCTTTCTAGTTAATTTTGTAGTTTATGTTTACAGTATCATTAGAATTTGACCCCGAACACGTAGTGTGTGGAAAAAGTATTGTCTTCCTATTTTGCTTTCATTTATTTGTAATATATCTACTACGGGTTTCTTTGGTTTTCAAGCAAACATTAAAAACTTAGGACAATACTGTTAAGGTGGTTTATATACCTGCATTCAAGTAATCCAAGTCGTTGCTTCTGCAACCGGTTTCAACTCATCATGAGAGTCATCTTCAGGCCGTACAAGGATGTAATTACATCCTTACATCCTTAATTACAAGGATGCCGTACAAGGATGTAATTACATCCTTGTACGGCCTGAAGATGACTCTCATGATGAGTTGAAACCGGTTGCAGAAGCAACGACTTGGATTACTTGAATGCAGGTATATAAACCACTTTAAGTATTGAACAGTGATCCGGAGGCTAATCCCCCAAAAATGAAATACTGTTAAGTTGTAATAGTAGTTTTAAAAAATGTTGAGAGTTTCACATATCAATGCCTACCATACTTAAATTTTCCGCCCAATTCATTTTAAGTATGACCATTTAAATTCACATTATTACCTAAAACCCCTAAAAATGTTTATGCCTTTACGTATTTTTTGTAAAATTAAACTTTTATGTTAATTAAATTTGGAACAAAAATTATATTTTCCATTTTTTAACTAATAAATGTATTGTTTACTTTCACAATTGTATAGTGTTTAAACCAAGACACAGTGTGTAAGACTTACTTAATAGAAATTTTACGAAGTCACAGGCAATAAGCAATTAGATAAATTATTTATTGACAAATAAAATACATATATTACTAGCTTTATGTTTGTTGTAACTACTTTCTTCACATACCTTCACCATAATATAATCAAAGCTACAATCTTGTTCGTATATTTCATAATCTCTTATAAAATTAGTAGTCTTTATTACAACGTACATTTACAAACTACTTATGTATACCATGTTATGACAACGATTTTATCCAGTACACATAACAATTACTTTTGAACACAGCTGACTTTTTTAGTACTACTAACAAACATTTCAGCTTACTTTTATTTACTAGTTTTTATATTGTTGTGAACTTTTTAAAGTGAAATAAATGTTAGTGATAAACCTATTTAGTGATAAAAAAGGTGATTTTTTACGAATTTTGTGATGATTTATTAAAATTTGCTGTCTTAGAGGTTTAGAAGGTTAAGTTTAAAATCTATCAATTTAAATTGAACCTTATTGGAGTTAAGGCAAATTAAATTACTAAACAAGTAATTTATATTCATTCGAAATACATAATGGGTGCACAAATTGCACATACTGAGTAGGGTGGTGCGTAAAAACTTAAGTTGGAAAATCAGAGTCCCTATAGTGCGGAAAAGTTGCGATTGGTATTAACAAGAAAAACAAAAAAATTTTTGAAATCGGAGTTCATCTTCCGATCGCGCAATCGGCCAAAAGTTACATAAAATTATGAAAAAAATAAATTTTTTGAAAAATTCAATTTTTTTTTAGTTTGGTATTTTTTTTTTTTTGTTCCTATAGTTATTTTTTTGCACTTTAGGCTTTGAAAAACTGAAATAAAAATTATTTGTCGTCTAGAAGTATGTTTTCTGATCGCGCAACTATATGAAAGTTTAACGAAAATTGCCCTTTTTGAACGTTTTTGATAGGCATTAAGAAAAAATCAAGTGAGGCATAAAGGGTGTTGATTTTGAGTTTCGTGCCAATTGTGCAGCTCTTCGCTTGTTTAGATAATAATATTATCTGAACAACCCAGAACTCACCACGTGGAGGTGGCTGCACTTCGAGTTCCACCCACCCACACCCTTCCCATCCATCCAACCAATGAGGGCGGGGTTTGTTATTTACATTATTTACACATCGCATTTTAGGTACTTTCTTTGGTTTTCAGTCTATTTTGGTGAACATATTTCTTTGGCCCTGTTTACTCTGCACTAGCACTTGGTTTAGGAACCACTCTGTATTTTGATTTACTCTCAAAATTGGGCATGAGTGATCTGGATTCTAGTGTGGCTCTGATATAACCATCTCTTGATTGGGACCCACACACTTTGAGCGACGCTTCGGTGATGAGCTTCACGCACCTTTCAACGGCTTCTGTATGACAGGGAAATTTTTTTACATCCCAGTTAGGAATATCACCACACTGAATCGCCAATGAAATTTCGTCATCGGGTACATTTCGAAGAAGAGGAGGAGAAAACAACCTTGTGTTAGCCCAATCAATTAACTCCGAGTAGTCACAAGCATTGAAGTTTAAAGTAGGCGTGATAAAGTTTCTGACGGTTTTACCCTTTGTCCGTGTCTGTCTTGCTTTCAAGACTCTTCTGAGACCCAACTCTCGAATATGCTGTCTCTTATCAAAAATCATGGCAATCAACATGTTCTCAGGGTGAGCGAAAAACGTGTTCCTTTCAATAACTGGATGTACTATTGCCTTTAACTCGTCAGACAAATATCGAGAGGTTTCAATAGCTCTGTAAACGTGATGTGGCCCATCTGTTATGTACTTACTGCACTTTATCTCAAACCAAACTGGCATGTAGGATCTTAAAATGTACTTGACTAATTCCTTTAGAGCATCAGATGGCTCTTCTTCGCTCACATACAACCGAAGAACCCTGTTTGCGCACGTGAGCCATCTGGCGTGCGAAATAGGGCCCGGATCTCGTTTCGATAAGTCCATTGGAAATTCCCCAGTCTTTATGGCTTGACTTATGTCCCAAAGGTACTGTTGGTCTTTACTTAGCAGTTTCCTGTCCACTTGAGGTATATCGCAATCAATAGGTTGAAAATTAATAACTGGTAGTTTGTCGCAACTATTTAACTTCTGCCCAATCGGCCCACTAAATGATTTTGGACCTGTTGTGTTTCCGTCCAAATGTTGGAAAAGATGACGGAATGGTAATTCAATAAAATGAAGCATGCACACTGCCCACTGAAGGGGTCGTCCAAGATGCATTTCAAGATGTCTAATTGCACCACTCTTCCACCCTGTATTTGTATTAGTACCATCACAACCTACAACATCTAAGGATTCTAATGAAATTCCCTGTTCGTTGAGATACGACACAATCGAATCAGCTATGTCCTTAGCTGTTCCAGACTTTGGAGACACATGCCCTAAATAATGAGATCCAGGTTCTTGTATGATTGCATAATGTTCCTCTTTTACAGTTCGACGAAATTGTTTGGATTCAAATTTCTCTATAACTAATGTGTCATCCTTGCGCCCATCAAAATATAAACCATGTGGTTCAACTGATTGCTGATCTTCTTGCAATTTCCGTCTACAGAGGCTCTTCGCCCTTCTTATTTTGTACCGATCAACAACATTTGAGGTATCTGATTCAGTAACTAAACCAATGTCTTCTAAAACACTTGATGCTATGGCAGCAGCTGCCCGATCTGACACACCGTACCGGTCACAGTGCAATGCAGTGGCTTGTAGCTTAATTTTCATCTGTCAAGGGGATTTTTTCTTTGTAGAGGTGGTACTCATCGTCATCCTTATTATCAATTGTCTCACAATCAGAGAAGTTGCCTTGAGCTACAATCGCATCATCAATGTCCTCCATTTCAGTCTCTTTTGGCTTAGGAGATAGTCTTTTCAGCGTGTAACCTTTTCTTTCAAGCCTATTACTAAGTATTTTTGTCTCCTTTTGATCAACAGTACCGATTTTTCCCAATCTATACTTTCTCTGCAGGTAAATAAACCTGTGTTCAATAACTGGAATTTTGTTTGGCTTCTCACACAAACAGTTTATTTATTTATTTATTTATTTATTCATAAGACGCCGATCGTCAAGATATGGGCGAATATGATTTTCGAATGAATGTGATGAGTGTATATGAGCGAATGTAGTCATTGTTACAAACTAAGGCCGACTATTCCTTAGAAAGTGTCATTAATTAATAGCCCAATGACAAATGAACAGCCGGTGGTTATCAGCTGATCCTTCTCAAAATGTATTTACTCTGATTGGGATCGAACTGAGAACCTTTAGCACATGAAGCTGGGTTTTAACCAACTACGCTACCGACCAATATTGTTATCGTACAATTACAAAGATCGGGGGTTTTCTTACAAGAACAATCTAAATGCATTTCACACTTGCACGCTGAGATATCAAAAAGTTGGGATGCTTGGCTTTTCAATGCGTCAACCTTTTCTATGAACTTTGGTTTATTCTTGTCCCGATTGTACGATTTCATGAGACTTAGATACTTATCATAGTAAGATTTAATTATCTGAATAACTCTATAACAAGTTACAGTAGGGATTGACGCTTTCTGGTAGATAAGGATCACTTTTTGTGCGACAGTGTTGCTAACAGCTGAGAAACTAACTTTAGTGTTGTTAAGCTTACTTGCTAGCAAAAACTGTTCTTCAAAACAACATCGAAGCACATCTCCATAGCTTGGAAGAATGTTTGGCGGGAATTCTCTTGGATCACCAAATATAGGGCACCGAAACGCCTGTCTAGTTACTTTCTTAGTCGGTGCTGATGTAGCCATTTCGGTTACAAACCTGATCACAGCACAATAAAGTGACGAACACCAATGTAAAAATACTGGTTAGACGCAAGGCACTTCACTGCTAACTCTAGCCAATCAACACAGAGAGTGACAACTTAATGTGCCGCCCCACCAAGCGATGTGCGCACACCACGTAGCAGACACCTGACAGGAACACTAGCGCTGTTTAGAAACGTGGTCGGTGGCCGCCTGATGAAACTCGATTTTCAGAAATGTAGTTTATCTTTCGGCCACTTGCACGATCGTTAGATGATATCTGATTTTAAACAGTTTTGTTTTTTGTAAATAGAACTTGACTTTTTCACAATACAATAATATGTTAAAAGTGGCAATTTTTGTCAAACTTTTATGTACTTGCGCGATCGGAAAACATACTTCTAGGGGACAACTATTTTTATTTCAGTTTTTCAAAGCCTAAAGTGCAAAAAAATAGCTATAGGAACAAAAAAAAATACCAAACTAAAAAAATTGAATTTTTCAAAAAAATTATTTTTTTCATAATTTTATGTAACTTTCGGCCGATTGCGCGATCGGAAGATGAACTCCGATTTCAAAAATTTTTTTTGTTTTCCTTGTTAATACCAATCGCAACTTTTCCGCACTATAGGGACTCTGATTTTCCAACTTAAGTTTTTACACACCACCCTAATACTGAGGCCCTTAGATATTTAATTTAATGTGACAAATAATTAGGTTTACAAAGTGGAGAAAAATAAATTTTAATATGCAATCATCGAGTATAAGATGATTTGCACATTACTTATACAAAGTCTAGAAACTGACTTTATTACTTAAATTTATAATAATTATCAGTGTCAACTTTACACTTCGGTTGACGACAGGGAGTTTGAGAGGAAATGTATAATGTGACAGGTGTGGCAAGGGGCTTTGATACTAAAACCACGAAAACTACTGACGACGTAACAATTAATTTGGTTTACTGAAATACAAATGTCTACTGAAGGAACACGGCGCGCGACCGTGCAACCATCTAGGGGTGACGTATAGTACTTCTCACGAGTGCAGCCAACCAGAGCTCCTAGCGGCGCGTTAATATACTACGTCGGCATTCGATATGGTTTTCAATCACTCAGAAATGCATTGGCTTGCTCATCTAGGTGCATAATCAAGGGTAGTACGCGCAAAGTGTAAATATGTATATATATGATTACTTATAAATTTAGTTTTTCTCTTTTTATATACTCTTTTGAATAACTCATTTATAATGATGCAGTTGCAATCTAATAATGCCTTCATAATTCAAGACAAAACACAAGTTAACTTGTTTACTTTTTTGCCAAATGTACTAGTTTTTGTTTATAAACACATAAAAAAGATGTGTCATAATAGACAGTAACTGTTATACTTTTGGTGTTCAGGATGAAATTGTGCACAATTTGTATATCTTGGAATCTTGATATTAGTGGTGTAGTGACTATGTAGAAAGGCACAAAGTTAAAATTTATAAAGGAAAAGATTTTTTCTTCAGACTTATAAGTGATTCTTCAAGTCTTATAACAAATTGGTAAGTTTATATTGTATTTCAATCCATTCTACATTTAGTTCTGAACAGTTTGACATATAATAAGTTAGATTTATAGTACATTTTATATTTTTTAACTAATTTTTCATAAATGACTGCACAGCGCCATAAATATGCTTAGCACTAAAGAGTGTCCAACATTGTGGCAGCTGCATGATTTAGGAGTTACGAGTTCGGTATTTACCAGGAGCTATAGGTATTTACAAGAAGTTATGAGCTAGGTATTGGCATCATAATTTCCAATACCAGTTATTTACAATACCAGTTATGACCTGGTATCCAGGTATTGGCAAGGGTTATGATCTAGGTAATGACGAGATTATGAGCTATGTATTTGTTAGGGGTTACGAGTTAGGTATTGGCAAGTAGTTATGATTTAGGTATTGTCATGTTGACTGACACGTACTGTGGTATTGACCCACCTGCCCACCCATACACATACAGTGGTATTGACCCACCCACCAACTCATACACCTACAGTGGTTTTGACCCACCCGTCCACCCATACACCTACAGTGGTATTGACCCACCTGCCCACCCATACACATACAGTGGTATTGACCCACCCGCCAACCCATACACCTACAGTGGTTTTGACCCACCCGTCCACCCATACACATACAGTGGTATTGACCCACCCGTCCACCCATACACATACAGTGGTATTGACCCACCCGTCCACCCATACACATAAAGTGGTATTGACCCACCCGCCAACCCATACACATACAGTGGTATTGACCCACCCGTCCACCCATACACATACAGTGGTATTGACCCACCCGTCCACCCATACACATACAGTGGTATTGACCCACCCGCCAACCCATACACCTACAGTGGTTTTGACCCACCCGTCCACCCATACACATACAGTGGTATTGACCCACCCGTCCACCCATACACATACAGTGGTATTGACCCACCCGTCCACCCATACACATAAAGTGGTATTGACCCACCCGTCCACCCATACACATACAGTGGTATTGACCTACCTGTCCACCCATACACATAAAGTGGTATTGACCCACCCGTCCACCCATACACGTACAGTGGTATTGACCCACCCGTCCACCCATACACATAAAGTGGTATTGATCCACCCGTCCAACCATACACATAAAGTGGTATTGACCCACCCGTCCACCCATACACATAAGGTGGTTTTGACCCACCCGTCCACCCATACACATACAGTGGTATTGACCCACCCGTCCACCCATGCACATAAAGTGGTATTGACCCACCCGTCCACCCATACACATACAGTGGTATTGACCCACCCGTCCACCCATACACATAAAGTGGTATTGACCCACCCGCCAACCCATACACTTACAGTGGTTTTGAGCCCTCCCATACACGTTCAATAGTGTTGGCCCACCCGCCCTCCCTTACACGTTCAGTGGTGTTGGAGGGTTTAAACCTGGAGGGTTTAAACATTTTTAATCTGTTTACTTTTTCTTATTCTATTTCCTACTTATTTACCTATCATGCTTCTTACTTCTGATTTTACTTCCTAAATGTTGGACTCTTATCCTTTCTTCAAGATCTCTCCTTGCACTGCTACATTGGCATGCAATGTAAAAAATAGTGAAGGAGGAGAGAGTAGAGGAACATAGGAACTACTCTCTCCACCTTCACTATTTTTTACATTTTTTTTATTGCGTAGTAACAATTTTTAATATGTTATGCAATCGTCAATATTATATACATAAATATTTAAAATTCTAAAACTAAACAACAAATGGTCATTCACCCCACATTCACATACATATTACTAAAATTCATACAGCCACAATCATACTGCCTTCCTGTCCTGCTGTTAGAACATCCCAGCGACTCATCATGAACTCATCCACAGAATAGAAAGCTTTAGCCATCAAGAGGTGTCTAAGCCAAGTTTTGAATTGACTTTGGTTGTTAATTGAAAATTCTTCAGGAAGCCTGTTAATTAGTCTGACACCAACCTGATGTGGCATGTGGTCTGATAGTGCCAATCTGGGTTGCTGTGTTCGGAGGTTATCCCTGCCTCTAGTGTAGTATTGGTGAACTTTCCTGCCACGAATCAAGGAAGAACGTGATCTGCAGTATAGTATCACCTCATACAAGTAAAGGCAAGGTAGTCAGTAATTTTAACTTCCTAAAAGAATTCCGGCACGACTCTCTGTGCATCAACTTAGCAATTATTCTAACAGCCTTTTTTGAAGTTTAAAAACCCTTTCAATTTTGCTTTTTGCATAACCTCCCCAAAATCTCACTCTGTATTCCAGATGTGAACACACCATGCCATATTAGGCCATGAGTAAGACACTAGGGGAACAGAACTTTGCAAGATTGCGCAACGCATATATGCCTGAAGCAATTTACCACAAACGTGGTCAATATGATCGTCCCAAGTCAGTCCTCTATCAAGGAACATTCCAAGGAATTTTGTGGAATTTACCACCTCTAAAAGAGTGTCATCCACGAAGACATGGGGTTGAGATTGGAGCTCCTGCTGTCGCATTCAACTTCTAATACATCTACTTCATTATTCTTGCCAATTTCCTCTTTATAACTCCTTTTTTTATTTCCTAATCATGAGAAGTTGTAGTTTTCTTAAATTGGTAAAATAATGCATATTCTTGCAATTTTTTACCTCTAAGATTGTAAATATTTAGAAATAAAATATATGTTTGCCAACTACTAACCATTTTTAATATATAGATTTTATACAGTGTGATTAGTTTTCAAATATAACATTACTTCTTTTTTAATGCATATAAAGTGTAATGTTACTGTCCTCGTTGTCAAGTATTTCTATACATAGCGGAGCCAATGTCATAAATAGTTTTGCAATAAATGCATTCTGTACTAAAGTACAATAAAATCATAACTGTTTGCAGCAACATGTTTGCAAGTGTCCATGCTTGTGACGGTGGTTGTAGAAAAGAATGGCAAGGCACTCGGCCACCGTCTGGTGAAGTGCGAGAGTAGAATGCGTGAACTTGACCAGCTACTGCGCTCCTCAGACAACCCTCTTCAGTTCATGTGCCAGGTTGGTGACCTTATTTTCTTCATATACAAGTTATGTATTAATAAGGATGATTTCTACCTTTTAACTATCAGTTTTTCAGGTAACCAAAACAAAGTGTACTGCTTGTAATTTCAGTCAAATAAATTTGAGATGTTTTGCATTTTGTTTATTCTATATTTGATTCAAATTGATTTATAACTAACAACAAACTTTTGTTATAAGTATTCAATTACTTATTTTATAGGAGGTTTTCGTTTGGAGATGGCTAAATAGGGACAAAAATAGGTGTAATTTTTTAAAGTATAGTGACACTTACAATTAATATTTTAAAATTGTTTCACTTTAATCAAAAGGATTTAACTAATAAACTGGATCATCAATATCGTCAGAATATAAAACTAGCGCTAACTCAGGACTTCTGTCATATGACAGATTAATTCTGGATTATTATCCTTAGATAATGATCCTTAAATATCCCAAAAAAGAAATCTACAGATAATATATTTAAAAAATCGTCAGATGAATTACAAATTTGATGGGAAACTACATAATTTATATCACAGCTAATCATTATAAACGTCTATAAACTTGTCCAACGACTCAGTGCTTTTTAACTATACAATTCTTTGAGAGGTTAGAAACTCCTCTCGTTCTCAAGTGGCCTAAATTAACTTACATTTATTATGTACAAATAAAAAAAAGAAAGACTTGTACAACATGCCTTGTAACAATTATTTTTTACAGACATACAACCTATTACTTAATTCTTACAAAATGCATAAAACAAAAACAAAATTTAAAGAAGAAATTCTGAAATTCAAGGCCAATATTATCAAAATAAACATGAAAAATTACAAAACATTAAACCTTACATGTACCTGCCTCCAGGACAAGAGTGTAATGACGTACCAATAGCCAATACATAGCAATTTTTTACCATCTAAACACCTAATAGATTGTAGTACATAACTCAATGTTGGTCCTCAAGACATAATGGTTACTATTACTCTTTGTTATTAATAATAGAGCTAATATCAGAAAAGTACTAGCTAGATTGCGGAGAACAATAACTAAGTTCCCTTAGCGTAAGCCATCTAAAGAAGGGATAGTGCCTCCCAGGAATAACAAAGCGTTGACACTAGTTAAAGTTAAAGATTGTCTTATTTTATCAGGTAAAGTTAGGGGTAAGAAGCCCTCTTTAACACTTAACTTGGGGACCAACGGCTTAAGGGTGACTTCCGAACTACCACCAATGACCAGGCAGGCGGGCTACGTGCAAGGACAGGATCGCTCAGAAGGTCACCCATCTAAGAGACAGCCACGCTCGATGTTGCTTGACTCCTTTATCTTGCGATAACGTCGGAACCCTCAGGTCAAGGCCACTAATAGAGTTGTTAAAGCGTGGCTTATGTTTTTAAGGATATAAAGCAGTAAAGAGATTCATAAAACTGTTCTTCACTGTTTTCAGTAAGAAATTAAAATAGAAATTGAAATCAAAATATGGTTAACTATTAAGCCTGTATTAAAATTATTTTATTTTTTAGACATTGGGCATCAGTCCAGGTGACAGAGAACAGTTGGATGTGTTTTTAGCGGCAGCGTTTCAGCAGAACTTGCCTCCGCACTTCAATTTACTACGGCCAACTGGAATAAGACACCATGCAAGTAAGTTGAACAACTGTGGCTTGAGAGCTATTCTATTGGGATTAATCAAAACAAATTTAATGTAAATACAGGTCCAATTAATTAGATTTTACCTGTGAATGAATAAGTTAACTGGGATATTTTCGAATCTTACTAACAATCATTAAATTAACCTTAAGAAAATCAAAATAGTCAACAAATCTGTTAGGAAATATATTACTTTAAAAATAATTAAAGTTACTCTAAAATATTCCAACAAAATGATGTTGAGATAAAGTCACTCATTTTGTGGACTGAATAAAAAACTAATTATTAAAGATTACTATTGGTAATTGGTTTTCAAAAGTTATTTTTCTCAGGCTTACTGGAAGTCCAGTGGTTGGCACACCTGCCTTCAATGTAGAAGAACAGTTCAGGACTCGGAAGCACTAACAATATTTGCTGTAGGAGTTTTGACCTTTTTCTGCAGCTGCCCTTGTGATCTGAACTAGTAAATGTCTTGTATGTGTAATGCTATTACTGGTGGAAGTCCCTAGTAGAGGGGGTTTCAATGTGTTTCAATACACAACAAGGGTAATAACAGAAGAAAATCACTCTCACTCATGCATATGGTTTTAATACAGTCAGAAATGCATTTAAGAAACCCAGATTTTTGGGTAACCCCATTTTACTCTCTCAATCGATCATTTTACTTCTTTATTTCACATTTTTCCACTAAGACGCAACCATCTCTCCTCTTCACTCCTTACCTTATCTACCATAACTTGTGAAACTCTATGAGTACAATCCAGTATATTTATAGGAAGTCTTTTGAGGTATGAAACTAATTTATTTATTAGAATTATAAATACTAAATATTGTTCTTTGTAAAAATTATAGTTCCCATAAATAGGTTTTATAAATAAATATACTCTATAGATTAATAGGAGAAATTAAATAGCAATATTGTGATGTTTTCGGTAATTGGGTTATCCAAAAAAATGTTACAGTTCTGCCCAAACCAATTATTTTTTATTGTTGAAGGTTGTGAGGAGTACCCAACTCTACTGCACTTTGCTGCTAGACATGGTCTGGAGAAGCTAACCTGGCAGCTACTGGAGTGTCCAGGGGGAGAGCAAGCCAGTCAGATACGGAACACCTGCCAACTGACCCCGGCTGACATGGCTGAGCGTGCAGGACACATCAAGCTCGCCAACACTCTTAAGAGCTTCCTGGTAATGTTGATTGTTATATAACCAAAATGATCATGGAAACAAATCTAAAGTATTTAATTCTGTGTTCTTTCTCGATGTTATCTGAAACAATCTAACAATAAATAATTTCTTCATCGACAGATTCTTCTGATGGAACAGAGTCAAATTTAACAAAATAAACATTCAAAATTAAAATCATTTAAAAATTAAATTTTAAACAATGATAAGAAGTATTATAAATCACAGAGATCTTTAAAAACCAGAATTGTCAAGCTATGAAGCTGTTTCTTCAGATATTTGGCATCACAGCTCTTGATATTCTTTGGTAGCAAGTTGAATAGACTTGCTCTTCTGTGAGATGTCTTTTTGTATAAAGAGTTGTTTTATTGCTGGCAGGATGTGATCACATTGCCCTCTTTTACAGTATCTATGTGCATTACTGGCTTTCGATTTTTTTAAATATATATTTTACAACATAGAGAATCACTTCTATGATGTATATGATCCACTTAGACGATCTCTAAATAGGTAAAGGTTTCTCCACAAGATTCATGTAGTTGGAGCCAGCCATAATCTGCAAATTGCTCATCTGCAGCGGTAGGATGGATGGGATGGAGGTTACCATCTGATGAATTTTTCATAGTGCTCTCCCATATCGAATATGTGAATAGAATAAGGCATGATATGCTGCATTCCGTGTTGTAAGAGAACCAACAGTTTTGAGTGTTTTCAGTCTATCTCAATTCTGAGTTGTAAGCATAGTTGGTCAGTGAGGCTGTTCCGTGAGAAACTTTGATCTAAAACCTATGTGTTTATTAGTATCAACTCTTTGAAGGTTATGAAGTTCAGGTAAATTATCTTTATATTGTTTAAAAGCCATATAGTTTGTCTTTAAAGTATTAAAACAAGGTAATTATTAGTACAGTGCTGTTGGGCTAAGCAGACTGATATAAAGGTCCAGGCATTCAGTGCTGTTATTACTTATGATGAGAACCGTATCAACATATATAATGGGGTAGGTGATATTGCCCAGAGTAGAATTGCGGTAAATTAGCCAACAGAGTACTGAACCCAGTACTGAGCTTTGAGGAACATCTCTCTTGGCAGGCAAGTGATCAAACGTTCTCCTTCCCACCCAGGTTTTGTTTTACTTGAACTACTTAATCTCTTCCTGTAAGGTAACTCCAATTGAGTTTATTGTTTTCAAAGCCAAGGGATTTAAGTTTGTTGATGATTAAAAAGTGATCAAGACAGTTTATGGCTTTATGGAGGTTGAGAAAAATGCTAGTTACTGATCTTCCCATGTGTAAATTTTCTATTATACACTCTTTCAAATCAATAATAGCTGTGGTAGTAAACCGGTTTGCCTTTTAGGTTAGGCTGTTCAAATTTTAATGATCTAAAATAATTTTAAGTAAAACTAATTTTTCCATTATTTTAGAAATAGTTGGGATTAGAGATAGGGGTCTAAAGCTGTGCCAATCCTTTTTATTTCCAAAATTGTAGAAGGAATACACATTTGATGTTTTAGTTTACTTAAGAACTGTCCTTGAGATAAGGACTTGATGAAGGCTGGGTGAAACAGTTCTTGATTTTCTTGGAGCTTATCTTATCAATCCTGGTTAACGGTGTAGTTTTTAAGGAAATTATAATATTGTATACTTCATTATAAGATGAAATAAGATTAAGTTAAGAAATAAGATTCCAGTAAGCCTAAGCCCATAAGGAATAATAGCTCTAAGTTGATTATATTGAAGTAGGGGTTACTTCGCTATATTTACAAAAAAAAAAAAATAATAATTCAAATGGTGGATCTTATACAATCTACCTAGGAACTCTTAACTGCCATTTCGGCTGTTTTCTCTCTTATTTCTAGACTCTCACTTTTATAATTCTCCAGACAGCTTTAGTTTTGTTATTTGACTCAGCAATTAATTATATATTCATTCCTTTCTCATTCTAATGATTTTTGCTTTTAAATCGTGTATGAAATTTCTTTGAAAATCTAAACTCATATCTGAAAAAATACCTTGAAATTTCTCTTATGCCAAGTGAAATCTTCTCTTGGCTATTAAAGGATTAATTTGTATGTTTTTTGGGCTGAAACTCTCTCTGTGAACTGATTATATCAAAGGCTCTTGATAAAATGCAGACGAAATTGATGTAGGTGTAGTGCTATATAAACGATTTCCCCTTACTGAAGTGAAGCCTTTGAGTTGTAGAAGATTATTGTAGCTTCCAAATATTGAACTGAATATCAAAGTAATAATTTAAAATTTTCTGAGATACCTGTGTAAGTCACTTCAATTTTTACTCTGTCAAGACTTGACTAAAGTTTCTACAAACAACGTCAACTGAGGTAACTCTAGTTGGGGGTTGAGATATTCTTCCAATGTCAGACGTAGGAAGCACCTTATTTAGAACTACATTCTTTTAGGAATAGATAGATAGATAAAGATAAAGCATTTTTATTTCACAAAAAATAATGACATTATATAAATATGACATTATAACGGTGGAAATAGTTCCCCTCTTGGGCACATGCCTGTGTGAGGGGAACGGGCCACTACCAGCCAGACATAAATAAAATTAAAATATTACTTTTATATAATCAAATAAAAATAATTTAAGTATATAAATAAAATAAACTTATGTTTCATAAACAATTATTAAGTAAAGCTATAAACAATACACTTTTATAAACTAAATTTCCTAACATTAGAATAGGATTAAGATATAGATAGGCCATTTTATTAACTCAATTACTTAGCTATTATTCACCTATTACTGTTATGTTTAGCTATGAGCTTAATATTATAATATGACAATTTTAACGGTTGACTTAAATATTTTGGTTATAATAAATAATTTTGTTACAACATTAATTGAAGTTTCTTTTGTTTCATTGTTTGTCCTGTTGGTTTGGTCAGCAAATGACAGAACTTTCGAGCATGTACAGCTACCTCAAAGGCATGTCTGAGAAACAAGCTAACGATTTAGTCTTAAGTAAGTATTTGTTAGCCTATTTCAAATAGTTTGTAAAATTGTGGATTGGGAATCGTTTTTCTAACTGTATATGGTTCTTGTTAAGTGTTTTAATGGAGTAAGGTAGTTTTATCCATCATTTCAGAACTAGAATATGCTGTTGGGATTAAAATTTTTTTTATTTACGAGAGAATTAAATATCTTGAAGTTAATTTGTGTTGAAATACACTGATGTGTTTTAACCAAGTCTCGCTGTTTTCATTGATCATTTCACATTCCTATGCCCCCTTACTCTATGTCCCTTCTCACTTCAGCCATTCATCACTTGATAATATTTACAAATGCAACTTAATGTATAATAAGGTTCTTATTCAACTCTTTTTAACATAAAAAAAACTCTATCTTTGTCCTTATTTTTGAATCCTTGGTGTTTTTATTTACTTCTTTTTTACACTCACTGTGTTTATAAAAATGTTTTAATACATTATTATTCTTGTAAATAACTTGGGACATAAATATAATACATCTGTTTTAAAGAGTCATTGGATTGTGTAATTGTCTAATCTATACTAATATTAGTTATTATTTTTATTTAATTGCATGTCATTATATTTTTTACATCCTCATCAAGCATGTATTGTCCCGTTCCATAGAAATTTCAGTTAAATTTGAATCTATAGTATTTCAGTTTGGTATCTTATTTTTTGTTATTTTTTATAATGTGAAGTGATTTAGTGAATAAGTTATATAACCCACAAACATAAATATATGTATTATATGAACTGCTTCAGTGTAATTGGTTTTTACTGTATTGAAGCATGTAAATAAATAAATAATTATAGTCAACTTCAAGCATATATGGAAATTTTAACTATAGTAAATTAGTATAATAGGAGAGATAAGACATCAGCAAATTTACCAAAGAAGACAAGTCCATTAACACAAACACAAGTAATATATAAAAATCATAGTTCAATATACAATTTTAATGTGCCACTGGAACTTCCTCAGGTTTAGATCTGTGTGCAACCCCTCAAGTCACTTCTGGATGTTGTAGGCATGTAAATGTTTCTATCTCCGTTGGTTTGATGTTGAATGAGTTTATTGAAGTGAAAAATAAAGTAAAAGATTATTAACAAAATTACAAAACTATCAGTTGACTGACTACATTTCCCTTGAAATCATAATCAGAGATTTCATGCAGTACATCATTGTTATAACAAACGCCGATCTAACAGTCATTGTTTTTGTGATATAAAAACCCTAACAATGAGTTTAAATTTAATTAATTATACGGTCCTAAGCCATTGACTAAATCATTTCTCTTAGATGAATTAATTGCTAGTTAAGGTGACTACATATGCTAAAAGCATGTGCATTTGCTTCCATATATTTATCCACTTTATGGTTACATAAAAGAAATCTCACCTGTTTACTATAACACTTTCTCTGGTTACAGACTGCACCAACTATCTTCTTCCCAGGCCTCTGGACAACACTTACTCAATACCCCCTGCGGCACGGCCTGTTGTCTCCACGCCTGCTCCCAGCACATCACACCCTCACCAGTATAGTAATATCGACTCATACCAAATCCCACCCTCACCTGTGTCTGTCTCAGACAACTTTGTCTATAACATACCACCAGCCTTTCCACTCCCACTGCACTCTCCGCTGGACAACTATCAAGTGCCTGGACACGCTATTCCCTACAACCCCCCCACTCCCCCAACACCCTCTTCACCCCTGGACACACTTCCACCTGGTGGATACATGGAAATGCAGTCAACAAGTAAGTGAATATAAGTTTATAAATTTCTTGTTTTTACTCACCAAGTCACAATCATTGTTTTCTATTCAACAGTAGTGATACATAACTGTTCAATGACACAATAATTCATTCAAGAACTGTTCTCTCTTAAGCAACTTGTCTTGTAATTATGGTTAAACTAGGCACAAGGCAGTTTGGTATGTCACTGAAATCAAGCCTGAGTGTACGATGAGCCTGAGTCATTGTTGATAGCTGGTACTACTCCTGGAAATGAGATATCGGTAGCGCGAGTATCTCTCAGCTGCCATTGTTCTCCTTTGGGGAGGGTTTTTCTTGTATTTGCATGTTTATATTATCAATTTTTGAAAATTGTTTTATTGAACACCAAAAAAAATTAAATTTTGTGTTTTATTTCAAAAGTCCATTTTCTGAGACACAAATGTTAATTCAAGAGTATGAAGTTGAAGCGATGAAGAAAAGCAAAATTAGCAAATGTCACAAATGTTTTCATGAAGGTCGTACAAACATTGAAGATGACTCTCGAAGTCTATGGCCTTCAATTGCAACCAAGGATGACAACATTGAGTGAGTTCAGCAAATTGTCCATGCAAACAGATGATTAATGTTTGATGAAATTGCATATGAGGTTAATTTATCAATGGCAGTGTCTACTCAAAAACTCTTTGACGCTTACAAGACACCATTAGTAGGAAACAATTGGATTTTGCCCCATGACAACACTCCTGCACATCAATCCCTGTTAGTACGTAACTACCAATTCAAGTTCTGCATTACCACATTAGAATGTCCTCCATATTCACCTAACCTCATGCCGGCCGATTTCTTTTTGTTCACACAGTGAAAACATCAATAAAAGGAAAACAATTTGCAGATGCTGAAGCTGTCAGAAAAGAATTTGACAAAACCATTTAAATAAATTCTAAGAAATCAGTGTCAATTCTGTTTTGATCAACTGTTTGATTATTGGGACAAGTGTTAGTTTTGTCTGTGTTATTGTCTTGTTAAAAGTTAATTAGTTGAGTAAATAGAACCCATACTCAATTTACTACAATTACTCCTATTGCATGCTATTATTGCAGTAAATTGCAAGCAATAGAATGCATGCAAATTACTCTATTCCTTCAGAATACAATGCAGGAGGAGAGTATTTTGAAGGAAAATAGGTTTGTAAGTTTTTATCATTGCCCAATAAATATGTTTCAACCAATTCCGGGAACTTTTTGACTATACCTCGTAAAATAATTGACAGAGAGAACTTATTTATGATTTTCAATTCTGCAATCAAGTCTATGGCAGCTTGTAAATTATGAAGCCGTGAATTGAGTAAGGCATCCAAATTGGTAATATTTTTGCTCATATCAGTTAACTTATTGTAAAACAGACCCTTGTAAAGTTGTAAAGAAAGTGACAATGGGAAAAAGGGAAACTTTTAAAAGTTGAAGCTATCTTTCATTATGTGTTTGGGTATAAAGGCTGAGAAAATTATATGTGTCTTGAAAAGAGAAGTAAGCACAAGTGAGCATATGATTTTTCTGTATGATATATATAACTATTATTACCATTTTCAGTTTTTTTTATTTTCTCCTTATTCTCTTAAAATCCTATTTTATTTTTGAAGTTCTGTTCTAGTCCAAATACAAAGAATTACCAAGTGCCACTTGTATAACTCCAACAATTCACCACTTAGGTGATCATTATTTCATACCATGATCACAGTTTCATATGTTTATTTGTTCAAGTGCCCTGTAACGGAATTGGCTCAGCAAACAAATTGAGACGAAAGATGACTTTAAACTTAAGTCACCACGAGTATCTCAACTGCCCTTCAGACTCACATGATCATCCTTTCCACAGCTCAGAGGATATTCTGTCTTGCAAAGGTAACTTGGTATAGTTAACTAGTTTGGTTACATTCTCATTAACTATAACCTCATTCTCAAAAGACTGAATATATTAAATAATTTAAATGTTTTTCTTTGTATTAATTTTGATTTATCTACTTGAATAGTCAATAATTTATTAACTATGAATATTGACATTATGAATATTCAATAGCTGATTAGTAAAGAGACAAATCCTATTTATTAACTTTGAATTTCATCTTTTTTACTTAAGGGGGCCGTTTCCCAAACCTCTAAGTCATTGCTGGAAAATCGATAATGCATTTAGTAGGCATACCTTCTTACCGACTCAGGCCGGAAGTCTATTTTCAGGAAAGTGAGGAAGGACGAATAGGCCCAGGCGAATCGAAAAACTGTCTTCTTGTGGGGCTCATCGTTGTCAATGCTAGTTTTACAGAGAAATTATGCAGATCGTTCTTACTATAATCACCGGCTGTTCATTTGTTATTGGGCTATTAATTAATGACACTTTCTAAGGAATAGTCGGCCTTAGTTTGTAACAATGACTACATTCGCTCATCTACACTCATCACACTCAATCGAAATCCATATTCGCCCATATCTTGACGATTGGCGTCTTATGAATAAATAAATACCTCTGTACTTACGCAGGCCAAGAAAACGCAATGAGGTTGCATCAGAAAAGGTAGTTTACAGTAGGCCTATTAGTTGCAGCAACAATATTGCAGAAGTAAAGTGATAGAAAATGTACTATTATAATGATCCATTACTTCATAGCTATTTGGTACTTATTATACAAAATCCAAGGTATGAAGGTTATATTTAGTGTTAAAACTAATCTATAAAAAATATATACTGTATCAATCAAACAAATACAATTAAATTTAACAAAGTATTTGGATTATTTGAATTATTCAACAACAATGTAACTAATAACAGTTTTATTGTGTTCAAACATCTTTAATTCAAATATTATTCTGATTATAACTTATAAAACCTCAAGAGCAGGTAATATGGATTGTGAAAAATTAATGTACAGTAATTGTTAATGTAGGCTTTATTACAAGGTTGATTACTTTATGAAAATCGTACCATTCAAAATAATATGATTAAAACATACATATTTCAAATTAACATTAAAATAACATATCTCAGCGTATATAGATTAAGCAGAATGTCAGCGGGATAGACGAAACAGCAACCACCGTGAGTCCTCATTTCAGGGGAAAACCGGCTATTTTTGGTTTCGGAGGAGCGCCGTGCTGCCGTGTTGTTAAATTAATTGTTAGACAATAGACAAATCTCTTTATTCATATAATTACACACCTGTGTACAACAAATAGCGTCAAACTTAAATTAATCCTATGCTAGTTACATATTGTAAAATTCTTCAAATGAATACAGTGCTTTATTTAATAAATAATCTTTAAGCAATTTTCTAAATTTAACAATATCTTTCTCAATTTTAATGACGTTTGGCAGAGAATTTAAAAATTTTGCTCCCATATATGACGTCTTTCTCTTAAATAGCTCAAGGTTATGCTGAGGGAGTACCAAAGTGTTTTTCCCCCTCGTGTTATAATTATGGATATCGCTATGTATCTTAATATCACTACCATGGTTTATCACGTACATTATGCACTCCAATATATATAGTCCATAAACGGTTAAAATTTGGAGACTAGCAAATTGATTTTTAACAGAATCATCAGATTTTAAATGTAAAATTATTCTGATTGCTTTTTTCTGTAAAATTGGGAGTTTATTTAGATTTTGAGTAGATGTCCTCCATACACACAAATGCCATAAGCAATGTGGGATTGCACATGAGCATAAAATAGGTTTTTTAAATAAGTTTGGTTATTTCTTTTTAGGGCAAAAAGGCCTGAGTTAACTCTACTAATTACTTGATCAATGTGGCTGTTCCAATTTAAATTTTTATCAATTAATAAGCCTAAGAATTTTGTTTGATTAATCTGTGATACTTCGTCAGTATTGATAAAGATATTTGGTTGGAGTGCATTGTTATTTTGCGCTGTAGAAAAACATACAGTTGGTCTTTTGTGAATTCAAAAATAAGTTATTTTTTATAAAGTGCTCTTGAAGTATTGCAAGTTCAATATGTGCTCCTATTTCCAATTCTTCTTCCGATTTAGCGGAGATGATCAAATTTGAGTCATCTGCATAAAAATATAATTCATTTTTAATATTGTTAAATCTACTAAGCAGCTTTGGTATTCCCTGCAGGTAGCAAAGAAAGAGAAGGGGACCAAGGATGGACCCCTGAGGAACCCCATATTTAATCTGTTGTGTCTTAGATGAGAATTTAAAAATTTTGTTTTTAGTAATATGTGACATTTCAACAAACTGTGATCTATCACATAAATATGATTGAAACCATTTCAAATTTACCCCTTTAACCCCAAGTGACTGTAATTTTGATATTAAGATAGTATGTGAAATGCTATCAAAGGCCTTCGATAAATCCATGAAAATAGCAGCTACAGTTTTTTTCTTATCAATTGAATCAATTATTGATTCAGTGAAATTAACGAGTGTGAAATTAACGAGTGTGAAGTGTTTTCAGACCAATACCTTATAACTATACCACGGCCGTGGAGGCTGGTTATACACATCGGGTCAAAAATGCTGTCGTTGCCGTTCCAGTAGTGGCGAATTGAGTTATATGGAAGCTTACACACAGACCGGTTGGCCAATTTTGCCGTCGGCAGACGATGAGCAGCCGCTGCCCACTACTACTTCACAGCGGCAAATTGCCTTTGCCGCCCAAGTACTATCGTATGGGAACAAATGAGTCTGAGTCTGTGCAAACAGGGCGGTTTTTACAGCTCATAGTAGACCACTGGTGTTCCGTTTATTGTTGATTGAACTTTGAATAAAGCATTTAATACTGTCAGTAACCCATTAATTTAACTTTGTGAATAATGTAGTTTGTGAGTTGCATAGGTAATGATAACAACTTGCTAATATTCTTGGTTAAACATAGTTTTCTAAGCTTGTTACTTATGAATAAAGTGAAAGATAGGTGTTTATTTATTTAGTTTCTTTATTCATTAACTCATCGGTATTTTAATTATGAGAGGTGTTATAAGTCTTATGTTATAAAAGTTCATATTTTTCAATTCAAATATAAGTGTTTGATATTTCAATTCAAATATAGGTGTGTCAACGACGTATTAAAATATTAATCAAAACATTTTCGAGTTTTGAGTAATAAAAGTTTTAAGTTGATGCACAGTGAAAACTTCTTAGAACTCCTGTATTTTTTTGTTCCGATTAGAATAAAAATTATTGAAACTTGGGCCTATAGTAAAATTTTAATAAGCATAAGTCATAACGTACAATTAATCGAGGAAATCAAGGGTGTAATTCGATTTTTCGTACACCTCTTAATTTCATTTTTTAAATATAAATAAAATACTTAAATACGTTGGGTATAGTATCTTTGGTTCTACGATACATAGGATTTTCATTTGAATTTCCACATAATATTGAAAAGCATCATTATAAATTTAAAACATGTTTGTATGTGGGCAGTTTTAATAACACAGCCTTAATTAACGAGCGCTGACAGCCCATGAGTGTTCGGTGATGGCTAAGCCAGATCCAGTGATTTGACATGTGTCTGATAATATCACTGGGTTTTTATCAGAGATATTATCAGTTTATCTCTGATAAAGGACCAAATCATTGAAATAGCACCCATATTTTGAGCGTTTTTTGTGGAGGGAAACGGCCACCTTAAGTAGATTTGATTCAATAGAAATAATCAGTAGTTGATCACCAAACAGACTGGTTAGAAAATTTGTTGCACTGGAAGATGTAAACTACCCAGTAGATTTAAGGGCTGCTTGTTTAAACGTACAATACTCTGTCGCAGACACTGACCATCACAGAAACAGCAGCCACAGCAGTAACAGCGGGAAGTCGTCATGTACGAGCGCTCAAGACGAGCTGGTGGAGATTATCAATGATTTTAAAAACCATGTATTTACAATATCTGAAGTTGAAAAACTAGTTGAAAATTGGCAGAATCGACATGACGTGCAACAATCTTTCAAAGAAAAACAAGTAAGTATAACTCGTTAATTAAAGTAATGCACAAACCATTCATTTGATATAAGAATTCCTGTTGCCACAGATTAGTTTAGTTACTTTCTCATTACCTCTAACCTCGATCTCAACAAATTGGATTGAATAAATCATTGAAATATTGTTTCTTTGTATTAATTTTAATTTATTTACTTGAACAGTTCATTATGAATATTCAATAGCTGATTGAATCCTGTCAGTTATTTAGGGATATATTATTTAAGGAACCTATCAATTACTACCTTTAACCAATAAGTATTAAATCAACAAGTGTTGATCCTATTATTTAAGGAACCTATCAATTACCGTACTACCTTTAACCAAAAAGTATTAAATCAACAAGTGTTGATCCTATTATTTAAGGAACCTATCAATTACTACCTTTAACCAATAAGTATTAAATCAACAAGTGTTGATCCTATTATTTAAGGAACCTATCAATTACCGTACTACCTTTAACCAAAAAGTATTAAATCAACAAGTGTTCCTATTATTTAAGGAACCTATCAATTACTACCTTTAACCAATAAGTATTAAATCAACAAGTGTTGATCCTATTATTTAAGGAACCTATCAATTACCGTACTACCTTTAACCAAAAAGTATTAAATCAACAAGTGTTCCTATTATTTAAGGAACCTATCAATTACTACCTTTAACCAATAAGTATTAAATCAACAAGTGTTGATCCTATTATTTAAGGAACCTATCAATTACTACCTTTAACCAATAAGTATTAAATCAACAAGTGTTGATCCTATTATTTAAGGAACCTATCAATTACTACCTTTAACCAATAAGTATTAAATCAACAAGTGTTGATCCTATTATTAAAGGAACCTATCAATTACTACCTTTAACCAATAAGTATTAAATCAACAAGTGTTGATCCTATTATTAAAGGAACCTATCAATTACTACCTTTAACCAATAAGTATTAAATCAACAAGTGTTGATCCTATTATTTAAGGAACCTATCAATTACTACCTTTAACCAATAAGTATTAAATCAACAAGTGTTTATCCTATTATTAAAGGAACCTATCAATTACTACCTTTAACCAATAAGTATTAAATCAACAAGTGTTGATCCTATTATTAAAGGAACCTATCAATTACTACCTTTAACCAATAAGTATTAAATCAACAAGTGTTGATCCTATTATTTAAGGAACCTATCAATTACTACCTTTAACCAATAAGTATTAAATCAACAAGTGTTGATCCTATTATTAAAGGAACCTATCAATTACTACCTTTAACCAATAAGTATTAAATCAACAAGTGTTGATCCTATTATTTAAGGAACCTATCAATTACTACCTTTAACCAATAAGTATTAAATCAACAAGTGTTGATCCTATTATTTAAGGAACCTATCAATTACTACCTTTAACCAATAAGTATTAAATCAACAAGTGTTGATCCTATTATTTAAGGAACCTATCAATTACTACCTTTAACCAATAAGTATTAAATCAACAAATGTTAATCCTATTATTTTATCCTCTAGTCAAACATTCAAATAGCATACATGTTGGCACTAATAGTGCAGTGCTGTAACCCAGCTACCTGGGGACAAAGTGTTGTGGAAATTATAGGATATAGGTTCTTTGCTCAGTACTGTTATTACAGACGCGGCATCCGATCAATGGCTGCTATCGATGTAGACACTACGAGAGAGAACTTTGGGGATACTCGTGTTGAGTGGTAGTCAAAGTTCAGATGTTGTGTAGGGATGATAAATGAGTGTCAGGCTTGTCAGTCAGTTAAAAATCAGACCAATACTACATGGTTCAGATTCTACGTAATGCTGACAGTCCCTTACTTGCCCTGGTTATTAATGAATACCTCTCCTGAGGAAAAGTCGACCTTAGTTAGTAATTATGGCTACACTCATTCATTTACTATTGGCGTCTTACTAATGAATAATTATAAGATTGAAACAAGTACATAAAAATGATTCTATACCATAGTGCAGGGAACCTGTAGCCCCTCAGAGTATCCATGATTCTAACAGATTGTGGTGTCAGAGAAGTTAGGAATAGGCCTGTTGAAGTTGAGAACTGATGATAATTACAGATAATTTGAACAATAAACAATTTCCACAGAGCATGATCACCAAGTCCATTTATTGAGAATATTTTTGTTACATAACATTTTAAGCGTTGGTATAGTTATTTTCATGTTTTAATAGTGGTTTTGTTGGTAACGCAGTTATAGGAAGGTGTTGTTCACATCTGCAGTATCTTTACTACTTAAAACTCTTTGAGTGTAGAAAAGAAACAACTTCACAAAAAAGATATTTAAATGTTTTTTTTTTTTTTTTTTTTAATTTTTAAAACTTCTCACTAGTTCATATGGGCTGAAATCTGTGCGTGAAATTTTGATCAACAAGTAAAGTACCATCCGTTAGCTCAGTTGGGGATTCAAACCCCAACTAAACTACAGTCTGAAGCTTAGTCACTGAGCCGAGATTTATAGTGTTCCTTAACCAATGGATGGATTTTTTTTGGAATTGTTAAACATCTTAGTGCCGTTGTAACAGCTCAGTAGTTAATGCCTTTGACTGCATACCACAAGATCAATCCAAGGTTTGTATGCCCAACTGAGGCGATGATCGTATTTAATTTGTCGGCTAAGTTCAATACTCCGTCCTGCAGGCTATGTAAACTGTCAAATAAAATTTTAAAAAGAATATTTGAAAGAATGAATTCTTATTGAACTCACAATTATGTAAGTTATGTACGAGGGCCGTTCAGAAAGTAACCTCCGGTTGATTTAAAAAAATACACCAAGTTAAATAAAAATATTTTAATATATACATCTTACAACTACATCTTTGCACTATTTTTCTACATAGTCTCCATAGCGATTGAGGCACTTATCGTATCTCTTCACAAGCTTTGAAATTCCTTCTGCATAAAAATCACCCGCTTGTGCCTGGAGCCAGCCTGTGACTGCATCTTTGAGCTCTTCGTCGTCATCAAACCGCTGGGACCCGAGCCATTTCTTCATATGCATGAAGAGGTGATAATCGCTTGGCGCCAGATCTGGGCTATAAGGTGGGTGGTTGAAAACGTCCCACTTGAAGGACTCAAGAAGGGCCGTTGTTCTGCGAGCAGAGTGAGGACGGGCGTTATCGTGCAAAAAAACGATACCGGAAGTCAGCATACCACGGTGTTTATTCTGTATAGCCCGTCGTAAGTTTTTTAGTGTTTCACAGTACACGTCTTGATTAATGGTCGTCCCACGTTCCATGAATTCAACCAACAACACCCCTTTGGCATCCCAAAACACCGTTGCCATAAGTTTTCTGGCAGAAAAATCTTGCAAGGCTTTTCTTGGTTTGGTAGGCAACTTTGAATGTGCCCACATCTTTGATTGTTCTTTTGTCTCAGGGTTCACGTACTTAATCCAGGTTTCGTCACCTGTCACGATTCTGTTTAACAATGGTTCTCCTTCGTCCTCATAACGTGACAGAAAGTCTAATGCAGAGGCCATTCTTTGAGTTTTGTGGTGGTCGGTAAGAATTTTGGGCACCCATCGTGCACAGAACTTATGGTAACCCAATCTTGCTGTCACTATCTCGTACATGAGAGTCTTAGAAATCTGTGGAAAAACAGTAGATAACTCCGACATTGTGAAACGTCGATTTTCACGAACTTTTGCATCAACTGCCTGAACAAGTTCGTCAGTCACCAATGATGGTCTACCACTCCTCTCTTCATCATGAACGTTTTCTCGTCCACTTTTAAATAAACGTACCCATTCACGGACAACTCCTTCACTCATAACTCTTGGTCCGTACACGGCACAAATCTCACGATGAATAGCTGCTGCAGAATATCCTTTGGCTGTAAAAAACCTTATGGCAGCACGCACTTCGCATTTGGCGGGGTTTTCTATTGCAGCGCACATTTCAAACTGCCACAAAAACTACACTAGCGCAGGTACGACGTTCACTCGACCACGGCTTGATGCCGACTGACCTGTTGAGTGCGTGAATGCAAGATGGCGTCGCTACTCCCCCCACAACCCGCACTGTGACCAATCGGAGGTTACTTTCTGAATGGCCCTCGTAGATTCACGTCCCTACTGACACAGTACCTGTTGTTAGTGGGTGGTTCGAAGTAACGTTTTTTTTGTATCAAGAGAAGAGATATATGTTAGAAAACTGTTTTACTTAGTCGAACATGCTTACTTTTGAAAATGTATAACCTTTATAAATATTCATTTTCAGAAACAACTCCATGAAATGAGGGAGGAATATGAGAAAATACAACAATCAATGAAAGACCACATGAAGAGGGCCACACCTTTTGAGAGAATTAAGAGATTTTTCAGCAGAGGGAAAAAGAGTAAGTAAACCATGTCCAATACAGGGCTGGCCTAATGCAGTTAGGAATTGTGCTATTTAAACTTTAGATTTTCAAAGTGAAACGGAGAAAAATCGATAAATTAAAATGTTTAGTGAGTGTTTTTCAAAATATGAAATTTATAAATTTTAAAGAACTTTGTATACTTTATTTTATGTAAATTTAGTTTGTATCACAAAGTGCTTAAAAAACAGTTTCCAGACTAGCACACACATTATATATATATATATATATATATATATATATATATATATATATACAATGTTGCACTCCAGGAGCGTAAGAAAAAAAAACTAAATTATATGGAAATGGATATATATATATAAAGGAGAGGCCGATCTCCTCTTTAACCTTACTCTGTCCATCCCTCATAGACTATTGATCTGTGCGAGGAACTTAATCAGACAGAGTAAGGGGGCGAACCAGTACAGTACAAGGTGAATATTACTAATAAATCATCCAGTCTAGGCCGGACTCGAACCAGCGCTATCTCTAACCCAAGCTCAAAGTCATGACGCCTTAGACCACATGGCCACCGGTTCGCCCAATTCAATCGATTAATTCTCTTACATTCTTACATATGAGACGCTGACACAACGTTGTTGGTATTTTAAGGCGAATATGAATGATTATATGAGTGTAGAATGAGTGTGGATGAGTGTAGTCTGGTTACTAACTGAGTTCAACTGTTCCTCAGAAAGGGCAATTTATTAATAGCCCAACAGCCAGGGCAACTAAGGAACTAATGATAGTTTTATACTGTATTTGTTAGTATCTAACAACTTTGTCTGTACAACACTTTTTGTCCATCAATTAAATAACGATCCTAATTAGTTTCTATTTTTACTATAAATAAAACACTGAGAAATAGCAAGAATTAACTGGTAAGTACAAAAACAACCACGTCTTCAGCTGTGATACTCGTGAACTCTACTGATTGTTATTGCAAAGTACATTTCATTACATTATTAGCTCAAAACAGTTTTTATTGTGATTGTTTGATACTTGATTTCTTCATCTTTTACTGACAACTGTCAGATTGAGTTCATCAAAATTCATAACTGAGTTGACTTCACAAGTTGATTAAGAGTCAAAATTCAAAGAACTATTTACAAAAAAAGTTTAATTATATACTAGAGGCGGAGGTCACAGCAAAACTCCTTATTGGCTCCTCCCTTAAATCATCCAGCGTGTATAGTGGTCTAATCCCGCAGAGCAGATTTGAAAACTTTCATCTCCATGTTTCTTACTTCTGCTGGTAAGCTATTAAAAATTGTTATGGCAGAGTATGGATATTCCTTTTGGGCACGAGAGAAAAGGCAGCAAGGTTCATCCAAATTTAGGGCGTTTCTTGTTTTATGTTTGTGTTTATCTGCCCTTGTGCCAAACTGATTTAGATTTTCTTTTAGTTGAGCCAACACACTATAAAGGTACTGGCTTACCACTGTAATGATATTAACCAATTCACCTACAGCTACGAGTATACTCGTATTTATTTATAGAAAACAAAGTATTATCGATAATTACGATAGTTTTTACATAGGCTTCCGCGGAGATTACGTAGAAAAGTATCGTTACAAGGGTGTAAGGCAAGTCTATTTAGGTGGCATATGCAGTCAGTCAGCTGCTACGTCGCGTCAGCCTACCGTCTGTCTCTGAATGACGTGAACAGATACACAGATCTGAGTAGTAAAGTGTTGTGAAAGTAAATATTATCATTTAGTTGCCATAGAAATAAAGTATTAGGATTACTTAGTGTTCAAAATGAATGTCGAGCGTGGTACTAACATTTACAATTTACTTTGTGACAGTGAATCTGAACTTGAGTATATGCCTACTTTTTTTTCTTTATTTTATTTGGAGATGAAAGTAATCATAAGTCAGTTTATATTAGAATATTAGTTTATATTTGATAAAAGTAATCTTTATCAAAGAAGTTTATACTTGAGACATTATCATTTTTTACAGTACTACTTTCACATGTAACGCTTCATAGGACCTTTTGTGCGAAATTTCCCAATACTGCAGATATTTAATTTTTTGTTCTACAAAATTTATTTTTACATGATACAGATTTTATAATCAATTTTTCACAAAAAATGTTGTTTCTATAAATAGTTATGGGGTTTCCATGGTGAAAAAAGTAAGTTTTGTAATATTTTAACAGTTTTGCTTTAAAAAAAGTTCATAAGTTTTTTGTTGTAAATGCAAAAATAATAAGTAGATCTACCTAAGGCTTTATATTGTTTTTAAAGCCAGTTTTATTAGGAACAAAATGGTAAACAAATTATCTTGATTAGTCTATATTTGTAGATTTTACATTTGAATAAGTAAACTCTTACATATTGGCTACTTTTTGCTGTAATTTCTGTTATTCATTTGATGAAATAATCAACTTACGGGAAAAATAACCAATTGATTAGTTGGTTATCCAACTACTAGTCAGCTGATGCCCCACACATTATCCTTATCGTTTGTCTACAGTACATCTCTGATTCAAGCTCCTTGTTAAACCTGCTGTGTTGTATCTTGTGTAGATTGTAGCGGCCAGTGCAAGAACAAGCCGGCGCCATGTGGCGGAGACAGCCCAACCACAGTAGTGAGTCATCGCCCTGTCAGCAGCCTCAGTCTCCATTCCTCCTGCAGTAAGTTATTATATTTTTGACCTTACACTACTTTTTTAAGTAAAAAAAGTATGACAATCCAGAGAGAGACTTGAAATCCTGATGCCTTTGAGCTGTTGACATTTTGCCTCCCCTGATCAAGGTCATTCTTCCCCTTCCTCTTATGAATGAATTATATTTATTGCTCCAAAATGTTACTATCATTTTTTTTATGTATTATTTACATCATGTAGATAACATAGTATAAGTAGAGAGAAAATGTTGGTTTAAGCACAACCGTCATCTCACAAATATGCAAGTCACGCGCCAAACCCCCAATAGTATGCATACCCCACACATCCGCCTACGATTGTATGGTAATACAGTGTCTGCATACCAGACAAGGTCGTTCTAAAAATAGACAAAACACCGCTATAAATACCAAGGACATTCTAAAAATAGACAAACTAATACCATTGTATGGTAATACAGCGTCTGCATACCAGACAAGGTCATCCGGCCCGAGGTCATTGACCTCTGACCTTTGATATTTGACCTCTGACCTTAGGGTCTTCCTCATTGTTATTCCATTTCATTAGTATTCAAACTGCATGAGCTGCTTTTTAGTATTCAAGCAATGTAAGCCAGTGAAGCTTTGTCTGGTTTACCTGAATCAATATTCTAACACAGCAGCATAATGTTTTTGTCCTCTAACATCAATATGTTTCTATAAAAGGCACTGTAAGGTTAGATTCTATGATGCATTTTAAAAAGTTTATTTGTCATTGTGCAGGATTATATGTATGATTGTTGCGCCATTATTGTTTATTATTAAATATCGTGTATTTGAATTTGTTACTGTATTTTTCCTTTTGTCACATAAAAATTATATATTTAATTAAATAAGATAATGATTATACATGTTGAAGGAAATATATCTGCAGGAAAATGAACTTTTGGAAATATGTTGTATGATTATTTAAATGATAATGGTTATAATAGTATATTTAGTAATGAACCTCTTGATGTTGGTTAAATTTAAGTGGTATAAATGTATTAAAATTGTTTTGTATGGATACAAAAAGATGGGGTTTTATGTTTCAAGTCTTAGCGTTATTGTCTATGATGGAAAATGAGTCTAAAGCTGAGGAATACTCAAAATTAGGTAAAATAGTCATGGTTGAAAGATTTGTTAGAGATAGCCTTGAGATTTTTTCAAAACTTATGTTAGAAAAAAAATCTATTACAAATATTCGAGTTTAATATCTTAAAAAAGTTGTATGATAAATTATCTAATGACATTAGAAAAAAATTCATTATATATTTAAAATCTGAACCAGAGATTTGTTTTCAAAGACTGTATTCACGGAATCGGACTGAAGAAATAGGTTATGTAGATTTGAATTATTTAAAAGATTTACATAATATTCATGAAATGATATTTACTCTGAATAATAGTATATTTAATAAAGTGATAATAGTGGATCAACAGCCATTTAATAATATTAAAGAAGTTAATATTTTGTCCCCATTAAATTCGAACTTGTTAAGTGAAATAAAAAAGTATCATTGTGGTATGTAACCAATCATAATATATTTATTCAATCAGTGTTAGTTAAACATTATTTAAATGTATACAATTGTGCTATTGTCAAAAGATTGTCGCAATGATAGTCCATTCTTTATTAATGAGGCAGAGTGAAAGGTTGAGCGCCACGTGTATCATTCAGCGCGACCTTGCATACTAATTAGCTTCTATATACTCTCGTGTAAGAGTGGGACTTCAGAGTTCCTGTGACAGTTTCTTTCTCACCGTTCAACAGGGCCTTCTCACCTTCCTCACCATTTTTCGTCTTTATCGTCGTCGTCGTAGTACGCCTCCACTTTCTTCCTCAAAATTCTTCTGACAAACCAAGATCTTTTCTCCTTCATCACCATTTGTTGTTGTCGTCGAAGTATGTACGCCACTTTCTCCTTCAACATTCTTCTGACAAACCAAGATCTTCTTTCCTTCATCACCATTTGTTGTCGTCGTCGTCGTCGTACGTACGCTGTCACTTTGACATAAGGTAATTATTGTTCTGTTTTACAGAGCGAATATTACTATTTTAAAGATTAAAATATATAAATGGGATATAGAAAGAAATTCATGTATTCATCTAACTCTTTGGAAAATAGAATAAATAAAATGAAACTTTATTCTATACACAAGTAATTATAAAAATAAATGATTATACAAATGAGATATTGAAAGAAAAATTTATATTAAATGTATTCATTTAACTATCTTTGAAAGTAGAATAAATAAAATAAAACTATATTCTATACACAAGTAATTATAAAATAAATGATTATACAAATAGGACATTGAAAGAAATTCATATAGGGTTTTTTTACTTATTCATTTAACTATTTTGAAAATAGAATAAATATAATGAAATTTTATCAGTATTTTATTCTATACAAAAGAAATGATTAAATAAATTCAGACTTAGATTTATATTAATTTCGATTGCACATACCAATTCTAAACTTATGTTTATTAATTTAATGTTTAAAAATATTTAACCTTTTTTTCAGTTCCTGGATTTTCTACAAAAAAGGTAATGGCTGAAGATCAGCAACAACAAATCGTGATCGACTTGAGCGAGGAGTCTCAGAATCTTCCGTCCTGTTCTAGACCAGCTCATCAGAACCAGCCGTCCTGTTCCCAACAACCAGCCACCAAGGGTACATTTTTTACTATCATTCAAATTATCGAGAGTTTATTTTTGTTAGGCGTTGATTCCCTGACCAAATGGGAAAGGCTAGTTATAAATTTAAAAGGCAACTATGAAATCTTGACAAATCTTGTGTCCAGGCAGTTAACTATCACAATGCAACAACTTTTCAAAATTTAAAAAAATAAAATTAATAACTAATCCTGATATTTGTAACAAAGACATCTTGTTTGCACAGTCTGATTTGGTCAGGGATTATGAAGAACTATTAGAAATGTTCTACCCGATTCTAAGTAAGTCAATAGTTGGCATGAACAAGTATCCACTAGCAACAGTTCAACAATGATTAAAAATAGCTAGGGAAGTTCTTCACCAAAACATCAAAAGAAAACGCTCAACGTCTAACAAATCTAAAAACCAAAATTTTCCAAATTTGCATACTAGTGAATCTGAATCTAGTAGTGATGACAGTAACGATGATGATGACAATTTTGCTAAATTATTTAAAAAATCAAAAAAATAAACCTCTTGTTTTTAGCCAACAGTTTTCATTTCAATCCGGCAATGTAAGGAAAAAAATTTCAACACCTGGTGAGACTGATACGCATTTAATCAAAATTGGAATTTCTGATGTCAACGACCTAAAAAAGTGTCAGTCTGAAAAATTATATTGGCAAAAAGTATCCAAAAAAGGTTACTTTTTGCTAAATAAAAACAAAGAAGACAAGTCAGAAATTTTAAATTTGATTAACAACATAGTAACTGAGGTTGGGAACAGAGTATTAAAAATAAAAAATGTAAAAAAAGAGAGCATAAAATTTGACAAAAAAAAAAAAAGATTAGACTATTATTATTCTAACTAATATTTACTTTAATTTATATATTAATAATATTTTATTTACTTACATTTATATATTAATAATATTTAGGTTATTAACATATTAACTGATATAGGGGTTAGAACATTTATATATTTAAATTCAAAAATTACCTTCAATCAATGACTCTTCATTTTATGATTTGTAAAGACAAAAATGGTAAACAAGTGTGTATGTGGTGTGCAGGATTTTGTTTTGACTATAGTAAATTGGTTAGTTTATGCGTTAAAAAAGATCATATTCAAAATTCTAAAAAAATATGCATGTTAGAGTGTGACATACTTATGTTTCACAAGTACCCAATAAATGATGGTTGTACAGACGTCACATGTTTTAATCAATAAAAATGTTTTCTTGTATCATATGGCCTGAATATTTGTAAATTTGATGTATTTTCTAATAACTTTGTACTTATCGTTATTAATTAATTATTAGACTTTAAGAGAGTAATTTACTGTATAATTATTGTTTTTACTGTTTATTAACATTTGTAAATAAAAAGTTTATCTTTTTCAACTATTGTACTGTGTTTATTGTTTTTTCCCACTTTGTTGTTTATAAATTAGGAGTAATAATAAAACAAGTCAATTAAAAAAAAACTATATTTATCATATAAGAAGACAAAAAATTACATAATTTTTTAACAATTCCAGATAATGGATTATACTGTACTAACGCATCATTTATGATTAGACAATAAGCAGAAGTGTTGGCTGGAAAGTCGGCTGTAGTCTGCAGTTCAATATGAATGTCCAAAGAGCCTGTTTTTAATGTGTCCACTTGTTTAGAGCAATAAATCACAAACATTGGCATCTTATTTAAAAATAAGTTTTTAGTTAAAAAAGGCTGATATAGTACCAGCATAGTAAGAAGATTGAAATCTTGAATATCGCTCGTATAGTAGAGATTTATTACCATTGATATTGTCATAAGGATAGTACTTGCTATTCAAATTCAATTTAACATTTTCAAATTACAAAAATCAAAATTAGACGGGGTTTTGCCTGTTGAATCTTTACGTCAGTTTAAAATCCAATTACAACACATCTTGGTTTTCCAACATCGATGAAGTTTTTACAGTCCATGTTTGAAACTTTGAGTTTGGAAGTGATGGATACTCATGTAATTGCCACCATCTGAACGGTATGGTGATCAACCTTGTTTAGCTAAAAATGTATTTTTAAATAAGACACCAATGTTTGTCACTGATTGTTCAAAACAAGTGGATACATTGAAAACAGGCTTGTTGGACATTCATATTGAACTGCAGACTACAGCTAATTTTCCAGCCAACACTTCAGCCTATTGATTAATTATAAATGATGCATTAGTGCAATATAATCTAATGCATCACGCAAGAGTGAGTGATATTGTGTCTGACAATATCATTCAGAGTAACATCGCATTCCACACCTTGCAGACATATGCACATTGATTCTGTAAACATATACAAATAAATTTATGTCTTCCCACTCACCCAGACAAGTACAGTAGTAATGGCCCTCCCCCATACCCAGCCATCTTCAATGGACACTCAAAATTGTGTAAGTGTGTGAAAGTCCATTTATACTCTATCAAGATTTGGTGACTGTTATAACAAGTATTACAGACTTGTATAACAACTTAGCTCACGTCCCATTCCACCTATTATAGTTATTAGATTAATTAATTACATAGTGTACCTCTCTATACCTCGCTTGCCCATCATATGATTGGATATCTTCAAATATAGAAAACAGATCACAAGTTGTTTCAGTTTCTTATATTGATACCCACCCGCCCACTCACACACGTACACTAATACCACTGTAGCTGTATGGGCGGGCGGGTCAATACCACTGTACGTGTAGGCGTATGGGTGGGTCAATACCACTGTAGGTGTATGGGCGGGCAGGTGGGTCAATACCACTGTAGATGTATGGGCGGGTGAGTGGTTCAATGCCACTGTACGTGTATGGGCGGGCAGGTGGGTCAATACCTCTACGTGAATGGGCGGGCAGGTGGGTCAATGCCACTGTACGTGTATGGGCGGGCAGGTGGGTCAATACCACTGTACTTGTATGGGCGGGCAGGTGGGTCAATACCTCTCTACGTGTATGGGCAGGCAGGTGGGTCAATACCACTGTAGGTGTATGGGCGGACGGGTGGTTCAATACCACTGTACGTGTATGGGCGGGCAGGTGGGTCAATACCTCTCTACGTGTATGGGCGGGTGGGTGGGTCAATACCACTGTAGGTGTATGGGCGGGCGGGTGGGTCAATACCACTGTAGATGTATGGGCGGGTGGGTGGTTCAATACCACTGTATGTGTATGGGCGGACGGGTGGTTCAATACCACTGTATGTGTATGGGTGGGCGGGTGGGTCAATGCCACGGTACGTGTATGGGCAGGCGGGTGGGTCAATGCCACTGTACGTGTATGGGCGAGCAGGTGGGTCAATGCCACTGTACGTGTATGGGCGAGCAGGTGGGTCAATGCCACTGTACGTGTATGGGCGGGCGGGTGGGTCAATGCCACTGTACGTGTATGGGCGGGCTGGTGGGTCAATGCCACTGTACGTGTATGGGCGGGCAGGTGGGTCAATGCCACTGTACGTGTATGGGCGGGCTGGTGGGTCAATGCCACTGTACGTGTATGGGCGGGCGGGTGGGTCAATGCCACTGTACGTGTATGGGCGGGCTGGTGGGTCAATGCCACTGTACGTGTATGGGCGGGCAGGTGGGTCAATACCTCTACGTGAATGGGCGGGCAGGTGGGTCAATACCACTGTACGTGTATGGGTGGGCGGGTGGGTCAATACCACTGTACTTGTATGGGCGGGCAGGTGGGTCAATACCTCTCTACGTGTATGGGCGGGCGGGTGGGTCAATACCACTGTAGGTGTATGGGCGGACGGGTGGTTCAATACCACTGTACGTGTATGGGCGGGCAGGTGGGTCAATACCTCTCTACGTGTATGGGCGGGCGGGTGGTTCAATACCACTGTAGGTGTATGGGCGGGCGGGTGGTTCAATACCACTGTAGATGTATGGGCGGGTGGGTGGTTCAATACCACTGTATGTGTATGGGCGGGTGGGTGGTTCAATACCACTGTATGTGTATGGGCGGACGGGTGGTTCAATACCACTGTATGTGTATGGGCAGGCGGGTGGGTCAATGCCACTGTACGTGTACGGGCGGGCTGGTGGGTCAATGCCACTGTACGTGTATGGGCGGGCAGGTGGGTCAATGCCACTGTATGTGAATGGGCGGGCTGGTGTTCAATACCACTGTATGTGTATGGGCGGACGGGTGGTTCAATACCACTGTAGATGTATGGGCAGACGGGTGGTTCAATACCACTGTAGGTGTATGGGCGGGCGGGTGGTTTAATACCACTGTAGGTGTATGGGCGGGCGGGTGGTTCAATACCACTGTAGGTGTATGAGCGATAGATAACGATAACGAAATCTAACATGAAATCGTGTAGATAACGAAATCTAACTGTAAGCAGTAAGCAAATCAATAGACACAATTATAAGTAAGACACAATTGTCTGGAATTGTTAATAAAATATCAATGCCACTGTACGTGTATGGGCGGGCGGATGGGTCAATGCCACTGTACTTGTATGGGCGGGCGGGTGGGCTTCATAACGAAATCTAACTGTAAACAGTAAGCAAAACTAGAGCAGTAAGCAAATCAATAGACATAATTATAAGTAAGACACAATTGTCTGGAATTGTTAATAAAATTATGTAAACATAAAATGTTGATAAAATAATTTTATATTTTTTAATGTTTTCTTTTTTCTAAACATCTCTTTTCATATATACACAGGTAATAATTAAAAAAGACATTTTTAACATAATACATTTATTAAATACATCACCTTTATATTTTTCTAATACAACACTTGTTAATAAGATCAATATACACAGGTAAGAATACAATAATTGTTAGTAATATTAATACAAAGTTTGTTAGTTTTAATTAAAAAAAAAAAAAAAAAAACAGTAAATCCTATGTATATGGGTTTATTTAAAAAAATAGACTCTTTGGATAGTTCAACAGCACATAATTTGTCACTATATAATACGATTTTTGAAGTTTGGTTTTGAAATAAGTTTATTTAATCTTCTTTCTTTGTTTACTAATTCTAATTTCATACGTTTTCTAATATCTCAATACTTTTACCAAACATAGCCTTATTTAAAAGTTTATAAAAATCGTTCTCAAACTTATTTTCAGCTTTTGTTCTTTTTTCATTATTGAAAGTAATATATGGCTCTAACCAAGTGCTTTGATTGAAGTTTAAAACTCTATGGATCTTTTGTAACACTAAACCATTTTGAATTGCCTGTTTTAAATTTATATAATGACAAACATAATTTTTTATCATACAAAGTAGTTAATAACTTCTATTTTTGACCATTCTAGAAAAACGTACCCCTTGAGGTTGACGATTATGCGTTTGATGTGGAAGGTTGTACATTGAATGTTGTTGGTTGAGAATTTGAAGTAGAAGGTTGGTGTTGACACTCTTCTTCTGGTCTTAAGTCAATAACGATGAGGTCGTCTTGTGAATCCATCAACTAAACAAAATAATTAAAAAAACATTATTATTTAAATATAAAATCAACATAAGAAATACTGAAAGACAAGACAAAACACTCTTCTTCAGATCTTAAAATCAATGACAATGAGGTCGTATCTTGTGAATCTACTAACTAAACAACACAAAAAACCATTAATATTAAGATATAAAATCAATATAAGAAATACTGAAAAATAATATTATTCCCAATTAAGAAGTAATATTTCTAACACTTAATTGAAAATAAAAACAAATATTTTTCCAATTGAAAAGTAGTTAACTGAAATTATATTTCACTGAATGTTATTAAAAGTTTTATAAAAATATTTATTTGAATACATTTTTATATAATATAACATGTAGTTACATTTTGTTATGGTGTGAGCTAGCGTAGGGGATATTGTTAGTGATGTTGTTAGGTGATACTGGGGTCGGGAAACAATTGTTAACTATTTTTAATTTTCAATTCTTCTGTTAAATTCGCTATCAATAACAGAAAAATAATTTCTAAATTTCTTCCATTGATCAACATCTAGTCTAACAATATCTCTTCCTTCACTTTCAATCATTATATAAGTTGACATTCTGATTCTCTTATCAATATACTCAAATTATCGGAATCTAATGTATAAACTTTTTCACTATCCATTTTTATCTAAATAAAACTATAATAAACTAGAACCAAGAACCTTTTGAATCGATGACTAAAAACAAACAGACGACATTGATAACTAATCACTGTTTTATAAATCAAATTATATTTTCACCAAATAGCGTATTGGTTAGATAACTGCTTTACAATCTAGAAATTCAAGTTCGATTCTCGCCAAACGCGTTAGTATTTTTTGTCAGCGAAAATTTTTACAATCTTAGCACCAGGAGCACAGAAAAAACAAGGAGAATAGACAGGGCCTCGATGATTATTATTATTATTATTATTATTCACCACACGTAAGTTTTGGCATACCACCTGGGATCTCTTTATAAAGTCTGCTCTCCTGGTACTGAGCACCTTGAAAATTGAAGTTACCAACCTTAACGTGTTTGGGCCTTTGCACCGTTACACGACCTTGTCTGGTATGCATTGTAATTAGGTAATTTTGGGTAGTCAATAACTTAGTTTGTCTATTTTTAGAACGTCCTTGCTATTTATAGCGGTGTTTGTCTATTTTTAGAACGACCTTGCTACTTATAGTGGTGTTTGTCTGTTTTTAGAACGACCTTGCTACTTATAGCGGTGTTTGTCTATTTTTAGAACGACCTTGTCTGGTATGCAGACGCTGTATTACCATTCAATAGTAGGCGGATGTGTGCGGTATGAATACTATTGGGGGTTTGGCGCGTGACTTGCATGTTTGTGAGATGATGGTTGTGCTTAAACCGACATTTCCTCTCTACTAGTATATCTGAATGACTTAATATAGAGAGAAATAATAATTTAAGTTACACTTTAATTAAAATTAAATTCTTATTCCCTTATAAATGTTAAAAATGCAACAATCTAACAAACTAAAAACATAAATTTATAATATGGCACAATACCAGTGACCTTCACTGTATGGTTCCAATACAACGGTGTCAAGCAACATCGAACGTGGTTGTTCCTTATATGTGTGACTCTCTGAGCAATCCCATCCTTGCACGCAGCTGGCCTTCCATGTCACTGGTGGAGGTTCGGAAGTCACCCTTAAGCCGTTGGACTCCAGGTTAAGTTAGAGAGGGCTTCCTAGCCCTAACTGCAACTGGTAAAATAAAACATCTTCATTTTTAATACTCCTACGTTATAAACCTGTTGGGGGAAATCATGATTGAGCTTGTTTAAACAATTTGGAAAAGGAGGAAAGATGGCAAGCCTTACAAGCCAGGCCTATAACTTAAAACTTTTAAGATACAAATTACAATGAAAATAAATTATTTTGCTTCATAATCATTATTTTAAAGTAAATTGAATATTACAAGAATTATCAATGTGTATATACAATATACAATATACATAGTAATGACGACAACATTAAAAAAAACAAAGTTTATAAAAATTATGGTAACTCAACTTGTCACCAATTATCTAATACTACAAGAGACTCTTGTCTTGAATTTTAAACCCAATCATAGTTGTTGGGCGTAAAAAACAAGAGCAAAATAGAAAGATGTTATAATTGCAAAATTTTAATTCTACCTTTAGGTTAAATTTGGGGCACTAGGCCTAGGATTTGAATAGTAATGAAAGGAAAGTAAAGCAGCATACCTGATAAACATGGTAGACTGTTTCACTGTAGAAAGAGACACAAATAATTGGATAGTGAAATATGTCGGGGACAACTGTTTAATGACTGAAGAAGGGGCCAGTAGCCCCGAAATATTTCACTATTGATATGTGCCCCGAAATATTCTTTGTGATGTGATTGTGTCTCTTTCTACAGTGTACTAGTCTACCAAGTAATTCTACCTTCAAAAATTGCCAAATACAATTGTTTAATCCTGTATATTTTAAGAGTATGTCACTAACTGATTTTAACAATTTAAATTTTGAAAAATTCTTGAATAAATGCTTAATATTGTATGGTTATTGGTTTTTAAATTGTTTAAGGTGTTTATTTAAAATAATGTTTTAAATTAGAACTATTTTAAGTTAATGTACTAGATATTAAAGTATGTCAGGCAATTAACATTCTTAGCAACTTCTTCTTTCTGTCCTTTGAAAACTATCTACAAAATAACATATCAGAAATGATTTTATATAAAAAAAAAAAAAAAAAAAAAAAAAACATAAAATCGCCTTACTAATTTTGGAAACTCTTCTTATTGGAAATATTATAATTTGTAAAAATAAACTTCCCAATTCCAATAATTCAATTTTTAACCAAATGAGGCCTTTTGTTGCCAAAGACAACATTATCAGAAACAATGAAAGGCCTCATTTGATAAAAAATTAAATTATCGGAATTACGAAGCTTATTTTTTTTAAATAACCATGTCCTAATTTAATTTGGTCTTGTGGAGAACAGATGGTCTTCCACTATAATTTCTATCCCTTAATTTGATATCATTGCTTGGATGGAATTCACTATAAGCTCTTCAAAAGTAAACAACAGTTATAAGATGTTTCATTCGTTCTAGCGTACAGTAAACAATATTATTGGGTTATAGGTTCCACATCGTCAGGCCGTATGAGCACCGGAAGTGGCACAAGTTTGGGAGACAGTGGCACCCACTCTGACTCCGACGATCGCAAGATCTCTGAGGTATAGTTATTTTTAGGTTAGGTTAAAGGGCACTAGGCCAGAAATTAGTATATTGGAGAGATAGGACATCAGCAAACTTACCTTAGAAGACAAGTTCACTAACACCAGAGTAGTAGTAGCATGAACAAAAGAATCACATAATGACACGAATTTTCAGTACCACTGGCACATTCTTCAGGTGAGTAGAGTGAGAGTGAGGTACAGTTAGTCATCCTAGACTCGGTTGGAATATAGTTTACAATTTTAAGAATTGAAATCTCTAGATCCATCCCATACTTGCAAGTTCAAACATTATTTTGAGATTAATTGCATTTAATGAAACATAAAAACCTGAATTTTTCGGACCTAGGATAAAAATGGCTGCAATATAATCTGCAGCACATAAGCTATTTACTTAATGGACTGTCAGTGGTTGAGTTTGGGTGTATAGCTTTTCTCAACTAGGAATGGAAGATTATCAAATGAAATTAATCCAAATTTACAGTAATTTTATTATTTGAATGCAAATTTGGAAACTATTTTATCACCTTGCCAGTGCACGAGTATGGGTAGGTTATTGGACCGATACCTCCATACAAGTTACTCATGCTACGAATGCTGATACATTTATGGAAAAATGCTGATGCCTCTTTCCACTTTTAAGAAACACGGTCAATGAAAGTTCGGTTGCTGAATTTTTCATTCTGTTTAACAGAAGTTGAAGAAACAAAGTGCTGACAAGGTTTTTCTTCAACAAGGTTCCGACAGTAGCATGCATCTTCTACTGCAGAACATTTAAAATGTAACTGTTAACATGTTACAAAAGTGGACCACCAACCTCCTTTTCTTCCTTTCCTTATCATAGGAATGATTGGCTGTGTGGGTTCCTCCTGAAGGTTACGGCTCAATGTTAGGATGCTAACTTTTAGGAATTAAAGTGGATCTAGAAATATTACCTTTTTTACAAGAAATACTAGTACACTAACAGTAAACTATTGTATTTTTTAACAGCTGTAAGAAACCTAGCAATTGTATTTAATAATCGGAGGTAAACAACATTCATTTGCTTATAGATATTTATTTCAGATTTTAGTAGTATAAATCAGTATATAATAACCGAAAGAGAAATTACTCAATATGTGACATTACACACCAAAAAGGCACTGTTAGTTAGACAGCTGATGTGTCTTCTATCCCAAGATCATTGACCAATTTGGCATTCAGCCTGTTCCAAGTTCAATCTATGTCATTCTCAGACAAGGAATGACATACCTCCTTACTTACCCAACTTCACTAAGTTAAAACTAGCGAGACGGTTTATTTGTACATAGAGGAGGGAGTGGTGTAAGCAGGAATACTCGGTAACATTAGAGGTTGGAGTTTGGTCTGTTGTTGGACTTTGTAACTTCTGTCCATAAAAAACTTGGATTTGTTTCTTATAAATAGGTTCTTAACTCTAGATCGGGTAGAGTATATTTTATATTGCTTTAAACGCCTACGTCAACGGGAGGTACAGCATATTATTATGCTTTTATGTTAAACTCGATAAACCATATGTTTATCATCAAGCAAGCCTGTTACCAACTGACACAGAATGTTCTGTTCTATACATTTCAGATTTTTATTGATTTTTGTATGTAATTTTATAAACATACAAAATAAAATTAAAATTTGTAACAAGAAACTTATGCTCAATACCCACTTGGCGGAGGTCAGGAGAGGGAAAAATGGTCAAAGTTTGTTACATGGCTGAAGAATAACCAAAAAGCGGAAGTAAGGTGCAGTAAATGTCAGTCTGCAGAGAATGAAATACTCTATCAAACAAAACAAATTGCAATGTTTCAGCTGCATTGGGTATTTTATAAAAAATGTTATTTTGTTTGTGAGTTTTCTAAAAGGGAGGAAAGGCATAATTTATGCTGTTGATAAAAGTTGTTGTTCAAACTTTATTTTTGGCTGTAATCTAACAATTCTTGTTTATTCCAATTCAGAAATATGTCACCCATCAAGTATTAGTACCTACATAAATCCTAAAAATTATTTTATGTAACTTTGCACATTTTTTGCATTTTTACAATTTATGAAAACAAAAAGTTCAAAAATAAATCTTGTAGTTTATCTAAAACATAACAACATATTATTATATTCCACTAAATTCAAAACAATTTGGCTATTTTGGAATTATTTACAACATTTCTTTAGTACCCCTATTTAGGATTCAAAGTTATAATTTCCTTACAATATTTTTAATTTATTTCCCATTTTTTCTTGAGAATAATTATTTACTAAAATGGTATATGAGTTTTGAGTAGTATGTGAATGTGCATTTCTTGAGAAGAAAAATAATATGCTAAAATGTACATTTGAAGCATATTTAGTATTTTTGATGATTTTTTTTAAACAAAAAGGCTTGCAAAGCGCCAAAAATGGCACCTGTATTTTGGCGGTTTAACATTGTTGCTGATCTAGGGTTAATTAGCATTTAAATTAACACAGGATCTCCCACGTCAGAACAGTCGCTTAAAATCTTGAAATTTACCTCTACGTACTGCTTCCCAGTTGAGCAGATCAAATTTCTCAACCAATACTAGCTGGGCCATAGCGTGGAACAGTTTTGAAGGATGAAATAAATTCCTTATTAAAAATCCATCAATACCTGTAGGTGGGATGAACCTCCCTCGTAGGGCACTTCCTGAATCGGTTCTGAACTGGCGTTGGCAGATGCAATTACTGGAAGTATAAATGGGGATTGACACTAGATCAGTCATGTGATTGCGGGGAGTCTATCCAAACAATGGATCACATAGTTACAGATTGCCCCCTGGGGTTTTTTTTCGGAGGGATTGGTCAGCATTAACAGAATCAGTGAAGCAAGTCCTAAATGGCTCGGTGGATTGGATTTGGCTTTGTGACAGGAGATAGTTTTAAAGTTTTATTCAATTAATATGCCATCATGACTTTTGGATCTTTATCCAAATTTACATGACAGCGTTTTAAACTTAACAAATTTTAGCTGACAACAAACCATACTGTATATATATATGTATAATTACATGTTAGTAGAATTACAATATAAGTGAACGTCCCACAACACAACATTTATTACAAAAAGTACAAGTAAGTATTATGGTGATAACCACCTTTACCTTCCTAAAACCTAGGGAATTCACAAATTCCAGATTCCTTTGTGAATCCCTCTAGTTTGAGGTAGGTAAACGGGGTTTACCGAAATCAATTATTTGTACATTTTGTACTTAAGTTGTAATAAATTTCTGTTGTATGACGTTCATTTTAAATATATTTTTGTGCATGCGTATATTTTGATTGTGTGATTTATTTTGCTTACTAGGCTTTTCAATTGCAAATAAATTACAGGAATAATTAATTCTGTTAAGTATAGGTTTATATTTGTTTTAGGTCGCTAGACATGATTTGAGATCTAAAATATTATCAGGAAAACTATACACTGAGATTCCCCAGAGGAATTTACCAAAACAAACAGATGAAGTTGAACCGGAGAGGCAAAAACTATTAGAATGTGCACCCTCAGGTTCAGGAATAATAAAACCTAGCTACCTCCATAGAAGTAACTCGATCCAAGAAAATACCATCGAAGAGGAAGTGGACGAACAATACAAAAGTGTACCAGCCACAATCTACCACAAGGAGAAAGAAATCACCATGGCAGACATTCATAATATACCTTGTGATTCTTGTAGAGATGAAAAAGAAATTATACAAGAAACAACAGCAAACAAACTTCCCTTGCCTCCGAATGGCAAAGAGAACTATGAAACTACAGAAGAAAAAAAGGAAGAAGACTGTATAAAAGAATCTGGAATTAAATCTCCAGAACAATTAATAATTATTGAGGAAAATGAAGAGAAGAAAGACTTTGATTTTACAAGCCAATGCTGTGAAAGTACAAATATTCAAACAAAAGTTAGTTCAGATGCACAAGAGTCGAAACTAGAAAGTAAAGCCAATGGTTTTGTAAAAAATATAGTTAACTTGATAGAACATGAAAATAGTTTTAACACTATTGATGAAGTAGATGATTCGTGTGAGCACCTTCTCGAAGAAGCTGAGACAGAAGTCGTATTCGAGCTTCCAGATTATGTTAATGTCACAACTCCTCCCATCCCACCTCGGCCAGCATGTGAAAACATCTCAACTTGAATACTGAATGTATTGTATATCTGTATAGAATTTATTCTTCACACAACTGCTCTTATAAAATCATTACATGTATATATAGTTTTGAATTAATAATATTTTATTACATCACAGAAGTGCTATTGATATGTATTTTCATATATCTGTAACTTCCAATTTTGTAACTTAACAGGAAATATATTTTTTCACTGTCTTGTATTTTTTTTATATGTTTAATTAAAACATTTCCAAAAAGTTGTACTCAGCATATGACTTACTCAATGAAAATAAAATTCCAGTTAAATTAAAATATTACAAAATCAAATCTTAACTAACTGAGTTATGGCTGCAGATCTGATTAAAAAAAGGTTCGTATCAGAAAATGTGTATAAATAATTTGCCATAAGATTTAGAATTTTGGATTAGTTCTAAAGTTCTTATAGGCACAATAGTGTCTTGTCTATCCAGGATAAATGGATCTGAGAATACTACAGAAAGTATTTTAAATATAAGGTTAGGAAACAAAAAGCATACTATTTGTTTGAAAAAAATTAAAATAGATTTAGAAAATAAAGCACTGAATTTGAATATCAATGTAAAAAAACACTGTGTACAATTCAAAGTTCTTAATATTTATGCTTTAATATACAATGTCTATTTGAATCAATTTTTATTTCTAAAAATTGGTCTATGGTAATATATAGTAAAGATACATAATAACTAAAACTATGCAAGTTATTTCACTGTTTAATAAAGCTGTCAGTACATGTCACATCCTTTCTAGTAGAAGCATTGAAATTAATTTTACATCCAAAATAGCTTATTCAAATTGTAAATTCACAAAGGATATTACAACTTTTTTACAATTTTACTTTACAATCTCCAAAAGTGTTTTCTTTTTTTAATACAACATGGAGGTGAGTAAGCAGGCTGCTTTGTATGTTCTGTACAATAATATTACATTGAGGTTATAGTCAAACATGCTCTCAACATTAATATATTCTCGTAAATTATCTCTATCTTTATACTTCAATAGAACCTCAATTAAAATTTCTACATCAAACAGCGTTATCTCTGATACTGTGTACAAAAAAAAACATTAAAATTTAACTAAACATTAAATGTAAAAGTTAAGAAAATGAATTATAAAATGATAAGCTTATTTAAGTGTCAAACTATAACTAAAATTATTATTTGATGCTAATCTATCCATAAAATCCTTATAAAATTTTGTTTTTGTTTTTTATAAAATATTTTATGAACATTTGGCATATGTTACAAATATCTTGATAGCAGTTATTCTGTTCTACATTTTTAGTCTACAAAATAATTTAAGGCAGTCTCAGGCCCATATTCACTGTATATTATTTCACTTTGGTATTAATAGCACAATTTTTATGTGCTAAGTTGCTTATCTTATTTTTAAATTTTTTTAATTTACAGCGTCATTGGACAACTTTAGTTAATCATTTTCTAGACGTTGCCTATTCTATGATTTCTTTCCAAATGGTCCAATAGTTCTTCATTCACTCTGATCTTTTTTCGTTCTTCATCTGCAAATACCCTTTTCATTATATATTGTTTCTCTAATTCTGGTTTAAATCTTATTTTAACGTTTTACAGTTTTGTGTTTTATTCTGTAATCATCCAAGGTTATTTCCATTGAGAGGTAAAAGAGAGGTCTGCTGACTCTTTTTTTATTACTTCATTGTATTCCATCTAGAAATGTGGCCTAAAACTGATAAAATTAATTTAACATGCTTTATCAGAACTATCATAATCATAAATTCTACATATCTAATGTAGAAAAGCGAATGTAATCATTGTTACAAACTAAGGCTGACAACTCCTTAGAAAGTGTAATTAATTAATAGCCCAATGACAAAGGAACAACCAGAGGTTATCAGCTGATCGCTTTCAAAATGTATTATGACTCTGATTGGGATCGAACTGAAAACCTTTAGCTTATGAAGCTAAGCTCTAACCAGCATTACTACTGACCAGCTTACATTTACCAACAATGGATAAAATTTAAAAAAATTATTCTTCACTTTAAATTTTGTACTAAAATTAATGTCTTAAAGTAATAAACTAGTAATGCAAGGTCTTCGACATCACCTTTTTAAAATTTCAGTTTTTAGAAAACTAAAGGTTTGAAGTTAAAAAACCAAAAGAATATTACGAGTTACATATTAAAAAATGAGTTACAAAAAATTATACTTAGTAATTTTTGGAAAATATAGTTTGTGATTTATTTACATTAAAAAAATAAATATGGCTGCCGTCTCAAATGGAGTACAGCAACAAGTTAAATATTTTTTTCCAAATTATATTTATATGGATAAGAAGTAATATACAATATTTCAACTTAGTCAGGCGAGTGGTCCTACATTATTTAGAAAAAGAGATTGTGTAGGAATCTATTATCTTTTCCCAGATAAAACGCATCTTTATCTGGGAAAAGATGCGTTTTAGGACATACCCTTAAAGGACAGTTATTCTTTATTTTGCCCCTTAAAATCAGTTCCTGAAATATGACCGCACATTTCAGATACACCCCGTATATAGGCATACAAAAAATGTAAACTTATTTAGATTATTTTTAATTTATAGTTGATATACATACAGTGGCATTTGGTGAACAAATAAATTAACTAAACATATAAGTGGCAATTGTTAACAAGTTAATTCATGCTACATATTTAGAATTTGTAGTGTTATTTATAGCATCTATAGCCTAAAGGTAGCTATATAATTTCATAAGGAATAATGATGTTTGAATGTGTTGATCTCTTTTATATTCAGAACCAATATTTATAACTTTACCATATGAGGCCTTTAGATAGCAAATCTATCATCAGACACTTCACACTAAGCCTTATGATGATAGCATTGTTATCGAAAGGCTTTGCATATTGGTTTGAAATTGGGTCACTGGCCGAAATACGACGAGGAAGTTTTTAAAAAACAATAAAAAATTATCCAAAATTACTAATAGCTTTAATACTTGATAGTTATTAAAGCTAGTGTAACCTGGTGGCAAAAGTGTACTTCAATTTAGGGTTTACTAGCACTCTCTGTTGTCAATAGTATAAACTAAACTTAACAACAAAAACCTAGCGGCGTGAAACCCAACTACGAGATTCTCATCTACTTTGTACAGTGCTGCTCATACTGGTGACCATAAGAAGTAAACAGATAAAGAGTAGAAACCGTGCGGGTGGCAACAGCCGGAAATCAATATGGCCTCTGCGAAAAGGCCCTTTCTGGAAATCATTGGAATGTAATCTCTACTTTGGAGATTTACACTTACTTTAAAATGGAATAACTTAAAGTAGCCACCTTTTAAGTAACAAAACACTGGTTAACTATATGAAATAAACGCGTTTCACACATATTTAGCGATTTAATACATTTAAACATAATTAGATTGTTGTTCAATTATCATAGATGTTATAAACAGTAATATTTGGTGTGCAAATAAATTAACTAAGTACTAGAGGACACCCCTGCACGCTTCGCGTTCCAACCCCGTCGCTCGTTACGCTCATTACACTTCGGCCTGTGAATTTTAACTACTGTACAAATAATAGTAGATTAACTGTATAACGTAAAATCACGTACATTACGTTTAATTACAGTCTCTCACTCACAATTCTTGCGTTGCTACCTACTTAACGCCAAGTGATATTACTTAGCCTATTTCAAACGTGCTCATTTCATTTGTTTTTTTGTTTGTTTGTTATTTTTTTAGCTGCTGAATATTAATTAAATAAATAAAATAACTGCATTAGATCACCATTGAAACCTTTAAGTCCAGTAGAGCGGAGCCGTACAATCGAATGAAACATTATGAAAGACATAACCTTCTCAAAATTACAAATACCATTGTTTACATTCCAACATCTCTGTCAAAACGTTTTTGGAAATTGTTTACTTTGGAACAGGTACAGCTCTAACTTTTCGATTCATTTAAAGCTCTCTCCGTGTTATTGTTATGGCCAAAAACATACTTAGAGGGCTTCCAACAACCTTCGGGGTGAAACTGTTGAAGAATTAAGACCTTTTTGCACAACTACGAACAGAAAAATATTTTAATACCTGACCCGTTTAAATTGGCCAGGAAATAAGGGAGGAGTTGACCAAAAACTGTTTCATGTATTATATATAAAGGAAGGATATAAGTGGCAAGTAACCTATAAGCAAGTTATTTAATATTTAGAATTTGTAGTGTTATTTATAACAAGTTTAGCCCAATAATCGTACCTATATAATTTCATTAGGAATTATCCCGTCGAATGAGTTAATCTCATTAATATTTTGAACCAATATTTAAAACTACTATTTGAGGCCTTTCGATATCTGACACTTCACACTAATGAAGTATGATAAAGGCATTGCTATTCCATTGAAAGGCTTCACATAATAAAGTTTTAAATATTGGTTTGATTTAAGGATAATTTTTTAAATCAATATAAACTCCATCTCAGACATCTTATTTAACAGATACAAACTATGCAAGTGTACCCCTAGGTTAATTGTTTTGAAATTTGACTATTTTTTATTTTTTCATATTTAAATATATGAAACTTTAAATGCCATTCATAACAGATTTAACTAAAAAGAAACTCATAGTCCACTAGAATGGAACTTTAATAATCATGCAGTGTTCACTATAACTCATTACAATAATAAACACAAACTGTACAGTTGAAATAAAACAGCATGATCTAGCCATCGATGTATATAGGCTCTCAATCTTAGCCTGCTGAGGTAAGTGAGAGTCTATAGACTGTTGACTTTCCAGCGGTGGCTTGGCAGTATGAGAAACAGCATGTTCTAGCCATCGATGTATATAGGCTCTCAATCTTAGCCTGCTGAGGTAAGATTGAGAGTCTATAGACTGTTGACTTTCCAGCAGTGGCTTGGCAGTATGAGAAACAGCATGTTCTAGTCATCGATGTATATAGGCTCTCAATCTTAGCCTGCTGAGGTAAGATTGAGAGTCTATAGACTGTTGACTTTCCAGCAGTGGCTTGGCAGTATGAGAAACAGCATGTTCTAGTCATCGATGTATATAGGCTCTCAATCTTAGCCTGCTGAGGTAAGTGAGAGTCTATAGACTGTTGACTTTCCAGCGGTGGCTTGGCAGTATGAGAAACAGCATGTTCTAGCCATCGATGTATATAGGCTCTCAATCTAAGCCTGCTGAGGTAAGATTGAGAGTCTATAGACTGTTGACTTTCCAGCAGTGGCTTGGCAGTATGAGAAACAGCATGTTCTAGTCATCGATGTATATAGGCTCTCAATCTTAGCCTGCTGAGGTAAGTGAGAGTCTATAGACTGTTGACTTTCCAGCGGTGGCTTGGCAGTATGAGAAACAGCATGTTCTAGCTATCGATGTATATAGGCTCTCAATCTTAGCCTGCTGAGGTAAGATTGAGAGTCTATAGACTGTTGACTTTCCAGCAGTGGCTTGGCAGTATGAGAAAGAGCATGTTCTAGCCATCGATGTATATAGGCTCTCAATCTTAGCCTGCTGAGGTAAGATTGAGAGTCTATAGACTGTTGACTTTCCAGCAGTGGCTTGGCAGTATGAGAAAGAGCATGTTCTAGCCATCGATGTATATAGGCTCTCAATCTTAGCCTGCTGAGGTAAGTGAGAGTCTATAGACTGTTGACTTTCCAGCGGTGGCTTGGCAGTATGAGAAACAGCATGTTCTAGCCATCGATGTATATAGGCTCTCAATCTTAGCCTGCTGAGGTAAGTGAGAGTCTATAGACTGTTGACTTTCCAGCGGTGGCTTGGCAGTATGAGAAACATCATGTTCTAGCCATCGATGTATATAGGCTCTCAATCTTAGCCTGCTGAGGTAAGTGAGAGTCTATATAGACTGTTGACTTTCCAGCGGTGGCTTGGCAGTATGAGAAACAGCATGTTCTAGCCATCGATGTATATAGGCTCTCAATCTTAGCCTGCTGAGGTAAGTGAGAGTCTATAGACTGTTGACTTTCCAGCGGTGGCTTGGCAGTATGTGAAACAGCATGTTCTAGCCATCGATGTATATAGGCTCTCAATCTTAGCCTGCTGAGGTAAGTGAGAGTCTATAGACTGTTGACTTTCCAGCGGTGGCTTGGCAGTATGAGAAACAGCATGTTCTAGCCATCGATGTATATAGGCTCTCAATCTTAGCCTGCTGAGGTAAGTGAGAGTCTATAGACTGTTGACTTTCCAGCGGTGGCTTGGCAGTATGAGAAACAGCATGTTCTAGCCATCGATGTATATAGGCTCTCAATCTTAGCCTGCTGAGGTAAGTGAGAGTCTATAGACTGTTGACTTTCCAGCAGTGGCTTGGCAGTATGAGAAACAGCATGTTCTAGCCATCGATGTATATAGGCTCTCAATCTTAGCCTGCTGAGGTAAGTGAGAGTCTATAGACTGTTGACTTTCCAGCGGTGGCTTGGCAGTATGAGAAACAGCATGTTCTAGCCATCGATGTATATAGGCTCTCAATCTTAGCCTGCTGAGGTAAGATTGAGAGTCTATAGACTGTTGACTTTCCAGCGGTGGCTTGGCAGTATGTGAAACAGCCACATTGAGCGGGTTTTTACCTTGTTATTGAGCTGCTGCAGCCCTCCTGAGAAGTTATGTTACATGAAGCTGGAACTTCATGAACTGGATGCAAGGAGAGAGACGAAAAGAGGGCGTAATCAATGAGGGTGTGGATTTGGAAAAGAGTCGAGGGCCGAGGCTAGTGCGAGCTTTGAGTCAGTCAAAAAATTGTCTATCTATTGATGAATGAAGGTAATCAAAACATCAATTGACTGCCAATAAGTGCTGTACTCGAAACATTATAATTTTAAATCCGGGTAAATTTACTTATAATTTTGTTAAATTGTAAACCTATGTATTTTATATTTTTAAAATTAACTTAAATATAATATTAGAGTAGTGTATGGAATGTTTGTTTACGGACGACCGAGTCAGTGAACTGGTCAGAGTAGTGAACTAGCTCGTTCATTATGATTTGAACTACGTCAATTCAAAATGAACAACAGAACTGTGAATGTAGCGATCATACATGATGACCGAGTCTTCACTCAATTGTAACCGTTGTAACCTAACCTAAAACTTCGTGACTGGAATAGAAGTGTTGGTTAGGGTTTTTAGAACGCAAGCAGGGAATGCGCGCACAGCTACATTGGACGAACGAACAAACTAGACCCTACATAAGATAAACGAACTGGATGAAACGAACGAAATATACTAAGGCTGGTATATTATAGGAGCCTTGGTTACACCCATGTACGTCATTTTAACTACTGTAGTTAGCTCATTCGCTTGTTCATTTCAGTGAACGAGTCTTCCTTTATCCGTCTCTAGTATAGTGAATATTTAATGCCACTTTTTAAAGCTCAAATATTAAAATACATTTCGTTAAAATACATAGATTATTTATTATTTTAGTTCACGATGAAATACGTAAAGTCACGTACTTGAGGGGGTGGGTTGGTTACTACTACTTTACATGTATGGGTGGGTAGAATAATTTGAAGAAGATGCATTCATTCTAGGGATGTCCGATTTTCGATAGTACTATCGATTCAATCGATAGTTTTTGTCTATCGATTGTATGAGGAACAATCGATAGTTTGAGACAAAACATAACTGAGCTATTTCCGGAAAACTTCTTTCAGCGTGTAGGTGTATCCTGTGTAGTGTGTAACAGTCAGACATACCTCAGTTTAAATAGGTTCAAAACGTAAACAACAAGATTTTCTAAACTCGAGGACATTCCGAAAATGTTGATTTAAAATGGTTTTAATTTGGTCAGTGTTAGAGAAATCACTTGACTTCTTGATGGTAGAAGATGCGGAGTGACAAGTTCTCACACCTGCTTAACTTCTACTTGCATAAATCTGTATATATCACTCCGCATCTTCTACCATCAAGAAGTCAAGTGATTTCTCTAACACTGAACAAATTAAAACCATTTTAAATCAACATTTTCGGAATGTCCTCGAGTTTAGAAAATCTTGTTGTTTACGTTTTGAACCTATTTAAACTGAGGTATGTCTGACTGTTACACACTACACAGGATACACCTACACGCTGAAAGAGGTTTTCTGGAAATAGCTCAGTTATGTTTTGTCTCAAACTATCGATTGTTCCTCATACAATCGATAGACAAAAACTATCGATTTGTTTTTAATCAGTTTATTTATGATTTATTTATAGATATGCTACTTAGAAAACGACTTACTGAACATCCACTTAGTAGTGGAAGTGAAACGGAGATGCGGTATATGGCTTAATTTAGCCTTGTTTGTTCCAGTTCTATGGTTAATATATTGTTACAGTTACTATTTGAACGATTATCTATCGATAGTTGATGACCGTTAGTATCGGGACTGGGAACTATCGATTGATCGGTATTATCGACAATCAACCATCCCTAATTCCATCAGCCCTAACATTCACGATAATTGTGATAAGTACCCAGTACATCATTCCAAGGCTATCAAAAAAGTTCTTCATAAGCGAGTGTTATATTCAAATTTTTATAATTTTTTTATTTCATACTGACCATGGAAACTGGAACACAAAGTCATCGTAATTAATAGGTTAAAGGGGTATGACATAGGGAATATATCTGTTCAGAGCAGACACAGTAGGTGAAGGTTTAGGACAAGCAGTGAGACAGTGTTCAAGTGCCAGACAGACCAGGGAAACTGGAACACAAAAGCATCGTTATTAATAGGTTAAAGGGGTATGACAGAGGGATATATCTGTTTATTGTAGATGTAGTAGGTGAAGGTTTAGGACAAGCACTGAAACAGTGTTCAAGTGCCAGACAGACCAGGGAAACTGGAACACAAAGGCATCGTTATTAATAGGTTAAAGGGGTATGACAGAGGGATATATCTGTTCAGAGCAGACACAGTAGGTGAAGGTTTAGGACAAGCAGTGAGACAGTGTTCAAGTGCCAGACAGACCAGGGAAACTGGAACACAAAAGCATCGTTATTAGTAGGTTAAAGGGGTATGACAGAGGGATATATCTGTTTAGAGTAGACACAGTAGGCGAAGGTTTATGACAAGCAGTGAGACAGTGTTCAAGTGCCAGACAGACCAGGGAAACTGGAACACAAAGGAATCGTAATTAATAGGTTAAAGGGGTATGACAGAGGGAATATATCTGTTCAGAGCAGACACAGTAGGTGAAGGTTTAGGACAAGCAGTGAGACAGTGTTCAAGTGCCAGACAGACCAGGGAAACTGGAACACAAAGGCATCGTTATTAATAGGTTAAAGGGGTATGACATAGGGAATATATCTGTTCAGAGCAGACACAGTAGGTGAAGGTTTAGGACAAGCACTGAGACAGTGTTCAAGTGCCAGACAGACCAGGGAAACTGGAACACAAAGGCATCGTTATTAATAGGTTAAAGGGGTATGACATAGGGAATATATCTGTTCAGAGCAGACACAGTAGGTGAAGGTTTAGGACAAGCAGTGAGACAGTGTTCAAGTGCCAGACAGACCAGGGAAACTGGAACACAAAAGCATCGTTATTAGTAGGTTAAAGGGGTATGACAGAGGGATATATCTGTTTAGAGTAGACACAGTAGGTGAAGGTTTAGGACAAGCACTGAAACAGTGTTCAAGTGCCAGACAGACCAGGGAAACTGGAACACAAAGGCATCGTTATTAATAGGTTAAAGGGGTATGACAGAGGGAATATATCTGTTTAGAGTAGATACAGATACAGCAGCCGCAGGTTTTTAGGACGTTGTAGCTGACCTTCGTGCCGCATTCCCCCCACACCACACCTCCTTACAAACAGGTTCAGCCATACAGACGCTCCACTGCCGAATGTAGGTTGTCAGCTGCACTGGACACGGAATTACTCGGACGTCGCTGCATTTAATCGCCCTTTCTCAGCTGATGCGACGGAACCATCTCATGCGATGCGACCATTTTCATCGCATGACTCACAGCTCAGCCTCGTCCTAACTCACGTTAACATTCGCTTACCAACACACTTCTCTGAACTACTTTACCGTGGACAGAAAATATTAAAAATAAAGGTTATTTGAATCTAGTGAATTGATTATAATTTGAATTTGTGAAAGGAAATCAATAATTAAACACTAATCTGCGAGGATTATATTTTAAAAAGAATTAAGTATTGTATAAATATATCGGTACACTGAGCTGTGCACTTAGCCTTTAAAACATATCCCAATCAACTCGCCTAAGTTGCGCACGTGATCCAGCAAGTACCAAGTACCTGAGCACTGACGTAATGACGCTCGAATGTGTCATGGATATGTTATGTTAGGTTGTTGTTAGACTGTTTAGTTTCAAAAAATGCATGTTGACAAATCAGAAGTAATTTATTTATATTTTTGTTGTATCAATCGCTGGATTTATTGGAAGAGTGAAGGTGCGCAAAATAGCGAGTCCGGAGAGCTACATCTCGACCGTGGGCGCAATATCAGCGAGTCCTTGGAGAGCTGCCTCTCGACCGTGTGCGCAATATCAGCGAGTCCGCGGAGAGCTGCATCTCGGCCGTGTGCGCAATATCAGCGAGTCCACGGAGAGCTGCATCTCGGCCGTGTGCGCAATATCAGCGAGTCCGTTGAGAGCTGCATCTCGGCCGTGTGCGCAATATCAGCGAGTCCGCGGAGAGCTGCATCTCGGCCGTGTGCGCAATATCAGCGAGTCCGCGGAGAGCTGCATCTCGACTGTGTGCGCAATATCAGCGAGTCCACGGAGAGCTGCATCTCGGCCGTGTGCGCAATATCAGCGAGTCCGTGGAGAGCTGCATCTCGGCCGTGTGTGCATAAATATTCGGTTTAGGAGGAAACCTGGATCGAATTCAGTTGAATCAGTAGTTATAGTATTTACACAAAAGTACGCCTCGTTTGAAGAGAGTGTTCTTACAAGTTGAAGATGGAGTGAACCACTGTAAGGAGATAGTGCAATTAGAAAGTACTAAGAAAGTAGACTAACATCTAAATAAATTGAACAATAAACACTATAACATTGGCATTCTTTGCCACATTCATGGTTAAGATGTCTTTGCTATTAATCCATAAAGTGTTACACGAACTATTTTCCTAAATCACATCACAAATATATTGTATTTACCGACTTTTCTGTGGCTGTCATCGTTGAAATGTTCCTTCCTCGTAAGAATTGAACTATCTTGAGTAGTTTTCGCACAGGTGTGGGAAGATTCAACTACTGGAAAATAAGTGGGGAATGGCGAATGATCAGTCTTGTGATTCCGGACTCGAAGTTCAAACTATAGATCACATAGTTAATGACTCCACGTTGTGTTCTTTTCAGTGGTATTAGCTGGTCTTCGTTCAATCGGACAGACAGATGTTGAATGGTTACGAAACCTGGATTTGGCTCTAAGACGGGAGATCGATAGTTAACCACTAATACACAAGTACTTTGTACTTCAGATTTTATTTACAAATTGTTTATTTGTGTGTTTTTAATTCTCATTAATATGGTACCTGGCTTTGAAAGCCAAACTATGAATATAGGCCTATACTGGATGTCCAGATTCGACTGTCGCATATTTTGGAGGATTGTTTGACAGATCAATGCAAGCAAATAATACCATAAAACATGTGTCTTCTCTCGATTCGTTTTGTGTGTGTGTCTTTAAGTGTTTTAAAAAAAAATTAATTTGTCAAAAACTTTTGAATTTTTGTATGAAAGTTGTTCTTAGAGATACATACACATTTCATATAAAAAGGCCGTATGTGTAAGATTGTCCGTTTCAAAATGGCGGCTGGACATTTTTCAACAGTATTGATCCGTACTACCCCAGATGACAATGCTTTCAGTCACACAAACAAGGGTTTCTCTGTTATTTATCGTCTGATCTTTTTAATTGGCATATAGTTGAATTCAGTTAATATAGCCTAAAAATATTGTGTTTTAAAATTTGTTGGTAGAATATGTGATTTTTTTATATTTGACTTTGAAATGTTTAGACAGCCACCATTTTGAAACTGATAATCTTAGATACACTGCCTTTTTACACGGAATGTGTTTTTCTAAGACCAACTTTCATACCTAAATTCAGTATTGTATGTCCAACGGTTTTTGAGATATTAAAATTTTTGTAAAAAACATAGACAAACAGACAGAAAACGGACAGAGAAAAAGACACATGTTATGTGGTATTATTTGCTTGTATTGACCTGACAAGCAATCCTCCAAAACATGTGACAGTCAAAACTGGACACTGAATATACATCACACATCTCACGTAAAAGAATTCTCAGAACCACAAACCAGCACCCTGAGAGTGGAATCCACCTGTTTTTTTGTCCGGCGTTGATGAGAGAGGGTGGTAGTTTTTGTCAGTCGTCTGAGTCCTTGAGCGTCCCTCACAGGGGAGGTTCCCTGACAGGTGAAAGGCTGACCAGAGCCGAGGGGACTGAGGCAACGGGGGGTGGTCGTTTACTGGCTGACGAAACACGCAAAGGTGTGGCAAATAAAATTGTCGTAACTTTAATGCATTACAATAGCGCAATGTTGTGAAAGATAAGTAACTTGGTTCGAATAGTGTTTCATCGTGCAGGAGAGAGAGAGAGGGTAAAATAAATGTAGTTCTATACCAGTAATTCTTGCCCATTGACCTATATGCATATAGGGGAAGCCAGGGTAAGATGACGAGTGGGGCAAGTTGACTAATGACGTAGTATACCTTAATTGTAAAAGGTATTAGCACCAGACGCATACAGGTGGTGTCTTACATGGCAACAATGTAAACTATTTTGTGACGAAGCCGAAAACGGAATGAGCGTACGAGTTGAAGTAATTTTCTCTGTGAATGTCGTTAGCTTTCACATCAATGCAGATAAGATTTAACAAGTTTTTAATAACCAAAACGCTATAAATTGTTTTGTCTGGTTATACTTCCCGGGGAATGTTGACGAATTTGTCATCTTACCCCATAATCACTAAAACGAATGACAATAAAAATCAAATTAATTATTTTTCTTATACAAAATGCGTAAATATCGAAATCGTGTGACGTTTCACAAAATTGTTTAGATTTAGAAATAAAATATCTTAACTTAAGGACTCGTCTTTATTTTTCTTCGAGGTTTTATATACCCCTTAGTTTATTTTATTTAAATATTCATACTAATTGTTTTTACATATTGGGTACGAAACTATCAAAACACTACAACTAGAGGGGGTGGGAGGTGAAAGAGGGAAGAATGACATGGGTGCTGAAAATGCTTACAATGCCCCACAAGCAATCCGCCATCAGAAGACTGGATTTTTTTTACTCACTTTTATCTGTCCTATGCCAAAAGTCATCTTGCTTCGTGCATGACGAATTTGCATTACTTAGATACAATTTTTATATTTAAGATCATTTTGGAAATGGTTGTAATCACCTCACTACTTTAAAAGGGCACTAGTTGTAATATTTTATAAACACAATTTAAACGAACCACTGTAAATAACTAATTTATAAAATATAATTTTCCGTTATTGGCGTCGTCTGGCCCCGTTTTCCCCTATACACTCACACACCTACATAATATACCGTTTTCAATCTTTAAATAATAAACAGCAAATTGTGTTTTTCCACAATGACTTATTTATTTTATTTTATGCAATTAATCAAATACAATTATACAAAAATTATCAATCTTTCCTTCCTCATTTAAAAAAATAAAACTTAATTATTTTTATATAAAAAGGATTTATACTATCATGTGCCCTATATTACAAGAGGGCCGTCCAACATTATTACAATAGTTTCTATGCAATGTTTGTTAATTTAGGAAAGAACTGACTGCATGTAGGTTACAGTAGGATAGGTTAGGTTAGGTTACATTTGGTTGTGCTAGGTTATGTAAGGTAGAATACGTTCACACGGCTGTTTATTACATTATTACCTACTTTTATTACACACACCGTCACCATGCATTTTAAACACTTGTATAAAACAACGTATCTATTAATTTGTGTAAACAAACTATATATATTTGTCAACGCCTTTTATAATATGAACATAATAATAAATAATAATAATAAATGAATTTATTTTCTCAGTTTGCTACAAAATAACATTCATTATTATTAAACAAAATTCACCAGGTATACAAAAATAACTAAAAAAAAAGAACTGTCCAAGTTCGAACACTGTACTTGCCAAGACTGATGTCAACGTAACACTAAATATATAAAAGAAAAACAAAACTAGTACATATTTTAGACAAACTATATCTACATAATATAAACAAATATATATACAAGATTCTACCTTGATCAGCCATATCAAAAAAAACGAATGATGGTGTATCCAAGATTATTAGAATTAAAGGCTACATTGCATTTTAAAGTGTTTGTCTTGTATAAGCAAAAGGAGAAAATTTAGGGCCTCCAAGGCATTTATTGCCCATCTAGAGGTTCCTATTTCTTAAAATAAATGTCTTTTTAAGAAGCGTTCAGATAGTGAATGTAAATTACTACTAACTTTAAATTTTTTCGGCCACATTATAGATTTTTAGTATATCTGAATATGACTCAATTGCAAGTTTCCAGTTGAGATATATTTCCAATTTCCTGAGGAGTAGTGCACTCAAAATTGTATATCATAGCTACTTTGCTTCTGTGATGTTGTTCATAATGTGATGGGGAAACGCTTCATCTTCTTTCTTACAAAGGATTTTTAAGTTGAAAAAGAGGGCTATACGTTTGGTGTTTGGTTTGAGGGGTCTGGAGAGCTGTAGGCAAGTGTTTCTGCGAGAACGTATCCTACCCTTCCTTCTATTTTTATCTACTCCGTATCAGTTTACACTTTTAAACATGTTCAATATTTTTCTACCCACAATCATACATATTTTGCCAGAAATAAAAACAACTTAATTGTACTCCATCATAGTAATAACATGTTCCGTAAATCAACAGAATATTTAGGAACCACAGTTCATAATAGGTTGCCAGATCATTCAAAAACTAGCCTTTCAGTATCATCTTTTTAAAATAACTTAAAATATTTTCTTGTGAAAAACTCTTTTTATTCACTCTCTGAATTTTTGTGCCCCAATTAACCATACCAGTAAAAAATATGTACAATACTGTTATTTTTATCTCATAATTAGTTTTAATTGCTGATTTATGCAGATTATGTTACTATCTAGTTAATTTAAATATATTGACCATTCTTGATACATGTTAACGTCAATGAGAAATAAATAATTTTGAATGTTGTAAAGGGAGAAGGTTCAAGGGTGTTTCATAGCTCATTAAATATCGCTTAAAACAGACGTTTCTTTGTTTTTATATTAAGAATATAGATGGGTATTGTAAATATATAAGTATCTATATATAATGGGAGAGTTAGTGAGCGTGTAAGATGTCAAAGATAGCGCTGATTCGAATCCTGGCCTTGACTGTTCGTTTTTATCAGTGATGTTCACCTTCTACTGTACAGGTTCGCCCCCTTACTCTGTCTGAATAAGTTCCTTGAACAGATCAGTAGTCTATGAGGAATAGGCAGAGTGAGGATAAGAAGGAAGTCGGCCTCTACTTTATAACAAATCCGCAAAAAAAAAAAAACAACATTATTTAACAAAATAACAATAGTCTAAGTCCTTATTAGCTATTTAAAATAGTTATACTAAGTTATATCAACTTTAGATATTCTTCAACTGATTAAAAATAGGAATATTTGTGCCTGTAATTTTGTTAGTTAGTGAGGTCTGCCACTACAGCTGGTTTAATCTGCATAACATTTACATTATGCACACTAGCACACTAGCGCTCCACAATGGACTACTAAAACAGCTGATATTTTGAGACTCAAAATTTAACATTGGATGAGAAATCTATTTATGTATAAAATCAATGCTAATACGCATCATCTCTCAGAGGCCTCTTGACCTCGCTTTAAAATATTTTATGTAATGTAATATTATAATCTTCCATAACTTATTGATAATTTTCAAGATATATAATTAGGTGATCTTCCAAATTTAGTAGTATTGTGGGATGGATATAATATAAAAGCCTGCACTATAATTTAGATTGTAAGGATTTTTAGCATAATAATTACAATTTTAAGACTATACAGACTTTGAAGTGTCAAAATTGTTAATGAAATAAAAAAGGCCTTATATGGGATCTGGATGGTTTCTAGAATAATGTTTTAATTACTTACTTTTTCATGTTTACACAGAGAAAAAGATTCAGATGTCGCTTTTTATGGCCGCAGCGAACGCCTCAGTGGCAGTTATACGTAGATTACAACTGATGTACATCTTTATACGTAGATTACAACTGATGTACATCTTTATACGTAGATTACAACTGATGTACATCTTTATACGTAGATTACAACTGATGTACATCTTTATACGTAGATTACAACTGATGTACATCTTTATACGTAGATTACAACTAATGTACATCTTTATACGTCTGTAGTAATAATTAAATCGTTAATTCTTGAGAATTCGGAGTTAATAAAGAAGGGGCTGACAGGGTACTGGTCCTGTCATGGCGTGACAAAGTGGATAAATAACTACTCGACACACTGCGGCACACTGGACTGAGAACAAAACGTTTAGCCTGCAATGTTCAACTAGCTGGTTTAGTTCAGCACGCCATTAATGTTTGATAAAACATGAAAGCCCCACGTGTGTCTGTGCTGCTATCTAACAATAAATGGTCTCAAACAAGCACTCTGACGACTGTTTGGCGTACTATTAGCTTAGCTTTTATTCACTTTAGCGTGTATTGAAGAGAGATAGAGAGAGGTATACACCTGGTGCTACCTGTGGAGACAGAACGAGAACTAATTTCATGACAGAAACCATACGAGCGGACAGTCTTCTTGTATTTATAGTCAATGGGAATACATAATACAAGAGGGTTTATGTAGTTCATACTTACAATCATTAGCTATAAAAACAAACATGTGGACCAAAGAAATGCATTGCATATAGACGCACACATAATGGTGAATGGTTTTAAAAAAGCGTTCGTTTGCCTACTACTAGCTCAGCTTTTAGTCAATTCAGCGTATCCTGGAGAGAGACAGTGAGTGACGAAGAGGGACAGAGAGAGAGAGAGAGAGAGAGAGAGAGAGAGAGAGAGAGAGAGAGAGAGAGAGAGAGAGAGAGAGAGAGGGAGAGAGAGAGAGAGGGAGAGGGAGAGGGAGAGAGAGAGAGAGGGAGAGGGAGAGGGAGAGGGAGAGGGAGAGGGAGAGAGAGAGAGAGAGAGAGAGAGAGAGAGAGAGAGAGAGAGAGAGAGAGAGAGAGAGAGAGAGAGAGAGAGAGAGGAAGAGAGAGAGAGAGAGAGAGAGAGAGAGAGAGAGAGAGAGAGAGAGAGAGAGAGAGAGAGAGAGAGAGAGAGAGAGAGAGAGAGAGAGAGAGAGAGAGAGAGAGAGAGAGAGAGAGAGAGAGAGAGAGAGAGAGAGAGAGAGAGAGGGGGGGGGGGACGAAGAGGGAAAGGGAGAGGGACGAGGAGAGACAGAGAGAGGGACGGGGAGAAAAAGAGAGAGGGAGACAGCTTGCGTTACATATGGGGACAGAACAAGAACAAATTTCATATGATAGAAACTGGCTTCAATGGACCCATACGAGCGGACAGGCTCTTGTTTCTACAATCAATGGTGATATTTAATTCGCAAGGTTTATGTAGGTCATACTTGATATGTACTCCCTGTAAACTTGCAGGTAATTACTCCAGTTGTCACCCGGTGTTACCTAACATCCTAAGACCGCGACTCGGGTGTCCGGAAGCGATCGCGGCACAGATTGCCGGACCGCTACGCTATGCTAATCCAGACGAACCTGCTTCGCCTCGCCAAATCCAATTTAACGAATTCTCCATTCCGTTACTCCTTCAGGAGCAAGAACTCCTAGACAATAACCCTTTCTCGATTTTATCCAATATATACATTTTCCATCGTCAGATATTCGTGTGAACTAAAATCATTGCACCTGAACTTTTCACTTTTCAAAAGTAAAATTGGCCACGAATTTAGATGAAAATAAAAATATATTGTGCTTAAATTATCTATTAAATAAATACTTCACTAGTTATCTAGTTTGATAGTCCACTTGGGTGCTTTATTTTAAGATTGCCTTTTTTTGGTTTTCCGAGAATAGTTTTGGTTTTTTGGACATATACCCTATAATATTTACCCTTTCCAAAATCAAGAGGTGTATTTGGATTTAGAAGAAAAATACCTTTAAGTTCATACCAGACTTGAGAGCATAACGTCAGTATTACAAAAATTACATTGTTAAAAACTGTGGTTTTTGGGCTCCCTATACCCCAAGTTTTTGAGTTGTTAAGTTGAAATTCAGATATAAGGTGCGCATTTGTAACGCCTACACACTTGTCCAGTACTCAGGTAAGGTGAGCTAGGAAAATACTTTTTTTTATTTTCCCATAAGAAATAACATGGAGTTCACCATCTTGTTTATTAGTGCAAAAATCCAACTTATGTGAATTTCCCCGGAGGTTTCAGACCGAGTGATTCTATTCAAGTATTCACATAATTGGGGAAGGACAGTGGGAAGTGCCTCAACATTTAGTGTCAGTCAGTCAGTCATTACTTCGAGCTTTTTATTATATAAATTTATGGCGTCGTCTTCCATTGATGGTCACTAGGTATACCACAGAGGAGAAAGAAACAGAGGTCACCATTTCACCGTGCGGATGGCAGGGCCAGCACAGTTGTCAGTCCTTCCCTTATTCCCCTCCAAACCCTTAAGGGTGGCGTATTAATAATTAGTACATATTTATACAGATGTACATTAATTTGTAATCCAATTAAGTGCGTTCACTGCAGTCGCAAGATGCGGGTTTTGTTTTTTCTCTGTGGCTACGCTCCGTTTATTCCTTCCAAAATCGGGTTTGATTTTGTTCTCAAGTATGAGGTGGACTTTAACCGCCATTTGTCATTGTGTTATGATCGTGAAAACTTGTTGCTAGAGAAATGGTCTTTAAAAATCCACTTAGTTTAAAATTCGTTGGATAGTAAATTGTTTACAGCTTGTTGTTTGTTTTCTCATAAAAAAATCAACATATGATTTGTCCCAGGTAGTTTTGAATTGCTTTCCGAAAGACTCGCTGATGACAATACTGTTTAGAGTACGTTTGACACACATATTGATATTCATCGTTTTCGGAAGCACTGCTGTCAACTTGTAGGAGAGAGGTCTGTGCTAGCTTTCTAGCCGAAATAGCGAGTGCTATACTTGAAATCCTCCAGGCGATCATTCCGCTAGGTTCACATATAGCGTGGATCATTGACATGTGGGGAGGAACATTGGCGGGGTCAGTGGCCGTGGGTCCGCGTACGCACAGGCATCCATCCGCTTCAACTTGAACAGCCTACCAACTTGGGTCGCCTTCATTAACTGGTGTGTTGCGGAGTAAGATTGTTTGTAAAACATTATGTTTGTGTTAAGTAAAAACTAAATAACACGTTGGAGATGTGGTTAAGAGTCTGCAGAGGCTGTCGGCCATGTTGGTTTTAATCCCATAAGAACAATTTTAATTTTGAACCGGATATACGATCACGCGTATCCAAATTAAACAGTTATTTCTAAACGGATTTTTTCCAAACAAATTGCATTTTATCAAGAATGAAATTGCGCGTTGGAATTGCTTTGCGAATTTCTAATTGGTTTTATAGAAAAAACATACAAAAATATTTAGTTTGCACTTTTTATTTTCACCTATTTTTCAAAACAAGGCGTATGTATTAAAAATATAAAAAGCAAACCCAATGCACAATATGATGATGACGCAATAATTCAAGATTAATTTATTGGCACAATATGAACTGTTACTGTTTTCTATGCGAGTCATAATAAAAAAATAACATCATTACTCAAAAACATAAATTACACACAGATAACATCATAAGTAAATTAATTCTAAGACAATTTTTCATTATAGCCTACACTTGACATTTACTTTATTACAATAAGAGATTCTACTATAATTTTCTTTTCTTTTTATTACCATACGAAAAAGATTGAAAATTACAATAACCCTGTCTCTTTAATTTGAGTATTTATTCATCAAAGAGATGATATGTCTTGAATTGGATTCCTTCATCGCATATACTCAAAGAAAATTGTTGGGTACGGTAAAGACAATTTTCAAACAAGACGAGAAGTGGTTTATAGTTAAAATACAAGCTCAAGAGAACTCGGAGTAAACTAGCTTCTCAGTCGTTAGAAAAGTGGCTTCACTTGTATTGACTGAACTTACCAACTTTACTAAGAAGATTTTGACAACCCAAACGATGTAAGTGATTACCTTTTTTGAACACTCACTTATGAGCTACGAGACTTGTGACACTAAGCTCAATTCTTGCTAGTAATAATTTGTTTCCAATGTATGTTTGTATACAGTGGTCTGGGAAAAGTATGATAGTTTTAAAATACTGATAAAATTATGTTTAACAATTGATAATTTTAATCCAACATTTTACAATATTTTTTGGGTATGCTCGTTACAGAGGCCTCTCCACCATATTTTATCTTCCACCAGCCTCATCCAGTCTTCTCCTCTTTTATCCCTTCCACCATCGATCCCTCAGTCTTCCTCCCAGTCTCCTTCTCTCCATTTCCATGTTATTGATCCTTCTTTGAATCCTAAATTCCCTCATCCTATTCACATGTCCGAAACGACTGTTCGGTTTATATCAGTTCTATCCGACAAATGATCCTCCCAAGCTCACCTTCTAACTACAGAACATGTAGATTAAGATCTACATGTTCTAGTTCCTCCCTCTATCCCTTCACCAATGTATACAACCCATGTGTAACCTATTATATACCTGACAATTAACAAAGCTGTCAAGTGAAGTGAAAGATTACAAGGACCCGTAATAGAAATAAAAGACAATATTTTAAATATGTAATACTAGAATATCATCCTTATATTTCACGTGCTAACCCCGTCACTCGGTGCTCTCGCGACAACATAGCTTCAACCTCGGTATATGACTCGTGACTACATGAAAATTAGTTGGTAAACTGTATTACATATACCACTAAAATGTTCAGATCAAATATTTTGTGCTTTTTTTGTTTATCAGCTGTGTGTGTGTGTTTTTTTATTTTTCTTTTTTAATATTGAACTGTAGCATTACTCTTTTTACAGAAGATACTAAATTTTGAAATACCATTTCTTAGTGTTACTCTATCATACAACATTTTCATTTCCTCAAAATGTCAAGCTAATCGTGCGCACAGTTCTGTAGATCTATGTATGAATCAGTGAATCCGCCGACTCACTTCATGCCAATATAAAACTCCTACTTTGGCCTTAATAATACATTTAAAAGAAGATTTATAACATGATCGGCGTGCTTCACTTCAATCCACCCATACATGTACAGTGGTATTGACCCACCCACACACTTATGGTAGTAATGGTCCCCCACGAGGCCGTTGGCCAAGTTCCATAAAGGGGCTAAAGGCAGAGCTCCTCTTACGAGCATAGTGAGCGACGGGGTTGGCACGCAAAGCGTACAGAGGTGTCCCCTAGTCTGTATACTATAAAGCTCGATGTAGTTACTCACTAACTGACTAACACCAATTGTTGACGTACTTCCTACCATCAATCTATGTACTCCGGATCATTTTACATATACAGTTAATCCATTTAACTTACATATGTATTTTGAAAAATACAGTATATTTTGGTTTTCATTTTCAAATAGTGATTTTCATAATTCACATTTAAAAAATAGATTGTTTTTGTTAGTTAGTGTGTGTTTTATTAGTTTTTTGTTTAATTAAACAATAAAACAGGTTATATTGAGTATATTACTTGCATTTTATCATGGTTTTGTTACTTTTTTACTTATTTACATTCATCTAGTGTTAATAATTATCCTGTAAAATCAAGGTCACTGGACTCAACCCCCCCCCTTTGAAAATGTGGAATGTGGCTCACTTCCAGCCACTTCGCCAATGTCACGCCAACTGTCGCATATATAACGGAGTTGAGGGGCCTTTAAATATCTCGATGAGGTTTAATTAGAACTAGTTGAAGGAATTTGGTCGAATTAGCTGTCAACCAACACGTTGGAAAATTCGAACGTTTTCACCCATTTACTACTCTCTTATAGTATATGTAACCTGGTTGCTCTACGTTAAAATTATGTTAACATATTAGGGATTTATGTTATACGGAATGTTATATTTTTAAATTAATCCATTTTCAAAATGTTGCCAATTTAATGATTTGTACTTCAGTAAACAAATTTAAAGGTTTAATCGAGGGCCATTTCTCTGTTTAAATAGACTGGTTTCGTTATAATGTCTATTAGACCTTATTTTTGTTTAACTTAATTAATAATATTTGTAGATTTTTTTTAATGAGTCATCATCTTTAAAGTCACGGAGGTTGAGGAGGCATTGAATTCTCTGTAATTCGAGAGCAGGTCTGGCTCTAAAAGTTGAAAATATGTTAAAGTCTCAAAGAAGAGAATGTATTAAAGACCCAGGACTTTAGAAGTCATTAAGTTCTGTAGAAGTCGAGAACAAAGTTTCAAATTTGAGAAGGCGTTAAAATTTCCGGAATTTGAGAAAACGTTAAAGTCTCCGGAATTTGAGAAAACGTTAGTCTCCGGAATTTGAGAAGATGTTAAAGTCTCCGGAATTTGAGAAGACGTATAAATCTCCGGAATTTGAGAAGACGTTAATGTTGTCAGAATGATTATATGTACAATACTAACATGTGCCTTATCATAGATAAATAGAATCACAAATCTTCCGATAGTTTTGTCCATCAAATTTTCCTAATTTCACCCGGATTATTTGGCTCCAATCTTCCGATTCAATTTTTTAATTTATAACACAAGTTTATATTTACAACTAAAGTGTAAGTTTCAAGCTAGGAACTCATATTCATCCACACCACTCTTGCTTTTTAAATTGTGTTTTACATGAAGGTAACATTTCTGTGTTCACCTTTAATCAATATATGGAGAGCACAATCGGTTCGTACATTTTTGATTATCTCATTTGCAGCCGTGGAAATATTTGATAAAAAATTCATCCTTTACTTATTTTCATAAGTTTAAATATATGTACTTTTCTGTTTAAATATTCAAACCATATTGATTGACAGATTATCTGTTTTTTTTCAACATGTTTTAAAATAATGAAATGATACATTTTAAAATTACATAATGAGGCGTTTTTTATTTTAGTGTTAATTTATTAGGCATATGTTGACGTGTCGTCAGGACACCTCTTTGTGTTAAAACTCTTATTTATAATTTACACTTTCCTCAAGTGTACAACACTCTAAAGTGACTCAATACATTCAAAATTTATTTATGTAATTTGTCTTGTTATTAAAATTGCGTTTCAGCCCACTATGATATTTGGCATGAAGACATAGAGATGAAAAGAATTCACGCCAATACAAAGAACAATAATGAAAAACAAGGAAAATGTATCAAAACAAAACATTATTAAAAACAACAAGTAAATCTTGATTTTTACTAATTAATTACGTTGAAATAAAATTATTTAATTGTACAAACAGTCGGAAATAACATACTATAATTATTATTTAATGACGTTTTCGAACAAATTTTACTGTGAACAACATGTTTGAACTTCAATACAAAAGTGAATAAAAATAAATTGTTCCAAAGAACTGGAACAAACTTTCCCTCATAGTAAACACTAAAAAATATCAACTTAAAAAATTACCAGTTTGATTCCCAAATAGGTTTTTTGCAATAACTTAAAAACCAGTCAAGTTAGGGACATACGGCTTTTACTAAAAGATTTTTAATGTAATTCACATATTTTCTGTAAATTTAATTTAAATCGTTTGGCTGAATACACCAACATACCAAATTTAATAAAGGTTGATCCATCCGTTCGGTCTCCAGCGAACTGTACATACACAAAGACGGACAGACACCAACATTTATTTTCGGGAAAACCCACTATTTTGGGTTCAGGGGACTCTAAAATGTATTTTTAGACCAACTTGTAAAAAAATTTGTATTTGACGATCACAATACTTTCTCTAACACATATGGTAGAAAGTAAAAAAAAAAACACATCTGATGATTCAATTTTTTATAATAAAAACGTTAATAATTTCTGATATCTGTATTAATTTGTTGAAGTTGAGACAGGCAACCAATTATTCAATTCAGTAAACAACATTATTTTTTACATTTTTTTACATTATCTTTTTTAAGATATCTTCTTTTTTTCCAAAAGCTGTTTGATAATTATTAGATAACAATATTTTTACTATCATATGAGTATTCATTAATTTTAGTTTCTGTTACAGATTAAGCTTTCTTATGACTGAAAAATTACGCAGCAAGTGGAAAACAAAATATGGAAATTCATCGTAAGGTTGCTAGCAAAACTAAAACGTAACATTGATAATTTAATAACAGGCCAAACAGCTTTTTTATATTTATTTAAGAAAAGGAGATTACGATCTCTAACCTTACTCTGCACATTCCCCGTGACTATTGATCTGTGAAGGGAGCTTATTCAGAAGGAAGAACCAGTACAGTGCAAGGATAGATACTTTCAGTCAAGGCCAGGACTCCAACCCACGCTATCTCTAACTCAGGTAGAAAGACCGGAGATTTGTGCAGGGAACTTATTCAGAAGGAAGAACCAGTACAGTGCAAGTATAGATACTTTCAGTCAAGGCCAGGACTCCAACCCACGCTCTCTCTAACTCAAGTAGAAAGACCGGAGATTTGTACAGGGAACTTATTCGGAAGGAAGAACCAGTACAGTGCAAGTATAGATACTTTCAGTCAAGGCCAGGACTCCAACCCATGCTATATCTAACTCAAGTAGAAAGACCGATCAACTGATTCGAATCACTACAAATCTCTTTATTTTTACTGAGGTTGATTGTATTTTAATAAACTAGAGAAATCCCTGCTCGTTTCACGTGACAACACTGTCACTTGCTTCGCTCGTGTCATCCCATAGATCAACAACCTCCTAGCTGTGTAAAGTTGTTTATTAAATATCTACATTGTCACCTCAACGTTATGTCTGTGATTCATTTGTACATTAATATTTTAGTAGATCAACTAACTGTACAGCTTACCAGTAAAAGTAACAAATGTTTAGTAAAGTTTATGTTCATTAGTTTTTTTCGTTATTTACTGTTGAATTATGTAAATTTTAATGAGAGAAAAGAGTTCTTTTAAGAGCTGTTTCTAACCTTTAGTGCAATTTTTAGAAAATTAAAAATTTACTTAATGTGCCTCCATGATAGATAATCTGCATTTTATCGACATTTCAAGTAAAATTAACTTATATTGTTAGAAATCTCATTATAGTCCAATGTTTAGACTATACAGGGTGGAAAAAATGGAAACACTTTCACTTTGTATACCTTCACTTGTGAAAGTAAAATCTTTTACGTCATCATGGTTACAAAGAATAAACTTTTTGACACCATTAGCGACGTTTCATCTTTTCACGGTGACGGCCCACGAGGAGTTGAACGAAAATCTTCAATGTAAGCCTAGGTCGAGTTTGGTATCAAATGAAAAGTGTATTAAAGAGAAATTAGTTGAAGCAAACCGGACTTCGAAAGGTTTATCCTTTCCAGAGTAGTGGTAATTTGAATTGCTATGTAACTAATTTGAACATTATTATTTCTCTGATATTTAACGGTTTCAAGTAAATTATTCTGATTTAAAAAATTGGACTTTATGAAACAAAATTCTTTTAAAAAATTGATTTATCAAATTATCTATGGAAAAAATAACGTTGTTGCGAAAGCGTTTCCATACTTTTTTCACCCTTTATATTCATAAGTGTCTAATCCAACATAACGTCATTATCTATTTTTAGGTATACTCATCAGCTGATCAAAACGTATACTCAGATCTTACATCACATGTGAATCATTGTTAAATATATAAGATCCTCTTGACTATTGGGTGATTCAACGGCCTGGGAGAGCGTGTTGTGTCTTCGTACAAGTCTATAGTGTGTGTTATGTATTAGATATATCACATAACAACTCTTACAGCAGGTTATATATGACGTGAACTGGGTGTCCCGGAAACGCGGGATTGTCCCGGTATTAACGAATTAAATGGTGTTTCAAAAAGTTGTTTTGGGACGCTTAAGAACCCTGGAATTCAGATTTAAAAAAAGGTATTTATGCATTTATATTCAAAATGATAGAAGTTCTTTATAGAAGTGAGTTAGATTAAATTTTGTTTTTAAAGTTTTTTAAATAGTAACCTACAATCAGATATTTTAAGCTCATCTAACAAAAACACGAAATAAATAATGTTGGAACAGTTGAATTATTATAAATAAACAAATAAAATAGTAAGCCTCTCATCACTAAATAAAATAATATTTTTTATGTATTTCGGTTAATTACCTAAAATAATTTTCAATCCATATTCATAAATTCAACAAAAACAATTTTTGTTGTTGGTTTGATGAACTTGGATTGAAAATGATTTTTAGATATTAAATCGAAATTTATCAAAAATATTTTTTTTTTAGTGATCAGATGACTATTTATGTTAGTTGTTTGTTTATGTATTACAGCTTTAAGGAAAATTGCATACACTAAGGAATTACAAGTTGTATTTTTTACATGTTAATATTTTTTCTGTGTATTATTGATTGACAAACGTGTTAATTTGATTTTTATGTTCTATATTTTTTCCATTTTAATTGTTTGTATCTGTAATACATTGCAGGAGACGTGTTTTTTTAAGAATAATAGCGTGATCTATAACCATGTAACTTGTTAAGGGGTTTCTACATTTATACAGGTTAAGTAAAAAATATACATAGTTTTGTTTGAAGAATAAGGTAATAAGTAGCACCTGAAGACGGAAGGAGTTTTTAACTTGTCGAAACAATATATTATTTATGGAAACACTTGAACCGATGGAAAGCTCGTTGATTTACCAATACAAAAACACGAAATGTTATAGAATGAAAAATTTAATATTAAAAACAACCTGGTTATATTTTGGGAGAAGTGTGCTCGTGAAAGATGATTGGTTGTGTCTCAGATGTCCCCTGTTTTAATTTAGTAACCTTACGTTAATTTTGTGTAAGTCTCTCAATAACTTTACTGACTCAATAACGTTATTAATAAATTTAAAGAGGCTGTAATTTGGTGGCATTTTGTTTGGTGCAGGGAGACCTTAGAGTGGATGTGCCAACAGGCAGCCTGTCTGAAGAGAGGATTAGCAGGACAAGAAATATGTCATGTTTACAAAGAGGACTTTACTATTTAAGCAAAACAAAACAAAAATGTTAAGCATAGTAGTGATCGAAAAATATCGATAAATAGTACAGATCGAATATTACAAAAATTAAATATTCAAGAAACACTTCAGGATGCCGTAAATAACTTAAATTATTACATTCCCAACGCTCGTACAACAGGATAAGGGAATTTCAAACGGATACTTTGAAAACTTTCGGCAAACCATGTTACCAGATCTTTGTATTGTGTACGATTATTTGCGAATACACTTCTTTGACCCATCAACCTGAATTCTCGGTTCAATGTATGTGCATCATTGTTGCGTTTAATCATGAATTCAAGAAAAATTCACATTCAATCGTTAAAATCAGGCAGTATTTAACCACATATCTAAGTTAATAACTCAAATCCATCATGTCCTGTAAATGTTCTCATCAAGGATGACATTTAAATATTAAGAATAGTCACTGGGAAACCAAACGTAAATCAAAGTTTCAAAAAATCAAGATTGGAATAAAAATATATCCAGACGCCCAGTTGAGCTCTCCAAGGAATTTTGTTCTATATTTAACCACAGCTGTCACTAAGAGTAGCAAAGACTCTGCCTCACCAACACACATACAACATTTTCCCTCCCCTCTCTCTCTCCCTCATTGTCCCCGCCTACACTACCCCAAAAATTGTACAGTATTTTTTTTATTAAACTCTAGTAATTAAGTTTTGATATATTATTAATATACTATTTCAGCCAAAGATAATTGAATAAATTAAACTCAAAATTTATACAGATGTCATTTACACAAAAATAGTTGGTTTCAGTTTTAAAATAAAACGTGTTTTAAGCTTTACTCTGTACTAGGTTGGTTAGTACCTTATGTTCACTATATCCTCAAAATTTTAATATAATACTTTGCACGGTTTTTAATGACTTATGTACAAGAAAGACCAAAATAGTCTCTACTATGCCTATTAGGTCTATATGTCCATAAAGATCTTTTTTTGAATGTATTCCCTCAACACATTTTTTACTTATAAGAAGACGTTTGATCAAAACATTTCAAAACGTCCTTCATCATTTTTACACTTGTTTTAACTCTGTGTAGACCTATATCGGGTTGGTACTTGATATAAAAATCCACTGTTTCACAATTCCAGAAGATTTAATTATTTTTTCTTGCTGACAATAACCGGTAATACTTTAAGGTAATATTTTTGAACTATTAAAATATTTTAACTAAATAATGCCTTACCCAAATTTATTTCTCGTCGAATATACATTAGGCAAACCGTATTATAATCTGTACGTTCCACTTACTTTGTACAAAGTAATGACATACTTTACGGGCGTAACTTTTTTTATTTAAAGTGATAGTACAACTTTTTACATAGTGAGAATAAAATAATGCAATAAAAAATATTCATAAAAGATGGCTTCAATAGCAAAATGAATTATTGTGGCTAATAAAAGAAATATTCAGTACAAAAACATCGTGCAGTGACCAATCCTTTAATTTAACAGGAATAAATCGTCAAAAATAACAAAATAATAAACTAAAAAGTAAAAAAAAATAATCACAACACCATATAATAATCTAAAACAACAACAGAGTTTATTCCAATGTAAGTTAACAGTAATAACAACAATAATAAGAAGGTACCATCTTAAACAAGGTGAAATTAACAAAAAATTCAGTACATTGTAAAATAATGTAAAAACTGTTAACTAACAGCACTAAAAGTTACAGGAATAAATTAATCATTTTAGGTAGTAGCCAGAAAATGTAAAGAAAAATGAAATTTTATTCTGTAAGGATTCTATTACATATTTTTTTATACTCGTGGATCGAGATATATTACTTGGTTCGGCAATGTTACAGTGATAAATGTTTAAGAATTCTAAAGGCACTACAAATTCTTAGAGAAAAACGAAATCTTCGTCTATTTTTACATTGATTTCTAACTTCAAATGTTTTAAAAAACCATCTCACTTAGCTTGTCTCATTCCAAACCGTTCCACTGTCTGAACAGAACACTTAGCTGGTCTAAGAAGTGGTTGGAAGCCGATAAGTCGGTTAATCTACTCACCCCACATTCCAACCACCCCTAAAACATTTGTTACTTGGAATCACTTGGAAAGAGAGGTGAGGAAAGTGTGTTTAGGTTGGATAGAAGGGATGCTCAGTACCCCAGGAAATTGAGTTAACTGATGGTTGGGCTAGAGGTTCATCAGTGGTGTCTAAACGTAGCCTGAAGTGTTGATAGCATACAATTGGTCGATGCGAAGCTTAGGCGAGTCACTAAAGATTACAAATTGTGATGTGAGCTTTTAAAAATAAGGCAAGTGCCTGAATTGTTTAGGTTTTGGGGTAGGAATGCAGGATTTCCGTATCTTTTTTAAAAAAATTCTACTTTCCTCGATTGCTAAGTGAATTTTTTATTGATTTATTTTACTTTAAGGGCGGAATACACTCTGGACTTCGTGATTCTTTACTACTAAGCCCGTGCGTATAAAACTCAAACAAACAGTAAACACGTCGAACTTAGCTTATTTGTGAATCTATCTGAATGGTATTAAACATATAATACATACTTTCATGTATAATCATTAAAGTTCCGGATGACATTCAAAATCGACCGGATGGCCTGTACAACCGTGATGCACATTTTACTCAATGCGCCTGGGATTACGTACCATCTCGTCCCGGTGCCATTTGGTCCCGCAACAAATTTCCTTGAAAAACGTGCTATCTCGTCCCATCGGGTCTACAGATTATTATATAAGCTAATGAGTAGTATCTCGTCCCAACGAAATGTAACCCCTTAGATAGGAAGAAACGAACGTAACCCCCGAATTGTTCGCATTACTTCCTGATAAGAGTATTCGTCTTATATTCGTCTCTTTAACGTCATTCTTCGGGTGATTCCAGACTGCCCCCTGAGGCAGTGAACGCAGATTTTGAAGCTGTAGTGATCGAAGCAATCAACAGTGCTACAGAATTTCATGGGTGTTTTTTTTTTTTTTTTTTTTTTTTTTTTTTTTTCATTTCTCTCAGTGTCTTTGGAGGAAAGTACAAAACCTTGGGCTTGCCAACGATTACACCACACGCCAGGAAATACGAGACTCCGTGAGAATGTGCGCTACTCTGGCCTTTTTAAAGTCGACAGATGTTGAGCAAGGCTGGCTACACACCCACAGTGTTGCTGTAGGACATGAAAAGCTCAATGAGTTTTTTGACTATTTTGTTGACCAGTGGTTAGAAAACCCTCATTTACCAATTGAAACATGGAATCGTACAGGCAGGCGACATCGTAAAATGCTGTGGAGGGATGGAATTGTTGGAAAAACACACCCTCGAATAAAATATCTAATCATGACGTTAAAAAAAGAAGCAGAATATTCTGACACTAAAATAATCAGGATTGACCTATATTTAGAAGGTCTGAAGAGGAGAAAAAGTATATTGTCATGGACAATAGACTCGAAAGAGCTACTGAAAATTTGAAGAAGACAGGTGAAATAAATAAGTTTTTGAGGAACGTCTCTTACGTAGTAAAAATGGATTGAGGAGGAACAAGAAAGGACATCAGCTGCTGCATACATTGTACACTCTGTATATATTTGTAAATATACTCAACACCTGACAAGGCTGAAAGGCCGCTTTTTTCATTGCCAGATTTGGATGTGTTTTTAATCAAACCTTTCTAGTAATGTGAAAATTGGCTGAACTTGTCATAGCATTCTCATTTATAGCATCATATTAGTCCTCAGGAACGCAGTAGATAGTGAGTATATTATTTAGTTTAAGTTATTATAGACCTGTCATACTGTCAATCGTAGGTGGTGGGATGAAATAGCACTAGTGGGCAGGTAGAGAGTTAACCCTCACCCTCGTGTGTCGTGCAACCGGGACGAGGTGGCACGATACGGTGCCTGGGGTTACTGTGCATCAATAGTGGCAGAATAAGGTGAACAAAAACCAATAACCAGTAACAAATACAGGTTCTACACGACTCAATATGGTTGCACGGTGACTGCTTCAGAAGACTGTCGCATGTGATATTGTAGTTCTATGCCCTGGCCAGAGTACAGCACCTCCATCGCCTTCCTTCAACTTCTCTGTTCATTATAGTTGCCTTTCCATGATAGTGAATCCAAGCCCTGGCCAGAGTACAGCACCTCCATCGCCTTCCTTCAACTTCTCTGTTCATTATAGTTGCCTTTCCATGATAGTGAATCCAAGCCCTGGCCAGAGTACAGCACCTCCATCGCCTTCCTTCAACTTCTCTGTTCATTATAGTTGCCTTTCCATGATAGTGAATCCAAGCCCTGGCCAGAGTACAGCACCTCCATCACCTTCCTTCAACTTCTCTGTTCATTGTAGTTGCCTTTCCACGATAGTGAATCCATACCCTGGTCAGAGTACAGCACCTCCATCGCCTTCCTTCAACTTCTCTGTTCATTATAGTTGCCTTTCCATGATAGTGAATCCAAGCCCTGGCCAGAGTACAGCACCTCCATCGCCTTCCTTCAACTTCTCTGTTCATTGTAGTTAAATTTCCAAGTTAATGAATACATAGTCTGGCAAGAGTACGGCACCTCCATCGTGTTCCGGTAGCGTATCTTCATGTGCTTAAGGTTCTCAGTTCGATTCCAATCAGAGTCAATACATTTTGAGAAGGATCAGCTGATAATCACCGGCTGTTCATTTGTCATTGGGCTATTAATTAATGACACTTTCTAAGGAATAGTCGGCCTAAGTTTGTAACAATGACTACATTCGCTCATCTACACTCATTCGGAATCCATATTCGCCCATATCTTGACGATCGGCATCTTATGAATAGATAAATAAATAAATAAATTCCTTCAAGTTCTCTGTTAATTGTTGTCGAATGAGGGACCAATCGTCCAGCCACATGGCTTCTACCTCACATTAGTAGCTGTAAAAGCAGTAATTTTAACACATAACTAAGGGCTTGATTAGGATTTGACCATGTACCCAACGATGTTTACAATACTGTGATTGACTTTAAGGACACTGTTAAATTGTTAATAATGAAGATATATATTTTACGTTATTAAATTTAATTGGTCTGATTTATTATTAATTGATTCCTATTTGTCATTTTTATGATTTATTTTAATATTATATCTACTGTTAATACACCGTTATTAAATTTAAAGTTATGATTTCTCGGTAAGGAGTAGATATTAGGTGTGTCTTCTTGCCAAGGGCCCAGAAAGAGTTTTGGACCACGGATGGAAGAACCATAGCCAGATTAAAACAAATATGTCTAGCTGGTTCATTGTTTGTTTTTTGTTATTTGTCCTACATATTTCTTTGAGTATAGTGAAGGAATGCATTTATTTTTCTGTATATTTCCATTTTTACGTATTATTTCTATTAATTGATCTGTGTCATTGTTAATGCAAAATATTTGATCTTCGAACAAGTATTAACTATTTCTGTACGATTTTTTGGACATTCAAGTATGACATGTTCTATATTCTCCTTGTGTGTTGTCAGGCAAAGTGGTGTGAAATATAATTTGAGTTGGTACAATTCACTATTTACATCGGCATGTCCTATTCTTAATTGACATATGTTTATTATACTTTCTCTGTTCATGTTAGACCGTGGGAATGTTGTTAGGTTCTCGATGATTTTTTATACCATTTAGCTTTTTGTTATTGTAACATTTGGTTTCTACTAATTCTTATAAAATATTTTATTCCAGCAGATATGAAGTCATAGATGGGGTATAACGGTAGACCGTTTGCATATCTCCGTTTGAAGCAAGGTTGTTTTCTAATAATTTTCAAACCATAGTAGGCCTTCTTAAAATTATTAATTAAAATAAAAACACTCAATAAACTAATTCATTTAACTACTCCTATGCCTGATTTAAAAAGAACAATATTAAACCATTAATCAATTAATGATTTTAACTTTTATTTAATTTTTTTATATTTCATTTCTGGTTGCCTTCTTTAACGGTCAATTATTCATGTAATTTCAAAATCCGCCTTTAGCTCTACCAGTTGTCAATATAAGACTTTACTGATTATAGTTATTGTTGTCATGTTTCAGACAGTTCTTCACTTTGCTCTTTTAAATGGACCTCACATTGTTGTAATTATTATTTTACTTATTCTGGCTTATAGTGGATTTAGAGTGTATTGTACTTATTGTTATCTTTTTTTGTTTAAAATATACATAACTTGTATTCGTTTATACTCATTATTTTAACCTAACCTCCGATTGATATACTTTCTATGGGTACACTTTGTTCAGCTCAGGACTGAATACTACGTCTTTTTTATTATTATTTTATTTTTTTTGCATGTTTTCACTTGATCATCAATTTTTTTCTACTGAGCCAAATTTAACAAATTATTTATTTGTTATTGCATTATTTTCTAGTTATTTGTAAATGATTGTTATTGTCTATTCGATGACTATGTACAAAGGTGTATTGCCGTGTAAAATAAATAAATACATCTTATTTCATGTAAATGGACGGGTGTTTAGTTTGATAGAACTACTATCGTATATAAATGGACGGGTGTTTAGTTTGATAGAACTACTATCGTATATAAATAAGACTATTTATATTCATTATTGATTTAGATACGATGAAAATTTGTATTGTTGTATATTATATGGTTAATGGAGTAAAAATAGTAAAATTATTCGCAGCACTGGTTGTATATTAGCGATTGAAATTGACTACCAACAGAAGTTTGTCTTGGGATATTAATTAATTAAATTAACTACGGCCTTACTTTGTAAAAATGACTACATTGTAACATTCATCTACACTCATCGTAATCCATAGAGGCCCATATCCTAACGATCGACGTCTTAAGAAAAAATAAAAGCACTTGCTACAAGGTTGTTTGACTGCAAAAAACTCACAACTCACTCTAGTGTTATTAATGAAATTACAGGGATGGATGCAAAAATTCCAATTGTATTTCATTACCAAAGCCCGTCATCCTTGAGGATACCACCGGCGTGAGTCAGCGCAGGCGGAGGCGGGGTAACGGAACCGAGTGGAGGGTCTGGCAGGTCGAACCTCAAAGACTCCAGTCGAAGGGACAAGACGTTCCACGTCAGACGTTCGTTCAACTCCTGCGTGCCGTGTAGTTCCGTTGCAGTAGAGGATAGCTAGGTAGTGTAGTGATCGTGATAGATACCCGTACATGTGTGACCAACCTACTCAACTCTTCCTTTAAGTTACCAACAGGTATTTATCACTATTGTGTCTAGACATAAGTCAGGTGTTGTCTATAGACTTGAGTGTGTGGCTTCCATGGAGAAGTAACCCCGCCGGACATCTCACAGTGATCTCTTTACGTTTTGGCCCACGTTATTAAAAAATAAAAAGAATTTACTGTATTCAACATCATAATTTTAATAGAAAAGCTGTGTTTACAATTTAACCTGTATTACTGTACACTTGTACTAAGGAGGAGGGGGGCAATTCGCTTCAAGAAAAACTAAAAACATGGGTTCTATATCTAGGATTGAGTCCGTAAAAATGATCGCGTTGCAACACTGAAGGTGTCATTTGAAAAGTGAAGAACTCTTCTAGTAGACATTAAATTGGTATTTGTGAAAAGTTATGTAATTTTATATTTTTACAGTTAAATGTGTCAAACTTTAAATGTTATTCTTCACAATTTTAATCGTTAAACTCAAGATTAAAACTAATTATTCATTATATTGGACCATTAATAATCAAACAGTGTTCACTGTAAGTCAGTATAATAGTCTAATAAACACGAACCATAATTTTGAAATAGAACAGCATGTTTTAGGCCACTGACGGTAAAATTGTATGCCCACTATGGGGCTGTCGACTTGGCAGTTTGGCAATTACCACCTTAAAGAGGGTTTTTACTATAAATTGTAAATGACTATAAATCTTAAAAGCGTAAAATAACTAAAAATATTGTAAATTAAAAACTAACCTCATACCTACACGTGCGTAGTCGAAAAGAAATGCATATATTATTTATCAATTGACGTTAAATTATTAATGATAAAAGATCTTAGAGATGTGGTATTGTAGGTTTTTATGTAATGATCACACGACTGAGTCACACGGCTAGTTACCTGTTAGTTCACATGAGTGTTTCACCACAAGTATTGTTCACCCCAGCGTTAAAGTCGCCGAGCTGCTGTTGGCTAACCCCCGAATCACACGGCTTGTTTGTATTGTTCACCCCGTGAAATCCCGTCCTACAGTGAATTGTATTTCGTTAAGCTTAAGTCACACGTAGTTAATGTTTCGTGAATGCAGGTTACTGTGGGCATTTTAATTATTTACTGGGATTCGTTCATGTTTTAAGATTACCCGATATGAGAAGGTTTGAACTGTAAAGTTCAATTAATTCAATTATTAAATTGACTGTAAATCAGTGGATCTAGTCAACAGCTGATTGATAACCTTCTTACGTAAATTAAGAGTAAGAATTTTACATTTCGATAAAAAAATATTATTGTAACTTCAACAAATTAATCACACATTTGAATTATTGTAATTTTGACAAATTATTTATTTATTTTAAATTTACTAATATTGAGTGAATTAATAAATTGAATAGGCGTGGATGAACTGAAGATATTTAACTTTTTAATACTCGGAAATTAATTGTTTTGAACATACAGTATATTGAAAATTAAAATTTGCATTAACGAATTACAAAATATTTTTGTTTACTTACATTCGTAATTAGTTGTGTTGTTTTTAAACTTATTCCTTCATATAGAAGTATAATATAACTAATGTATGAAAATATTATTGTTAGTTTTTTTAAATTATGACCATTTTATTTTAATAGTGACTTATCTGAATATGGCCTTAAAATAATAATCACCAATAACACCAACTAAGTATTTCACCTGACTATTAAGTATAACAATTTTTTACGAGCTTTATTATAGATTTTATGTACATGCGAATAAATTAATTTTTATATTTTATTGATAGAGAACGTCCCAATATTCAGGTTGCAGTATAAATTGTGCATTTGCATTGTTGCAACCATCCCAGTAGTGCATTTGAAATTTAAGGGAAAATTTAAAGATAAAGATCAGAATTCACACATTATTTAAGGTTAAAAATAAATACGTTTAAGTTAAAACTTATTTATATTACCCATATTACACCGTCGTTTTTGAGTCGAAGTACTTTTAATTATTTGTCAAAAGAGACACTAATATTATAGGCAGGTAGTTAGTTAACTTTTTTTATTTCCTCACTCACATCTAACATATGTTTAGATAATGATTTAACACACTAGTGTTACTTGTTATACTAATAAGTGTCAAGTACAGATTAATTATTTTTTTACGTTTTCCAATTTCAAAATAAATTTTCAATCTTTCTTATTTCAAATCCAAACTGACCCTAGATGTGCATTTTAAATTATCTAATTACCATAATTTTTAAAGGGTTAGAGGTTGCAGGAAAAAATACTTTCAATATTAGGATATGCACATTTTAACAATGGTTATACAAGTTCATTTAAGATAGTTTGATTCGTATTCATAGAATTAAAAATATATATATATTTGATTGAAATAATTATATTAAATATAGTAATAAAATAATTTACCGCGATATAATTGTTTATCACAAAAGAGCTATGTGAAACAGCCATTTACTTCAGGTGCTCAGTCCATTACCCCTGAATCTTTACAATTGTTTTTACAAGGTTCCCAGGCAGTTATCACATGAACAGTCATTTATATACAAGTGCATTAACCAGTAAACAATCTTTATACAACAAAAAATCGTTTATTAAAATAAGTTACGTAATTGATGTTTTAAAATAGCGTTATTATTTGTGAAACTGTGAATTTTAAATCTAGTTTCTTTTCATTGAACATTTCGTTATTATGTAAGGTCCAAAACATTATTCGTAAAGAATAAATAACTTCTATGTTTACAACCAGCTAATAAATATAACAAAGTAAACAGAACAATGTTGACAGTAGTATTTACTTCAGTGTCATCACATACAATTCCAAACCAACAATAGAAAATGTGTTCATTTTAACAATTCAAATTTTATGTGCTAACAATTAAAACTGTTATTCCCATCTCATTGTAGAAAAGCACTTTCCCTTTTACTCAGGTTTGTCTAAATAAATATTACTACTGTAGAAAGCTAATAATTAAATATATGAACTACTAATAACAGTTTCTTTGTTGTGACAAGACATGTTGTCAATGTAGCTACTTTCAGAGGAAGTTGATTAGTGTAGACCTATTGTATTTTTACACGGTAACTTGAATATTTTCCCTTTTAATAAATCAAACATTAAATACAACACAAGGTAGTTGGTGGTTCACACACGAACCATACAACAGACATTAACGTACCCTGTGAATACGTTCCTATGACAGTGGTCCATCCTGTCAACAAAAGGTAGTTGGTGGCTCACACACGAACCATACAACAGACATTAACGTACCCTGTGATTACGTTCCTATGACAGTGGTCCATCCTGTCAACAAAAGGTTGTTGGTGGCTCACACACAAACCATACAACAGACATTAACGTACCCTGTGATTACGTTCCTATGACAGTGGTCCATCCTGTCAACAAAAGGTTGTTGGTGGCTCACACACAAACCATACAACAGACATTAACGTACCCTGTGATTACGTTCCTATGACAGTGGTCCATCCTGTCAACAAAAGGTTGTTGGTGGCTCACACACAAACCATACAACAGACATTAACGTACCCTGTGATTACGTTCCTATGACAGTGGTCCATCCTGTCAACAAAAGGTTGTTGGTGGCTCACACACAAACCATACAACAGACATTAACGTACCCTGTGAATACGTTCCTATGACAGTGGTCCATCCTGTCAACAAAAGGTTGTTGGTAGCTCACACACGAACCATACAACAGACATTAACGTACCCTGTGAATACGTTCCTATGACAGTGGTCGATCCTGTCAACAAAAGGTTGTTGGTGGCTCACACACAAACCATACAACAGACATTAACGTACCCTGTGAATACGTTCCTATGACAGTGGTCCATCCTGTCAACAAAAGGTTGTTGGTGGCTCACACACGAACCATACAACAGACATTAACGTACCCTGTGAATACGTTCCTATGATAGTGGCCCACCCTGTCAACACAAGATTGTTGGTGGCTCACACACGAACCATACAACAGACATTAACGTACCCTGTGATTACGTTCCTATGACAGTGGTCCATCCTGTCAACAAAAGGTTGTTGGTGGCTCACACACAAACCATACAACAGACATTAACGTACCCTGTGATTACGTTCCTATGACAGTGGTCCATCCTGTCAACAAAAGGTTGTTGGTGGCTCACACACAAACCATACAACAGACATTAACGTACCCTGTGATTACGTTCCTATGACAGTGGTCCATCCTGTCAACAAAAGGTTGTTGGTGGCTCACACACAAACCATACAACAGACATTAACGTACCCTGTGAATACGTTCCTATGATAGTGGTCCATCCTGTCAACAAAAGGTTGTTGGTGGCTCACACACGAACCATACAACAGACATTAACGTACCCTGTGAATACGTTCCTATGACAGTGGTCCATCCTGTCAACAAAATATTGTTGGTGGCTCACACACGAACCATACAACAGACATTAACGTACCCTGTGAATACGTTCCTATGACAGTGGTCCATCCTGTCAACAAAAGGTTGTTGGTGGCTCACACACGAACCATACAACAGACATTAACGTACCCTGTGAATACGTTCCTATGACAGTGGTCCATCCTGTCAACAAAAGGTTGTTGGTGGCTCACACACGAACCATACAACAGACATTAACGTACCCTGTGAATACGTTCCTATGACAGTGGTCCATCCTGTCAACAAAAGGTTGTTGGTAGCTCACACACGAACCATACAACAGACATTAACGTACCCTGTGAATACGTTCCTATGACAGTGGTCCATCCTGTCAACAAAAGGTTGTTGGTGGCTCACACACGAACCATACAACAGACATTAACGTACCCTGTGATTACGTTCCTATGACAGTGTCCATCCTGTCAACAAAAGGTTGTTGGTGGCTCACACACAAACCATACAACAGACATTAACGTACCCTGTGAATACGTTCCTATGACAGTGGTCCATCCTGTCAACAAAAGGTTGTTGGTAGCTCACACACGAACCATACAACAGACATTAACGTACCCTGTGAATACGTTCCTATGATAGTGGCCCACCCTGTCAACACAAGATTGTTGGTGGCTCACACACGAACCATACAACAGACATTAACGTACCCTGTGAATACGTTCCTATGATAGTGGTCCATCCTGTCAACAAAAGGTTGTTGGTGGCTCACACACGAACCATACAACAGACATTAACGTACCCTGTGAATACGTTCCCATGATAGTGGCCCACCCTGTCAACACAAGATTGTTGGTGGCTCACACACGAACCATACAACAGACATTAACGTACCCTGTGAATACGTTCCTATGATAGTGGCTCACCCTGTCAACACAAGATTGTTGGTGGTTCACACACGAACCATACAACAGACATTAACGTATGCTGTGAATACGTTCCTATGACAGTGGTCCATCCTGTCAACAAAAGGTTGTTGGTGGCTCACACACGAACCATACAACAGACATTAACGTACCCTGTGAATACGTTCCTATGACAGTGGCCCATCCTGTCAACAAAAGGTTGTTGGTGGCTCACACACGAACCATACAACAGACATTAACGTACCCTGTGATTACGTTCCTATGATAGTGGCCCACCCTGTCAACACAAGATTGTTGGTGGCTCACACACAAACCATACAACAGACATTAACGTACCCTGTGATTACGTTCCTATGACAGTGGTCTACCCTGTCAACACAACATTGTTGGTGGCTCACACACGAACCATACAACAGACATTAACCTACCCTGTGATTACGTTCCTATGATAGTGGCCCACCCTGTCAACACAAGATTGTTGGTGGCTCACACACGAACCATACAACAGACATTAACGTACCCTGTGAATACGTTCCTATGATAGTGGCCCACCCTGTCAACACAAGATTGTTGGTGGCTCACACACAAACCATACAACAGACATTAACCTACCCTGTGATTACGTTCCTATGATAGTGGCCCACCCTGTCAACACAAGATTGTTGGTGGCTCACACACGAACCATACAACAGACATTAACCTACCCTGTGATTACGTTCCTATGATAGTGGCCCACCCTGTCAACACAAGATTGTTGGTGGCTCACACACGAACCATACAACAGACATTAACCTACCCTGTGATTACGTTCCTATGATAGTGGCCCACCCTGTCAACACAAGATTGTTGGTGGCTTACACACGAACCATACAACAGACATTAACCTACCCTGTGATTACGTTCCTATGATAGTGGCCCACCCTGTCAACACAAGATTGTTGGTGGCTCACACACGAACCATACAACAGACATTAACGTACCCTGTGAATACGTTCCTATGATAGTGGCCCACCCTGTCAACACAAGATTGTTGGTGGCTCACACACGAACCATACAACAGACATTAACGTACCCTGTGAATACGTTCCTATGATAGTGGCCCACCCTGTCAACACAAGATTGTTGGTGGCTCACACACGAACCATACAACAGACATTAACGTACCCTGTGAATACGTTCCTATGACAGTGGCCCACCCTGTCAACACAAGATTGTTGGTGGCTCACACACGAACCATACAACAGACATTAACGTACCCTGTGAATACGTTCCTATGACAGTGGCCCACCCTGTCAACACAAGATTGTTGGTGGCTCACACACGAACCATACAACAGACATTAACGTACCCTGTAAATACGTTCCTATGATAGTGGCCCACCCTGTCAACACAAGATTGTTGGTGGCTCACACACGAACCATACAACAGACATTAACGTACCCTGTGAATACGTTCCCATGATAGTGGCCCACCCTGTCAACACAAGATTGTTGGTGGCTCACACACGAACCATACAACAGACATTAACGTACCCTGTGAATACGTTCCTATGATAGTGGCCCATCCTGTCAACACAAGATTGTTGGTGGCTCACACACGAACCATACAACAGACATTAACGTACCCTGTGAATACGTTCCTATGATAGTGGCCCACCCTGTCAACACAAGATTGTTGGTGGCTCACACACGAACCATACAACAGACATTAACGTACCCTGTGAATACGTTCCCATGATAGTGGTCCATCCTGTCAACAAAAGGTTGTTGGTGGCTCACACACAAACCATACAACAGACATACCCTGTGAATACGTTCCTATGATAGTGGCCCACCCTGTCAACACAAGATTGTTGGTGGCTCACACACGAACCATACAACAGACATTAACGTACCCTGTGAATACGTTCCCATGATAGTGGTCCATCCTGTCAACAAAAGGTTGTTGGTGGCTCACACACAAACCATACAACAGACATACCCTGTGAATACGTTCCTATGATAGTGGCCCACCCTGTCAACACAAGATTGTTGGTGGCTCACACACGAACCATACGACAGACATTAACCTACTCTGTGAATACATTCCTCTAGCATTGGCCTACCCTGTCAACACAACATTGTTGGTGGCTCACACACGAACCATACAACAGACATTAACCTACCCTGTGATTACGTTCCTATGATAGTGGCCCACCCTGTCAAAACAAGATTGTTGGTGGCTCACACACGAACCATACAACAGACATTAACGTACCCTGTGATTACGTTCCTATGACAGTGGTCCATCCTGTCAACAAAAGGTTGTTGGTGGCTCACACACGAACCATACAACAGACATTAACCTACTCTGTGAATACGTTCCTATGACAGTGGTCCATCCTGTCAACTAAAGGTTGTTGGTGGCTCACACACGAACCATACAACAGACATTAACGTACCCTGTGAATACGTTCCTATGACAGTGGTCCATCCTGTCAACAAAATATTGTTGGTGGCTCACACACGAACCATACAACAGACATTAACGTACTCTGTGAATACATTCCTATGACAGTGGTCCATCCTGTCAACAAAAGGTTGTTGGTGGCTCAAACACAAATCATACAACAGACATTAACGTACCCTGTGAATACGTTCCTATGACAGTGGTCCATCCTGTCAACAAAAGGTTGTTGGTGGCTCACACACGAACCATACAACAGACATTAACCTACTCTGTGAATACGTTCCTATGACAGTAGTCCATCCTGTCAACAAAAGGTTGTTGGTGGCTCAAACACAAATCATACAACAGACATTAACCTACTCTGTGAATACATTCCTCTAGCATTGGCCCACCCTGTCAACACAACATTGTTGGTGGCTCACACACGAACCATACAACAGACATTAACCTACCCTGTGATTACGTTCCTATGATAGTGGCCCACCCTGTCAACACAAGATTGTTGGTGGCTCACACACGAACCATACAACAGACATTAACCTACTCTGTGAATACATTCCTCTAGCATTGGCCTACCCTGTCAACACAACATTGTTGGTGGCTCACACACGAACCATACAACAGACATTAACCTACCCTGTGATTACGTTCCTATGATAGTGGCCCACCCTGTCAACACAAGATTGTTGGTGGCTTACACACGAACCATACAACAGACATTAACCTACCCTGTGATTACGTTCCTATGATAGTGGCCCACCCTGTCAACACAAGATTGTTGGTGGCTCACACACGAACCATACAACAGACATTAACGTACCCTGTGAATACGTTCCTATGATAGTGGCCCACCCTGTCAACACAAGATTGTTGGTGGCTCACACACGAACCATACAACAGACATTAACGTACCCTGTGAATACGTTCCTATTATAGTGGCCCACCCTGTCAACACAAGATTGTTGGTGGCTCACACACAAACCATACAACAGACATTAACGTACCCTGTGAATACGTTCCTATGACAGTGGCCCACCCTGTCAACACAAGATTGTTGGTGGCTCACACACGAACCATACAACAGACATTAACGTACCCTGTGAATACGTTCCTATGACAGTGGCCCACCCTGTCAACACAAGATTGTTGGTGGCTCACACACGAACCATACAACAGACATTAACGTACCCTGTAAATACGTTCCTATGATAGTGGCCCACCCTGTCAACACAAGATTGTTGGTGGCTCACACACGAACCATACAACAGACATTAACGTACCCTGTGAATACGTTCCCATGATAGTGGCCCACCCTGTCAACACAAGATTGTTGGTGGCTCACACACGAACCATACAACAGACATTAACGTACCCTGTGAATACGTTCCTATGATAGTGGCCCATCCTGTCAACACAAGATTGTTGGTGGCTCACACACGAACCATACAACAGATATTAACGTACCCTGTGAATACGTTCCTATGATAGTGGCCCACCCTGTCAACACAAGATTGTTGGTGGCTCACACACGAACCATACAACAGACATTAACGTACCCTGTGAATACGTTCCCATGATAGTGGTCCATCCTGTCAACAAAAGGTTGTTGGTGGCTCACACACAAACCATACAACAGACATACCCTGTGAATACGTTCCTATGATAGTGGCCCACCCTGTCAACACAAGATTGTTGGTGGCTCACACACGAACCATACAACAGACATTAACGTACCCTGTGAATACGTTCCCATGATAGTGGTCCATCCTGTCAACAAAAGGTTGTTGGTGGCTCACACACAAACCATACAACAGACATACCCTGTGAATACGTTCCTATGATAGTGGCCCACCCTGTCAACACAAGATTGTTGGTGGCTCACACACGAACCATACAACAGACATTAACCTACTCTGTGAATACATTCCTCTAGCATTGGCCTACCCTGTCAACACAACATTGTTGGTGGCTCACACACGAACCATACAACAGACATTAACCTACCCTGTCATTACGTTCCTATGATAGTGGCCCACCCTGTCAAAACAAGATTGTTGGTGGCTCACACACGAACCATACAACAGACATTAACGTACCCTGTGATTACGTTCCTATGACAGTGGTCCATCCTGTCAACAAAAGGTTGTTGGTGGCTCACACACGAACCATACAACAGACATTAACCTACTCTGTGAATACGTTCCTATGACAGTGGTCCATCCTGTCAACTAAAGGTTGTTGGTGGCTCACACACGAACCATACAACAGACATTAACGTACCCTGTGAATACGTTCCTATGACAGTGGTCCATCCTGTCAACAAAAGGTTGTTGGTGGCTCACACACGAACCATACAACAGACATTAACGTACCCTGTGATTACGTTCCTATGACAGTGGTCCATCCTGTCAACAAAAGATTGTTGGTGGCTCACACACGAACCATACAACAGACATTAACCTACTCTGTGAATACGTTCCTATGACAGTGGTCCATCCTGTCAACAAAAGATTGTTGGTGGCTCAAACACAAATCATACAACAGACATTAACGTACCCTGTGAATACGTTCCTATGACAGTGGTCCATCCTGTCAACAAAAGATTGTTGGTGGCTCACACACGAACCATACAACAGACATTAACGTACCCTGTGAATACGTTCCTATGACAGTAGTCCATCCTGTCAACAAAAGGTTGTTGGTGGCTCAAACACAAATCATACAACAGACATTAACCTACTCTGTGAATACATTCCTCTAGCATTGGCCCACCCTGTCAACACAACATTGTTGGTGGCTCACACACGAACCATACAACAGACATTAACCTACCCTGTGATTACGTTCCTATGATAGTGGCCCACCCTGTCAACACAAGATTGTTGGTGGCTCACACACAAACCATACAACAGACATACCCTGTGAATACGTTCCTATGATAGTGGCCCACCCTGTCAACACAAGATTGTTGGTGGCTCACACACGAACCATACAACAGACATTAACCTACTCTGTGAATACATTCCTCTAGCATTGGCCTACCCTGACAACACAACATTGTTGGTGGCTCACACACGAACCATACAACAGACATTAACCTACCCTGTGATTACGTTCCTATGATAGTGGCCCACCCTGTCAAAACAAGATTGTTGGTGGCTCACACACGAACCATACAACAGACATTAACGTACCCTGTGAATACGTTCCCATGATAGTGGCCCACCCTGTCAACACAAGATTGTTGGTGGCTCACACACGAACCATACAACAGACATTAACGTACCCTGTGATTACGTTCCTATGACAGTGGTCCATCCTGTCAACACAACATTGTTGGTGGTTCACACACGAACCATACAACAGACATTAACGTACCCTGTGATTACGTTCCTATGACAGTGGTCCATCCTGTCAACAAAAGGTTGTTGGTGGCTCAAACACAAATCATACAACAGACATTAACCTACTCTGTGAATACATTCCTCTAGCATTGGCCCACCCTGTCAACACAACATTGTTGGTGGCTCACACACGAACCATACAACAGACATTAACCTACCCTGTGAATACGTTCCCATGATAGTGGCCCACCCTGTCAACACAAGATTGTTGGTGGCTCACACACGAACCATACAACAGACATTAACGTACCCTGTGATTACGTTCCTATGACAGTGGTCCATCCTGTCAACACAACATTGTTGGTGGTTCACACACGAACCATACAACAGACATTAACGTACCCTGTGATTACGTTCCTATGACAGTGGTCCATCCTGTCAACAAAAGGTTGTTGGTGGCTCAAACACAAATCATACAACAGACATTAACCTACTCTGTGAATACATTCCTCTAGCATTGGCCCACCCTGTCAACACAACATTGTTGGTGGCTCACACACGAACCATACAACAGACATTAACCTACCCTGTGATTACGTTCCTATGATAGTGGCCCACCCTGTCAACACAAGATTGTTGGTGGCTCACACACGAACCATACAACAGACATTAACCTACTCTGTGAATACATTCCTCTAGCATTGGCCTACCCTGTCAACACAACATTGTTGGTGGCTCACACACGAACTATACAACAGACATTAACCTACCCTGTGATTACGTTCCTATGATAGTGGCCCACCCTGTCAAAACAAGATTGTTGGTGGCTCACACACGAACCATACAACAGACATTAACGTACCCTGTGAATACGTTCCCATGATAGTGGCCCACCCTGTCAACACAAGATTGTTGGTGGCTCACACACGAACCATACAACAGACATTAACGTACCCTGTGAATACGTTCCCATGATAGTGGCCCACCCTGTCAACACAAGATTGTTGGTGGCTCACACACGAACCATACAACAGACATTAACGTACCCTGTGATTACGTTCCTATGATAGTGGCCCACCCTGTCAACACAAGATTGTTGGTGGCTCACACACGAACCATACAACAGACATTAACGTACCCTGTGAATACGTTCCCATGATAGTGGCCCACCCTGTCAACACAAGATTGTTGGTGGCTCACACACGAACCATACAACAGACATTAACGTACCCTGTGATTACGTTCCCATGATAGTGGCCCACCCTGTCAACACAAGATTGTTGGTGGCTCACACACGAACCATACAACAGACATTAACGTACCCTGTGAATACGTTCCTATGACAGTGGTCCACCCTGTCAACACAAGATTGTTGGTGGCTCACACACGAACCATACAACAGACATTAACGTACCCTGTGAATACGTTCCCATGATAGTGGCCCACCCTGTCAACAAAAGGTTGTTGGTGGCTCACACACGAACCATACAACAGACATTAACGTACCCTGTGAATACGTTCCCATGATAGTGGCCCACCCTGTCAACACAAGATTGTTGGTGGCTCACACACGAACCATACAACAGACATTAACGTACCCTGTGAATACGTTCCCATGATAGTGGCCCACCCTGTCAACAAAAGGTTGTTAGTGGCTCACACACGAACCATACAACAGACATTAACGTACCCTGTGAATACGTTCCTATGATAGTGGCCCACCCTGTCAACACAAGATTGTTGGTGGCTCACACACGAACCATACAACAGACATTAACGTACCCTGTGAATACGTTCCTATGATAGTGGCCCACCCTGTCAACACAAGATTGTTGGTGGCTCACACAGAAACCATACAACTGGCATTTATCCATCCTGAAAAGTTTAAAGAACTGTTTATTTATTGTTAATTTCTTCTTCCTATGAAGAGGGGTCATGTATTCATATCAAAGGAAGTTCACTTGATAATCTGCCAAAGAGTTTAGACCTTTTTCCCTTGGTAACGCTTATACACTATGTATAACATTCTACTGGTGGATAAAAAGGAAAAAAGATCAATGTTTTAAGAAACAGTAACAGTCATATCACAGAGTTGTCAAACTAACCCATTATCGTGTACGTGGAGAGCTCGGCTTGGTTAGCGGTCTGTCACTAATGAACACACTGCCAGCAACACTTCCTCCGTCTTCTCTCTGCTCCGTTTTATTATTCTACTTACCCATGCTTGTAAAACGCTAAACATCACCATCCAGTCTGGTCTTTAACTGTTTACCACTTAGCTCAAAAGAAGAATCAAATTATAGATTTTACCTATCTAACAAGTCAGTGTCTCTGAGTATTCACTTTACATTGTTGTTATTAACTTTATAGTTATATGTTGCTATTGTTAGTTTTTATTAAGTTTCTATAGAAAATTTAGGTTTTTTCGTGAATTATAGTCTTGTGTAATAATTTTCAATTATACATAATCTGTAGTTTAAATAGGCTAAGTCTGCATAGTTAGTCGCCATTAGAGCAAAGTTAAATGTGGAACTGTGACATATTGATTTGTCGCAACATCATAAATATTACATTATTTGAAATCACGTAAGGATTAATTCTGGATCCACTTTTTAGTATTAAAGAAATATTAACCTGTGATTAAATAAAAAATAGTGAGTTTCAGTTTATTACTGAAGATTTTTGTGAAAATACAAATAAATAAATATTAATGTTTTTGTATGAAGCAGTACGTTTTGTATTTTACAACAATTTTTACAGCACATTACATTTTGACCTCTTCAGTTTAGTGGTTAGCACCTCCGCTTCATATGAAGAGGGTCACGGGTTCAAATCCCGGGAGGTCCACAACAAATTTGCTAGATGGATTTGGACCGTTGTCCCATATCAACGTTTGTAGAATAAATTAAAGATGCCACTGTAGTAAACTAATTAGTCTAATTAAAAAACTATTAGTAAATAGACTTAAAAAAAATATTTCTTAAAGTGGGTCTACTAGTAACTTTCACACACTCTTTAATAATGTAAAAATGTTATTTGTCCAACAACTCTTTAAGGAACAATACTGTGCCATATTTATCATTATTATTTTACTTGGTTTTACGCATTATGGTTTCACTTGATGAATCTTGCACGTTGGAACTGTGAGAACATTTCGTACGCACAGTAATGGGCACAGACCTCAAAGCGTACACCATGATAGATCTTTTGTTGAATTACGATTGAAACTCCTTTGAATCGTGCGGGTTCTGGATGTGAAGCACCTGTGAAACCGTAAGGAGACACACGGTCTCCACAAAGGGTTTTAACAAAGGATACGTGTGTGACAAATCGAAAACTATGCCTAACGAATCGGTTGGTTTTCATTTGGCCAAGGTGGAATGGCGACTATAGATGGTCGGATGGGACAGAGCAACGACCCAGAAGAGACGCGAGTAAAAGCTGCAGACAATGGTCTCTTCTCCGACACGATCAGCTAAGAACATCTTCGCAGAAACACACTTTAGTGTGATCGTAAAACTGTTATGGCGGTGTGATGACTGATAACCTAAGAAGGCCAAAGAATGTAGGATCCGTCCTTCTCAGCGATATGTCCTGACACCGAAGAGTCACAAGTGTCTGCTCGTATAGTTGAGTCTCTTGAGATGCAAACTCCGTCAAGAACATCGACAAGAAAGGTCATACTTTGCCGAGGAGTGGAGAGGAGTAAGGAAGACCAATGACCCAAGCGGAGGCTCAAGGCTAGTAGATGAGCCACAAGACAATGGCTCTCGGCTCATTGAGTCACGGGGTGTGAACGTTGCCCCATCCTGCCCACAGCACGCCATTGTTGTGTTGACCGTTGGTGAAGAAACTGTGGACATGGACACACTGAGGTGAAACCATGGGGGCACTACGCTTTATATCTAACAACAATTAATCATAACATATTACAACTAACCGATGTAAAGTAGTTGTGTAACTTCCGTGTTTAAGTAGATGTGTACATTTGTTAATAGTTTTTCCGGAATTAAATGCACAGGTCCAAGCATGTCGGGAAGGCCTAATCCTCTTTTGTAAAAACATTGTCATTGATTTTGTATTTAACCAAGCTTATTCTAAGAAGGGAGGCTTGGTTAAATACAAAAGCAATGGCAATGTGTTTACAACAGAGGATTAGGTATGAATGCGGTCGGACTGACGCTCAGGTTCCACACAATGAAAATGTTTTGAGAACATGGGATTAACTATAGGCAATGCCGGAGTACCTGGACCATGTGAATCTAATTATGGCAAAAAGTATGAAACTACCGATAAAAATGATCGAGTGACTATCGAAAATGTATTACCAGTCTTATCTACCGTATAAAATAGCGTACAAAATAAAAACTTTCTTGGTATGAAAATATATAATTACAACAAATAACTAACTAGAAAATGTTTATAAGGAACGTAACTCTGTAGCTTACGTGAATGTAGTTTAGTAAATATTGATGAATGTAATCTAAATATTGTCTGGTAGATTGTATTTGGTCAGTTCTATCAGAAGTGATATTTTCCATAAACTTCATTTCTACTGTTATAGTCTTCAGCATTATTTATGAATTACGCAATTAGTTACATAGAACAACGATTTGACCCTCTGCCTTCCGTGTATTTGAATTTAAGACAGTCACTTCCTAATCAATTTACGATAATGTCCAATCTAACTGAGAATAAGTGGAGTTTTTTTTAATTGTTTAATGGTCAAGAATAATGTTGAAACTTACACATGATACTGTAAAAAAATACTAACCCTGGACGCCCCCTCAAAAAGTCGTATTTTTCTAGACTGTGTGCAGTTTCGTATAAACGTCTTATTATTGTTATTTAAGAAACATAAGAGTCTTATCAAAGGTTCGGTTGTAAACCATTGTTTAGCCAAAGAATGAACAAAATAACAATCATTTTCTGCATTAGTAAGTGGGGCCATGATTTGTCAACTGTTCCATAAGTACCATTTCAGAAGCATTATGTATACAGTCGAACCTACCCAGGAGATGTCCTGGGATGTCGGAGCCAACTGACACCTTACATCCTGAAGTTTATCGAGTCCTACTCACGAAGCGTTGACACAGATCCCACAACTATTTTTATAACCCCTCCTCCAGGTTGGTGATGATTCTAGGATTTCCTCCACTTTCCAATAATCGAATCAACAATTGTCTTCCACGAAAATGACAGTGAGTGAGTGCGAAGGAGGCTTTCTCGCGGCACAGAGCCTGACGCCTGACCGTTACTGGGGAAAGTCTAGAAATATTTACCGAGCCTGGCGGAAGTGGGACGCGGCTCAGCAGCCGCACAGGTGTGTCTGGGGCCACGCACAAGGGTCCTCCCCTCACAACACATCCATTCATTCATTCATATTTTCTCTCATTTAGCTCTTTCTTCTATTCATTTTGATGGATGAAGGCCCGGTGATTTTCTTTCGTCTACATGTACAGTAATGTACTACTGCCAGTGTTCAAAGCGCCTGTACAGCTATGCATCCCCCTACCCAATATGGATTTCAATCCTTTCCAGACTGATTCAACTTTCACAATCTCCAGATCATTTTCACAAACTCACTGCCGGTAGACATTAAGCTTGACAAAGATGTAAAGACATTTGAAGGATTGGTGCGTAACCTATTACAGTCCATTCGTTCGGCTGTAGCCGTTAGCGGATTATAGACCCTTACTACCACACACGTACGACGGCAAGCTCTGCATCCCGGTCACCTCTAATTAGCGAGTAAGTGGACGTTCCACTACACTTTGGCAACTTTGTGGTTTTCAAATTAAATATCTATTATCACAATATTTTCTAAATCGACTAAAAACTATAAGGAAAATGAGTTCAAACACAAAAGGAATGCGATATAAACTAAGAAATATAAACAAAAAAGACAAAACAATTATATTTCTTCGTAAAACTTCTTAGAAGAAACAAACCCAGAGTGGCTCCGTGACAAGTCACCACGTTACAATTTTAAAAATTAGTACGATTTTCCATAAATTTATCACCTAATTTTGCTTGTTGTTATATTCTTCTGACATCCTTGTTGTTTGAGTTACATAAAGTGTTGTGTACAGTTATTTGTTGTGACGTGAGAGAAGGGACCTGAAGGAATTGGCCCAAGGTTTCGCAGTGAGGAGGTCTTGAACACATGACATAGTGGAGTGGTTACACTCGAACAAAATGTGAGGTCGATGTCATCACAGGTCACTTCAACAACCGGTGTGTATGTGGGGTGGGTGGGAGCTTTTGGCTGATTAACCTTACTCTTTCTTTAGTTTTACTAAACTAAATCTAGAAAAAAACTATTTTTTCATTACACTGCAGGTAGTAATTTTTAACTAATACATTTATACAGGGCGTTTCTTTTAAAACGCAACACATGATTTTAAATAAAAATGACAAACTAATCATGATCTATAGCACATTTATTACTACTACTTACATGATTTTAATCAAATAAACCAGCATTAGCATTTATACAACGTTCTGTCTCTTAAGTAAAATTCAGGACACCTTTTTCAAAGTTTGCTCAAAACCGTGTTTCTAACCTCAACTTAATGACATTGCTCGAAATACATATAAAGTGAACAACAATGCCACAATGTAAATCAGCTGATAGCCAAGGGAAAAGATGAACCAGGGCTACGAACCTATGAACTTGTAATTATCTTAAATCTTCATTTTCTGTACTTAGAGTAAATAGAGTTTCGTTTTAAAAGGAACACCCTGTATTTAGTGTATGATTGTTTTATTTGGGCTATCAGATCGAGTTCTTCATTTTACCCCATGGATTATTTAGCAGTTTTCTGCTGTTTTTAAGCCATTGGTGTGTACAGTACGTGATTGTTCCTCCTCAAGACGTTTTTGTAGCAATTCTGCTATAATTTCCCATGTAGTCAGGATTGTCTAGTCTAAACCTATATGACCAGACTGCTTGCAATGTGAACATGCTTTAGGTACGGATAAGCTGGAGCTTTTTCACAGGACAGCAACATCCAGTGTCACATGATTACTTGAAGATCGGAAATGGGACGACACATAGACATATGTGCTTATTGAGCAATAGAGAAATGACTTTAACATACGGAACGCAAGTAGTAGTTCTCCTTAAAAAAACTGCGAGAAAATACTGAACAAAAACCGTTATGTACACTTTTCAAGTAACATTTTAAAGTAAATGGGGCGTTTCTTGTACTAAACTAACAACTATTAATGACCTTAATTTAGTAAATGGTTTCTTAATTAGTATATTACGTGATGGCAGTTATTTTAATCCAGTGAACCTCACATGGCAAAATTTTAGTAAAATAAATATACATGTCCCAGTGGTCGATTTCAGTTATATAACATTCGTTTACCGTTGACTAAACGGTAACATCTCATAAAATAATGTTCGTGTTTTGTGATAGTTTACTTGTTTTTAATTTACTATAAAACTCGTTAGAACTGGAATTGATATTTTTTATATTTTCTATGTAAAAATATTAATAAGTTAAATGTTATAAAATAAAATGATTTTATGGTTTTAAAAAAAGCTATATATCTAACAAAAAGATAAATGTTTGTTACGATTCGTGTTAGTCAGAGGTGTTATGGCGCCTTGGCGGTGTTTCGATAGCGTACAAAAACGATGCAATCGAGACGTGTATCGACAAAGGTATCAGTTTCACGACTCGAAGGTGACACAGTCGAGGATTGCAGAAGGTCAGCAATGTCTATGTGGGAGGAATACATTTGTTACCAACGGGTTTTGCTAACATTTACATTGTAGTTTCCTGATCAAATATGTCAAGCCAAGTCCCTTATAAGTAAAATGCCGAAGGACACGTTTTTGTATGTATTTTTATAAATAAGAGGATATTTTTTACTTCTTTAAAGACGTTTTAGGACTCCAAAGATATGTATGGAGAGGTGGAAAACGTGTGTTTTTAATGTGAAGATAATAATCTCTTTGATTTGTTTATCTCTTGAAGAAGTACGTAAGTCATATAAATTCAATAATTTACTAGAAATACGATTTATAGTTACTGTAGTGATGAATTGATATTTTATGTAGGACTAGGGGATACCTCTGCACGCTTCGCGTGCCAACCCCGACGATCGTTGCACTAGTTACACCTCGGCCTTCGGCCTCGGCATGTAACTATTCAATACAAAAAATAGTAGACTAACTATATAACGTAAAATCATAATATTAAATTTAATTGCAGTATCTCACTCACACTAATCGCTTAGCCACATATTTAGCCTATTTCAAGCATGTGAATTTAATTTATTTTTGTTTAAGAGCTGAAGATTAAACTCGTGTAAAATATTAAATAGTATAATGTCAAATATTCAAAATAGACATGCTTATTTATTTACAAAATAGCTGTTATTAATTTACTAAAATCAACCCAATGTTATCCATATGGAGCAATCTTTTAGGGGTAGTTTCTACCCCTTATGAGTACTTTATCAAAATGAAAATACTTTAGTTGTCCTATATAAGAGCTAAAGAAACAGTGTACAAAATTTCAGCTCTCTACCTACATGGGAAGTTGGAGAATTAGTGATGAGTGAGTGAGTCAATCAGTGAGGGCTTTGCGTTTTATAGGTATAGATGAATTAAACCTTTAAAGTAAATAAAGGAGTGCCATGTGATCGCTTATTACACATTTAGTCAATGGAGTAAAAATACAGTCTCAACACGCGCAGCAAGTAACAGATGGACATAGGTGAGGAGTGGAGAAGGGGCTCTTTTATGAAAACATTAGCCTACACAAACATTTGTCTTGAAAGCTATTGTTTGCCAACCCCGTCACTCGCTGCGCTCGAGACACCTCGGCCTCGGCGTGTGACTTTTAACTAGAAATAATAGTAGATAACCTGTATAACATAAAATCACAATATTAAATTTGTTTACGGTATACAAACACTTCACTCACACTACTTGCGTTGCTACATATTTATTACTATAAATACCCGATGGTATTACAGTATTACCCTTATAAAATCAGCCTAACATGTTCAATTCATTAATTAAGATTAAACTTTTAATCCATCAATAGGATAATGTCAAACATACAAAAAACATGTTTATTTATTTACAAAGCAGCTGTTATTAATTTACTAAAATCAACCCAATGTTATTCTTGTGAAAATAAGGAAATTTTGTGGGGCCGTTTGTACCCTTTAGGAATGAAATTTCGACAAATCATTTCTTAGTGGGTCCCTTCGATACTAAAGCTAACCTCTTTAAAATTTCGTGTAAATCCGTTCGGTGGATTTTGAGATTTTGTGATGAGTGAGTGAGTGAATGAGTCATCGGTATTTTGATGTTTTATATATATATATATATATATATATATATATATATATAATTTATATATATATAATTTATATATATCTTATACTATAAAACGAGCAAGGAATTGTATGTATGTACCTATTTCCAGTCATTTTATTTCAAAAACGGCTCTACCGATTTTCTTCGTACTTTGTCTATATATGGTTTTCTACCTCAGGAATCCAATGGATTTGGTGACAATTTTGAGAAAACTCATTTTCTATGAGTTTTCACGATTCCAAGTATTGGGTGGGCGGGTGGGTCAATACCACTGTTTAATGTTTACTATTTACTATTTCAACATGTGAGTTATGATTTCAATTTATTTTTTTAAATAACACATGTTTTTCTGAATCTGTTAAAATGTAAACAAACCAAATATTATTGTATTTTTCTTACCTATGTCTAATATACACAATTCAGTTATTCTCGAACTTTATTTCATTTTTATTATAATTTCTTCGAGCCGGATTACAGCAAGCAAGATAAATTTACAGTTCATTGATAACTTCAGTTCAGTGTATTTTAACTTTTTCTTAGATGCTAGGCGGACGTCCTCCAAAACGACGCAAGTTTAATTTTAATAAAAATGAACCACAAATACCGAATTTTAATGAATCCCAAGATACTGAAACATGCTATGAAGCTGAAATTGAAAATACAGATCTTGATTCAAACAATGAAACAAATCTTATGACTTGTAATAATAATACTTTGCAAACAACTTCTACAAATAATTCTGGAAATACCTTACAAACTTCTAGCAACTTTCTTTATTACGATTTGCCATCAACCTCGGGGGTAACACCGAGGTTGATGGCAAATCGTAATTAAGAAAGTTGCTAGAAGTTTGTAAGGTATTTCCAGAATTATTTGTAGAAGTTGTTTGCAAAGTATTATTACAAGTCATAAGATTTGTTTCATTGTTTGAATCAAGATCTGTATTTTCAATTTCAGCTTCATAGCATGTTTCAGTATCTTGGGATTCATTTAAATACTGTATTGGAAGTCAGCGATTAGATGATATGAACCCGATCGGAGATCGGCTTTCCTGGTACTCTTATACTATAAAACGAACAAGGAATTGTATGTATGTATGTATGTACCTATTTCCAGTCATTTTATTTAAAAAACGGCTCTACCGATTTTCTTCGTACTTTGTCTATAAAAGGTTTTCTACCTCAGGAATCCAATGGATTTGGTGACAATTTTGAGAAAACTCATTTTCTATGAGTTTTCACGATTCCAAAAGTAAATGGGTGGGCGGGTGGGTCAATACCACTGTTTAATGTTTACTATTTACTATTTCAACATGTGAGTTATGATTTTAATTTATTTTTTTAAATAACACATGTTTTTCTGAATCTGTTAAAATGTAAACAAACCAAATATTATTGTATTTTTCTTACCTATGTCTAATATACACAATTCAGTTATTCTCGAACTTTATTTCATTTTTATTATAATTTCAACGCACCGCAACGCATATTTATGGTCCTTCGAGCCGGAAAATTTACAGTTCATTGATAACTTCAGTTCAGTGTATTTTAACTTTTTCTTAGATGCTAGGCGGACGTCCTCCAAAACGACGCAAGTTTAATTTTAATAAAAATGAGCCACCAATACCGAATTTAAATGAATCCCAAGATACTGAAACATGCTATGAAGCTGAAATTGAAAATACAGATCTTGATTCAAACAATGAAACAAATCTTATGACTTGTAATAATAATACTTTGCAAACAACTTCTACAAATAATTCTGGAAATACCTTACAAACTTCTAGCAACTTTCTTAATTACGATTTGCCATCAACCTCGGGGGTAACACCGAGGTTGATGGCAAATCGTAATTAAGAAAGTTGCTAGAAGTTTGTAAGGTATTTCCAGAATTATTTGTAGAAGTTGTTTGCAAAGTATTATTACAAGTCATAAGATTTGTTTCATTGTTTGAATCAAGATCTGTATTTTCAATTTCAGCTTCATAGCATGTTTCAGTATCTTGGGATTCATTTAAATTCGGTATTGGAAGTCAGCGATTAGATGATATGAACCCGATCGGAGATCGGCTTTCCTGGTACTATATATATATATATATATATATATATATATATATATATATATATATATATATATATATATATATATATATAGATTACTGTCAGCTGATGTTTCTTATTGTAATATTCGTCAGTAACATGGTTAGTAGCAACACTGCCGCGTGCACAGACTATATAACTGTTCAATCAGTATACTCTGGACAGTTTGTCCTCTCAAATGTAGTCGACTCTTGAGGGCTATCTCACCAATATTACGTAAGCAACACTTGAGAGATTTCTCTGTCAAACTACGTGAAAAAGGTTTTTACGTCTTCCCCACTGTACCCACGATTTACCTACCCCATCCTACAGACGTAGGCCTGTTGGGGTAAATCCGGGACTGTATGGTTCTGGTCAAACCCACACATTTTACATCTTGACGTTTGTCGCACTCACCTTGCTTGCATTTGCCTTTTGATAAATCACTACGTAGCCACACAAATTTCTTGAATAATAAAGCTTAACTTATCCACTCTTGACCTTAAGCATTAAAGGTCATGTTCATGTTGGCTTCACCAATATCCTTATGATAATCCCAATGGAATTCAACGGTCCAAATATTTTATTCTTTTTTATTATCCATTATATTCTACTGTCAAATACATAGTAATTGACCTATATCCATAAAGTTGTCTATGCCTTGAAAATGTAACTTTTAAAGTTAAAAGTTAAAGTTCGTCTTACTTTACCAGGTGAAGTTAGGTCTAAGAAGCCCTCTCTAACACTTAACCTGGGGACCGACGGCTTTACGTGACTTCTGAATCACTTGTTGGGCAAATTTATACTTTTAATGTCTTTCCCAGTTCATATTGTATTTCAATTAAATGTGTTTCGACTCATAACAATGTTGGATTTTGTATGATAACTTACGTCCCTGCACTGTTTATCAAATAATTCCTTATATAGCAAATTACGCTTTGATTCTTTGGTGAATCCCTCTGCTGTCGGTTTCAAAATGCAATGTACTCGAGTTTGAAACTCTGCTATAAATCCAAAATTTATTAAATTTCTAAAAGTGATACGCAAATCTTTAGCTTATTTAATCTTGGTAATTAATGTATTTGTTTGTTTAATGTTCAATAGAGTTAATCAATTAAGGAACCTGTAAGACGTGGAAACAGCGCGACCTGTCACTCGGTTGCTCACGGTCTTTAATTACGCTTCAGCTCACATTGATGACTGATGATTTACCAATCAATATAAAATTACAAGTTATTATCATGGTAATCCAACATATAAATTCGTATCTTATTTTTCAATCCGCTACTTAAAAGCAAAATTGGAAGGTAGTGTGATTAGCCGACCCTGAGATTGCAAAGGTTTACAATAATTATAAAAACATTTTTATTCAACGTAAAATTTCTAGGAATTAAGCATTCTATTAAAAACTAAACTCTTAAAATACAGTTAAAATTTCAATGTTCTAACCTTAATAGTTTTTTATTTACAAAATGCCAAAAAGGAACTTTTTGTCAAAGGTACTAAAAATCAGTGTTTTTTCCGAACCACAATAAAAATATTTAATACTAAAATAAAATGTTTTAATTTATATGGTGAGACGCAAATTCAAAAAAACTAAATATTAGTGTATCATTTTTAGAAATTGAATAAATATTGGATTTATAGCAGAGGTTCAAACTCGAGTAGATTGCATTTTGAGGAAGGTAGTCTGAAGAAAGAAAACGTGGTTTTTCAAATTGTTCAGCATTTTATTTTGTACGTTTGTACGTATAATAAATTAGTGTTGTGTGATGTACTCTTGAACTGTGTTCTTAACAATCATAGCTTTAAAAAAAAGCGAGAGAGAAACGTTACTTCAGTAGTGTTATAATCGAGGTTTTCAAGTTCGTCTAACACTAATACATTCACGCAACGTCATATTTAATTACGTTTTGAATGCGTCAAAGTGAAATTGAGTGTTCGCACCTCACAGTCACACACGTATGATGACGGATATCTCAGTCGTGACTCATCTCGGCACGTTTGATGGCAGCTGCTCCTCTCACCTTCTACAATTACACAAGTCACCCCCCCTCTCCCCCTAGGGCCCTCGGGGAGTCTGCAGGTGGCAGCACTCACGGCTGTAAAACTTACTTACTACAAGTAACAGTAAACAGAAAGAGGTATTCAAAGTATGGCGTTGTTTGATCACTGTGTATTGCATATTAGTTGGTTAAAGCCCAGCTTCATAAGGTAAAGGTTCTCAGTTCGACCCCAATCAGAGTCATAGCTTTTGAAAGGGATCAGCTGATAGCTACCGGCTGTTCATTTGTCATTGTGCTATGAATTAATGACACTTTGTAATTGTCTGCATTAGTCTGTAATGACTACATTCGCTCATCTACACTCATCTACACTCATCTACACTCATCACACTCATTCACAAACAATACAGAACCTTGACGATGGATATATTCAGAAAAAAATATTCAACTAATTTTACTACCGTATTATTGTGATTAATTAAAAGCTAATATATTCAATGTAATACAACACCAACTTTCTCATTTAGAATTCAACGGTTTGATATGTACAGAGAGTAGTTTGAATTACAATCAAGAATGATTTTTTTTTTTAATCTCTTAACTTGAAAAGTTATCACTGTTATCTATGTTGACCTTTGATATATGTTATCTATCAATGTTAATCTTTAGGATTCTATATAAGTTCTCGGTTCTTTCTAATTGACATTTTACTGAACAAAAACTTAGAACGACTGTTATAAAAAAAATAAAGCATTACACAGTACCCGCTAAATAATAACTAATATCAACTACAAATGACATTATCTAAGAAATAAATGAACAGTCTCTCCTAGTGCCCACCGTCTTATCTGCATGGCTCCACCAATACGTAAAAATCTTTACGTAATTAATTGTTGACATCGTTTATACGAACTTATGCACGTCTTAGTACCTCGATTTTAATTTGTTATCCTCCAAAGAACAATTTAAAAATATTTTGAGAGAGATCACATCTCTAAATATTTGCCCACAAAAAGTCCCATAAGTTTGCGAACAACTACTTAATGCTAACAGCTAAGTGAGGTAGTCGAGGTGAAAGTCAATCTTTATCTCAAACAATGCATGAAAGGTCCCGGATGTTAGATCCATATCCGGTTGTCTAATAACAATAGGTGAAGAGATCCGGTCCTGTTCCACTTACAATTACTTTAACGTTTCTTTCTTATACTTCTTTACAAGTTGCCCTTATGGAACGTGTAATCGTTTGACTTGCAGCTCGACGTTTCGGATTGTTGTGGAACTGTCCTAACCTACTTCTACGTCATAAATGAGCCGGCTCTACTCCATGGTGTAACTGCTAACTGCAACTTGAGAAGGAACTGCGCGATTGCGTCACAGCGGACGACAGCGTCGCTCCAGATATCGCAGACCGAGGGAGGGAATCATAGGTCGATTACAGTGTAACGGTGCGAGATGGATGGAAATGTAATTAAGCCAACTTTAGAACCATCAGCGTATTGCATCACTTTTGGAAAATTGTGTTTTATGAGAAATTAACTTACCTTGTATGGTATTAGTATTTTATTTATGGAAGAATCGGAATATGCAGCTCAATTTTGCTAATAGTATTCGAGAAAATATACCCTTTTAGTTTATTCAAGAAACAGGTTTGTTTGGCTGAAACCGAGTTTACTTTGAAATTTATTTGTAATTGACTTCATAACATTCAGATACAAACGGTGTTTTGTGGTATAGTATCCGTAGTGATGTATTACATGTTGAAGAACTTAAGTATTGATATTGTGTCATAAAATGAATCCAGTGTCAAGCGAATTATGAATAAATCATTTAATAATTCAACCAATATGAAATTGTTAAGATGTATATGTTTGTTGGGAACAGTGATAATTGTTTTCTCAACCATCTGAAACAGTATAGTCAGTCAATTTTGTAGCCGGACTTGCTAAAATGTACGGTCTTGGAGTTATGTAAATTAAAGATGAAAAGCCTCTTAATTATATGTTTCTTTGCGAACTTAGAACAAGATTGTTACAGCAACAAAATTAAATAATTAAAATTAAGTTTTGTCCGAGTGTTGATAATTATTGAGCTTGAGTATTGTGGGAGATCGGTTTTAGATTAAATTATTTTACAATCTTATGCATGAAGTGAAAAATTCAGCATTGTTTGTTTAATTCGTGATTATCGTAGAGTTGTTTAATCGTACTATATTTAGGAGGCCTATCTAATTTCCAATGTTATCCATTGTCGGTAAGTTTTGAACGTCCTTAGTTGAATTCTTTTTCTACAACTATAATCAGATTATTTTTTACTCCCTCAGCTAATAAATGTATAACAATAATATAGATCTTTATAAGAAATAACAGACCTTATAGTGAAAAAACTGTTTTCTTTAGGTGTAGACTAATGAATCACCAAGAGAGTGCTCTGCTCTGAGTAAAGAGAGACAGAGATAGTGAGTAAAGGCAGTGCGAGAGAGACAGAGATAGCCAGCAGACGGTGCAACAAAGACGGTCTCTGCACCCCCTCTCACACAGGTCTTAAAGGAAGATACGGTCCGCTCTCTCTATCGGCAACTTATCAAACTAGCCCTTTTCGAGGATGAAAATTTAACATATGGGGTCCGCACTTCTTATAGAGATTTTATTCATTGATATCTGTTTTTGTCGCACCGTCTGCTGGCTATGTATGTCTCTCTTTACTCAGAGCAATCTCTCGGTGACTTATTAAACATAAAGAAAACAGGCTTACTTTTCACTTGATGTATGTTCTTCTTGCTCTTGGTCACCATCTTAACCTTAATCTGTTCAAAAGTTAGGTCCTGTCAGTTATGCAAACCCTCTACTTCCTCCTTTCACAGTGATAAAGGGATTTCGGGTGACCAACTCTCCACGAGGGAGTGTTCCTGGGCTGAGCGTGAAACCACCTCCCGGGACAAGAGAAAGCGTTGAGTCAATGTGGTTCCAGACACCTTGCTCGACTCATACTTTGAGTCAACGACTTGTCCTATAAACTGAACCACTCATCAGAGGAGGATTTAGTGCTCGATAAACAGAACTGAGTTTTATTTATTTATTATTTAATTGTCTCATATATATATATAATATTTTGAAATAACTGTGCATGCTTACACAATTTTACCTAAAGGTGTAAATAAATAAATAATATAACTCACGGATTATGCGTAGTCAGGAGCCGGATGTATGACAGAGCGTCATCTGTTATTCCGGGCGTTTAAGTCACCGTCCACTGCATACCTCATTACGACTGTGTAGGAAGAGGGAGACGAGTCGAGACTGTGAAGTTGCCGGATGTACAGGGAACGTGCATCTACTAATCCAGGTCAAAGGCACTGTTACTTACGATTAATAGTGTTTTTTTAAGAATTGTATGTACTGAACGTATCAGAAGGACTGAATGAGTAGGTCATTTCAGAGAGAAGAGCAGGACAAGAATGAGTAGCCTATAGTGAGAAGAATGCGTATAATGGACGAGAGTGGGTACAGTGAGCAAGTATGAGAAGTAGTAGTGAGGACAAAATTGGCCAGGAAGGTACAAAATGGAAATTCTTGAGGACTTGAGAAGGTGGAGAGTTGTATAGGGTGTTTTAAAAAGTTGTTAATCTTCATTTAAATATAATTTAAAGACAAACCAAGTCGTAACGTGGTTAGCGATAAACAAACTATCAGTTATCCAATCCAAGATAGCTATGAGTCAGTGAGCCTAGCCTCGTCACCCCGCGTCAGTCGACTTGGCCGGGTGTGCTGGGAAAGGTTCAAAGGTCAAGGGGAGCTGCCTGGTGGGACTCTCCAAGAACCCACTTTGGCGGAACTATCACTTTTCTTCTCAGAGTTTACTGCCATCCTAAAACTGGACGGTGGTTATCAACAGTGCTACAACGACTGCAAATTGCTGGCAAAAATTTTAACTACGTCGACGTGCAAGCCAGTCCTTCTATGTCAAACCTATTTATATAACTACACATTGCAGACAGAGTATACCTAACAAGAAAGTCGCCATATTGGATTTATTCCGATAAGAACAACGTTTAAAAGGTGGATCAGCACTATGACTTTTAGTTTATTATTTTTATGAAAATTCAAATGAGTTATCAACATTTGAAAGACTTGATTTTCTAGTAATTTCTACGCTCTTTCAAACAATATAAAAATTATAATTTTCCTACGAATCTTTGAATCGCTGTGCTGTTTCTCAGTTAACATTGTTCCTATGAGGATAAATTCAATATGGCGATTCCCTCTGGTTATTCTATGATAAGGTTTATATTCCTCGGAACATTTTGGTTGTTTGTTGATATAAATTAATTTTATGAATTGTACCTTTTATTGTTTTTTTCTAGCTTCACCACACGTATCACTTTATTTTTAGCATCCTTGCTTGGTTATAATTCTAGGCTTTGACGCCAGAGGACATGATGTTCCTATAATAAATAAGCTTATCAGAAGACGCACTTGATAATTAATGGATTACAGTAGTTAGAAATAATGCCAAAACTCCGTAAACTGTCTATGGCTGAAGAATTAAATAAAAACAAAAACAAATCAGCATTCCCCATTTATTATAATTTATGTTACAATGTAATCAACATTTAATAAACTAATTGCATTAAGTTCCTTGACAATAATGTAGCTCCAACAATTTTTGCCTCTCCCCCCTTCCCAGGGAAATATCTGTTTACCTATTTCAATTTTTTCTTTGTTGTGTACAGACAATGAAATATCGCATCACAATCGTCAACTACATAACCTACCCATTCATGCTCACAATAACCCTTACATACATACATTTTGCCATTCACACTCCTCCCTTCACACCAGATCGAGTTCGAAGTTTTGATTTTTGCAATTAAGCTATAAGTTTGGCAAATCATCTAGGCTCCTCACTCCCTGTCAGACAATTCTACTTAAATATATTACACTCCACAAATGCACCAACACCCTCGTAAATATACGACAATAGTAGCCCCTCAACTCACCCTACACTCTGTATGTCATAGCTAGCTAAAATGTGATAGCCGTCACCTGCTGTATGACTGTTAAAATAGTGTTTTGATCAATTTTAGTTCTAATAAATGAATATATTGGTCCATATAATCTTTTGGGTTCATCCTAACTAAATATGTGTGATGACTTTACTTTGTATTGTCCGTACAGTATAATGTTTGCCAGATATACATGCAGGTTCAGTTAGGCCGGGGTAGGCTTATCCTCTGTTGTCAAAACAACATTATGTGTCGAACCCGTGCGTCAGTCCATTTGAATTCCCAAAGTACGTTCATTAACAGATGCTATGAATAAAACTGTTGATAAGAAATAATTAAGTTACTTTTCTAACCAAATGAAAACCAATATCATAAATTTTGAATCATAATTTTACGACGTCCCGTTAAATATATAGTTGGAGTTGGAAAGTAGGAATTGGACAGTGATATTTCACAGAATTTAAGGGTTGCTTAGTAATGACTACAAGAATGCGGTTATGCCCAATGCTTGAGTTCGACTCAATGACATTGTTTTGACCACAGAGGATTTATGACTGATCTGGCCTATGCACATTACTCTGGCGAAGGATATACACTATGTTGATGGTCATCAAGAGCTGAAGTTAGGAAATGTCTTCTTATTTAGGTGTCATTTGTAAATGTATGTTAAACTTTAAATAATGGCATCTAGAGATAATTTCCTTTGATCCTCTTGATCAAATTTACTGGCTTGTCAATAGGGCCTCTTTGGCCAATCTCTTTGGCCAGAAGGGTACAATTACAAAATTCAATTACAATTAAATTACAAAATTGAAATACAGTATGGAGAAAACTGTCTAGAAGACAATATTTATGCCACTTACAGGAATCATTAGCTACAATTTGCATACGTTTTAAGTTTACATACAAGAAGAACTTAAGTTCTTAACTGTCTTTTATTTATTTAATGTACTTAACGACTGAAAGTTTGAAGGGAAATGTGATTTATAAATGAATATTCTTATTGATCCATCTCACCTTCCGTTTTTAACTGCTAACATATGATGAATATCGAATCTCAGAATAGCATTAAGATTCCGCAAACTACAGTTGTCGTAGGATGATCAGTTGTGAAACTCCGATCTATTCCTACATGAATAGATCAACTAAGACCGAAACATTAGTGGTACAAGGTTGATCCTTCTTTAGGATGAGCAATCCAAGGAGGACTTCGGTCGGAATAGCCTTTTTCGACATCTTATCTTGCTTTATGTTCTATCAGTCCTTAGACGCATTTTAGTAAAGGCTATTTAAAATTATTCAACTGTAGTTTGCATTATTTTGTGGAATTTCAATCAATTCTGAGTTCCGATATGTATCTGATGTTGAAAGTGGAAGAAGAAGCGGAGCAGTAACAATTTTCATTTTAAAGTGCTAAGACACCTCCAGTGACAACTCCCGATGAATGAATGGTGCAATGTATATAACCATGCAGCCCGCATATTTACTGTGTCAATACATACGCCTGTCTTACATATCCATGTCCGGCCCTGGCCTCCGTGACTGTCCCGTTACCCCGGCACCCACTGGTCGTCTTCCCTCTCGGCTAACGGTCGCACCTTCTTCGGCCACTTATTTAGTTCCGTGAATCTTCCTTATTGCACTGTTCCAAAGTCACAATTTTCTACAAACTTCAGGTTGTCCGGCAAATTACAGTAATTTAAGAAACTGACTACATTTATTAGTTGTTTCTGGAACATTGACGTACCGTAGTCTAGTTAGAAAAAATAGGCTTTGTCACTGCAGGAATATTGGCAAATACAAATCGCAGGTTTTATCCATGAAGAATTCTCTCTTATCAAACTAAGCAATTTAAGTAGGTTTATTTTTTAACTAATTATTTATTAAATGATGTGTGTCATTCCATTAGGGACATATCCTTTGAAATTAAAGATATCTGAATTATACGAACATTTATACAAGTCCTGAGTCTCTGAGGCAGATCGAAGAGTTAAAGATCGTTGGTAAACTACGTAAAACAACACGCGCTAGTTCACATGGGCCTGCAGGCCTGTGTGTGAACTTTATTCAACGAAGCTCTTTACTTATATGTGATTGGAAAATATTCATAAATAAATAAACAAGAATAACTATCTATGGTTTATTTATACATTTTAAGTTGATAATTGTGGAACATTAATTTGTTATTAATTAGCGATATTCGATCAGGAACAATCGTCCTTTGTTTGTGTGACCCACTAACTTCACACATGTTCACAACCCCAATTGACTAAATGCAATCAGCGTTTGAAAACGGAAATAATAACATCGAATCACCATTAATTTCGTGAAATCGGATTGAGTTGAGTCGTTTGTTCGCCTTGTCCCATTTCATGTACATCATGTTTACAAGGTTAGTCCGACAACAATTGTGAAATACTGTGAAGTAGTGAAGTTCTGGTTACACTGCAGTTTGGGAATCTTCTCAGGAGAAACAACTGATATGGCAGTTTAGTACATAGGTCATTAACGTGTGATCCCTATGAGATATTGTCATTTCCCCCCTTTTCCAAAAAAAGTTTCTACTTCAATGATTCGAACTCTAATAACGATCGAATCACAACACGTGAAGGGACATTTTATGGGTGAAAAATTATTCTATTTGACCTTGAGTTGTTTAGTAAACAAATTATATTTTGTATTAGGAGATACCCCTGCACGCTTCGCGTGCCAACCACGACTCTCGCTGAGCTCGTTACACTTCGGCATGTGACATTTGACTAAAAATAATGATAGATTAACTGTAAAACGTAAAATCAAAATATTAAATTTATTTACAGTATTTCACTCACATTACTTGCGTTTCTATCTAATTATTAGTATACACAGCCAATGGTATTACGTAGCCTATTTTAAACGTGTTTATTTCATGTGTTTTTGTTTAACGGCTGAAGATTAAACTTTTAATGCATCAATAGTATAGTGGCAAACATACAAAATAAACATGTTTATTTATTTACAAAACAGCTGTTATTAATTTAAAATAATCAACCCAATGTTTTATTATGGAAAAAAGGAAATTTAGAGGGGCTATTTGTACCCCTTAGTAATGGAATTTCGAAAAATCCCTCCTTAGTGCGCCTCTAGGGCATAAAATAAACATATGTACTAAATTTCATGTCTCTATCTTATATGTTTTCTGCTGGGCGATGTTGAATCAGTAAATGAGTGAGTCAGGACTTGTCTTTTTATGTATTTAGATAACTTTTATACACTCAAACATGTCAAATTTTAAATGTCATTCGTATGACTTAAAATTTAAATACTTACAGTATCGACTTTTGTTCCACTAGAATGGACCTTTAATAATCATAGTGTTTGCTATAACTCAATATAATAATAAATATAAACAGTACAGCTGAAATAGTAGAGCGTGTTTTTAGCTCGATGGCGGTAAGATTGTATGCCTACTATAAGACCCACTTCCTAGGGAAGGCTTGGCAGTTTGATAAATTGCTACCTTAATCCTAGATATTTGGAAGTTAAAATTATTCATAAATTTACCTTGTTTTGAAAACAAAAATTACGTGTAAATTAATAATACTGTATTAAAATATTTGTAAAGGTTTTTTAAATGTACAAAGCAACCAGTTTCAATGCTATTTCAGGAGTTATTTCTATAAGAAAGAGATGTGTCATCTTCAAACAGTATGATTTGTTAGCTATTTACTATTTCTGAAATATTGTTAGTGTAAATTAAAAATAAAAAAGAAATGGCCCTAAAACAGAACCTTGTGGAATTCCTAATTATGTATCACCGTAAAACATAAAATTCACCTGCCATTGTTCACTAAACTAGTTAGAGGAGAGAGCTGCCATGAAGTACAAAGGATATGCGACAAAGTACTGTCGAGTACTTGGACATTTTGGCAGACGGATCGTCCAAGTTGCTTTCACTGCGTTCGTGAGTAGCTGCATTACGACCAACTCTCTACTTGGAACAATACCCAACACCAATAGCGCCGGTGAAATTGGCCGAATTGACGCATCAAGTGAATTTGACTGTCCTAGATTCGCGACATTAGGCGGCTCCCAAGCGGTAATGGCAACACCGAGGTGTCACAAACGGCCGATAGGCCCATTATCCCGTAAGCCGCCTTTCTCACATTCATGGCTGGCTTATTTCATAAACTAATGAATATTCGAAAGTCATTTCTCATTCAATTCAATCTTAATAATGGTCCAAATGGAAAACTAATTGGAAACTCCATATCCCAGTAACTAGATATTCCACTTAACGCCTAGAGACACACCGAAATGTTGATTAATTGGACAACAACACATAAAACGTTTTGTTTTTTATATTAAAGCTCCAACGTAAAAGTATGTGTGATAAAATTAATTTATGGTTTCCTGTAAAGTATTATTTGTTAATTATTCTCCTGAAATGCAATTTCAGCATTCAATTTACCTTTTTCAGCTTAAATGGCACAACAACATCAATTTTCAAGGTCGATTGTTGAAAAACGAGTCCACACTTATTAACATGTTACAGATATAACACAATAATATAACATATAATATAATAGCAGGCATTGTTACCAGTTTTAAGGTAATTTTTGCATTAAACAAAAATAGTTTTAGTTAATTTTTTAAAATTTAAAACAGACATATACATAGCCTTTTCTCCAAGCTGGATGGCATCCGTCAGGTTTTATATCAATATTTACTTAATTTAAATATTTATTTAACCATGTTTGTATTTTAAAATTTGTTCTTCTTATTCTTTACTTTAAATTTTACTAATAACGTAATTATGTTTAAGTGGAATCAGTAACAGAAAACAAACTCGTTTAATGTCACATGAACCTCAGATTTGGATTGTCAAAGACCTGTGAAGGACGATCAGTCCAATATTTTTGGCTTTAGAAGTTCGAATGAAGCATTAACAAAAGACAACATATCTTGAGGCCAACGAAAGAAAAAAAGGAACAGATTATTGAAAGGTTACTTGATGAATGGTCTGGCAAGTCACTCGCGTACAAGAGACCGGCACAATCACGTCTGCAGAGATTGTATCAAGGATTTTATAATGTGGGACCAAGACCTGCCTAGCGGTTTGCAAAGTTCCACACTTCACGGGATGGCATTCTTTGTTAGTAGACTACACACGTTAGTCAATAGAGTACTTTTGTTCTGGATTGAGAGAGGTTGTTCTTTTTCATTGGTTAAACGGATTTAATATTATCTTTAACTTAGAAGAATAATCTTCATAGAATTGCACTTTCAAGGCCTCTTTTGAAAATTATATATATCGTATGGCTTTTAAAGCCAGATACCAAATTAAAAGAAGGACAAATAAATAGGGCGATGAGATCTATCAGCGGATCCCTCCTTGCAGCCCCTCTCCATGGCTTCCAGTGCAGCGCAATTCCGGATGTAGATCATAAAAAAGCACTTTCAGAGAGTTCAAAAGGATCCTATCTACTCCGAATTTCCCCACTTTACAAGGTATCCCACAACGTGTAGGGCTACTAGTTACATAGTCAATCCCAAACGAATATTCGCACAACAAACACAATCGGATGTTAACTTGGAATATGGTTGATGGTCGAAACAAGTTTCTGGCACCAGACCCTGCCATCACATCATCGATGGAATGAACCTTACCGGACTAGTTGTGTCGCTTTCGCACAGGTTTGGAGAGATTCAGTTACTGGAAATATGAGTGGGGAATGGCCAATTATCAGTCATGTGATAACGGAGTCGAAATTCAATTTATAGAATAATATTATTTACTAAAACTATATCATCCTTAAACTGCATGGGATCAGTGTATAAAGCACCGTACACACTATCAAGTCGACTGTCATGCTATCTGACAGACGTATGCCTCAGATTTATTCTCCCACCAAAAGTGATGTAATAGCAGTGATTTTTTTCTTCAGAGTCTTCCCGCATTCTGTAGTGTCATGTCGTTATCCAAAGAGCAGTTGAGTGCGGTAGGTTTAGGGATAGCTTATTCAATGATCCATAGCAGTAGGGCTTAGCGGAAGACACAGCGTTGGGTGAAAAATTGGTTAAAAAAGAGAAAGATGTCACACATAAATTAAATGGAAGAACTTAGCTCCGAACCAGACGAATGGAGAAATTACACGGGAATGGACGAGACATTGTATAAAATAAACTGTTGGACTTAGTTTCTCCTTTAATTGAAAAAAAGGATATCTGTCTGAGAGAAGCAATTACTCCTCATGAGCGGTTAAGCACGACGCTTAGGTATTTGGTGACTGGCCGAAAACTGAGAGATTTCAGATTTTCAGTTATAATTAATTACTCTTCATGAGCGGTTAAGCAAGACGCTTAGGTATTTGGCGACTGGCCGAAAACTGAGAGATTTGAGATTTTCAGTTATAATTACTCTTCATGAGCGGTTAAGCAAGACGCTTAGGTATTTGGCGACTGGCCGAAAACTGAGAGATTTGAGATTTTCAGTTATAATTACTCTTCATGAGCGGTTAAGCACGACGCTTAGGTATTTGGCGACTGGTCGAAAACTGAGAGATTTGAGCTTTTTAGTTATAATATTAAGGTCATGTGAAGAGTTTTCTACTTGCACTGTCGATGAACTCATTTCCGTTCCGTAGTATTGTCCATTTTCAAAGTGAACATAAACACTCACATGTACACAGTCTCTAATAAATTATAAGTAAACTAAATAAAAGCCTCAAACTGACAAGGTTGACATTACAAGAAGAAAAACGAGGTAAGAAGACGCTTGTCAGTGGAGGGTAGATGGGGTTGCACTGGAAGCGGCGGGCGTGCATACAAATTCCAAAATTGGAATCGGATCGAAAGCAGTGCGTCCACTCTGTCACGCCTGCTTCAGTTTTGGCTAAAAACTGATTGATAAAGTACGACATGTTCATCATGCCTCAAGCCATCGAAACAATATCTGAACGGTCTGTCAAACAGCGTATACGCTATAAGATCATCTGACAGTCGGCTTAAAAGTGTGTATGGCCCTTAGGGTTGTTAGAAAGTATGTATTTAAACATATTTATGCCAACTACTACACAGTTTTTACTATAAGTTGCCAAAACTGCTACACTTCCGTCACTATAACTGTTACACCGTCGTTACTAGAACTGCTTTACTAACAAAAATACAGCAGTTCTAGTAACGACAGTGTAGCAGTTCTATTAAATACAGTGTAGCTGTCTTACTAATGATATTGTAGCTGTCCTACTAACTGCAGTGAATCTGTCCTACTAACGACAGTATATCAGTTCTAGTAACGACAGTACAGCCGTTCTAATAACGAAAGTGTAGCAGTTCTAGTACCGACAGTGCAGCCGTTCTAGTAACGAAAGTGTAGCAGTTCTACTAACGACAGTGTGGCTGTTCTACTTACGACAGTTTAGCTTTTCTACTTCTACGACAGTGTAGCTGTTCTACTAACAGCAGTGAACCTGTTACTCACTAAAGTGTATCATTTCTAGTAACGACAGTGTAGCAGTTCTACAAACGGCAGTGTATCAGTTCTAGTAAAGACAGTGCAACCGTTCTATCAACGACAGTGTATAATTTTTAGTAACGGCAGTGCAGAAGTTCTACTAACGACAGCAGTCATAGTAACGACAATGTAGTTGTAATACAAACGACATGTATCATTTCTATTCAGGACGATGTAGCAGTTCTACTAACGACAGTGAAGTAGTTATAGTAACTACAATGTAGCTGTCATACAAACGAAAATGTATCATTTCTAGTAACGACAATGTAGCAGTTCAAGTAACGACAATGCTGCCGTTATAGTAACGACTATGTGTGTTTAAGGTCTTATTAGGCGAGGGAATGACTCACTGTGTAACTGTAATATTATTGCCGCCATTGTCTCAGAGCTGATAATATTACCCAATAACAGTTGTTGTTATGTCCTTCCAATATGAAAGTCAAGAGTTCTAGGTCAAGCGTTCATAATAACAGGCTAGCCGTTATAACAGGCACAGTGAATTCCACAGGCCTATTTAAAACTGTTACGGGCGGTTAGCCTACCAGCTACAGTGGATTGGTCTTACTATGAATTAATGAATGAATAAATGTCTTTATTTAAGGGCGAAGTTAGGACTATGAAGTACTCTCTTTCACTCAACTCTTCCAAACAATCGTGAGTAACAATCACAATTTTTAACCATAACAATTCTAAACGTCTAATCTGTATATAATGAAGTTTGCCATGGGATATTTATTTATTGACAACCGTAATAATGTTTGATTGTTTATATTTGCAGTCAAGAAAGTATACTTTTTAATTTGATAAGTATTTTGGCTTTTGAAGAATTAAACATTTAGCAATCGCAAATCGCTCTAAGAGTAGTTATAATCAGGTGGCTTTTCTTTTTAAAATAGTGAGTTTCATTTGTATTTTCATTAAGTACATACAAATCTTAAACTAAAATTCGATTTTTTTTTAAATTTCATCATAAAATTAATATTTTTCGAAAATTAAAAAGTGGATTCTCTAGTAACTTTTTCGCTCTTTCAAAAGATGTAAAATTATAATTTTCCGATCAATCGTTCAGTTACAGTGTTGTTTTAAACTTAACATTACTCTTATAGAGAATAAATCCAATATGGCGACTACATTCATTTGTAGACTCTTAACTGATTTAGTTGACCTCCAGCTTCACCGATTATCTCTTTTATTCACCACCATTGGCATCCAGAATCTTTTATGTTCATATCAAAATATGTTTTGTAATATTTAAGACTTTTTGAGAAAAACAGTTCTCAGAAACTTTCTGAGACGACGTTTTTTTGGTTTCGAGAGGCCGTAAAATTAATGTCTAGGTAATTTTGTAATCCTTATGATATGTCTTAATAATTTCTTTTGGCAATCTTATTTCACTATGGAGAGTATTTTTATCTTGTTTGTATTGATGTATTGTTTGTATTATGTATATTCTTTTCTTTTACTTAAAGTAATACCTGTAATCCACGATTTCAATCTTTTATTGATATTTCTTTGAATTTCCTTGTGCCTGTATTATGACTTTATGCAAGAGTATAAAATGTTAGAGAAAAGAGAAAACAGTTGACACTAAAGAAGAAGTATTAGATTAAATCTTAAACAATACATATGTGAGGTTTCTTTTAATGAGACACAATCAGCTGTTTCAGAGAAGAAATTATGGCAGGGCCAGCACCTTCGTCAGTTCCTCCCTTTGTTCCCGTCAAAATCCTGAAGAATATACGTAATAGGTGTTACAGCAAATGTATGATGACTTCCACTGAGGCCATCGCTGATGTCGTAAGAAATCAACCTTTTTGTCTTTTTCTCTGTGTTTTAGGGTCTTTATTCTTGGTCAAGTTAAGAATAATTCTACGGTTTAAAGACACACTCCGTGCTTCTGGAGGTCGTCACACGTATTACCATTGACCATAACAGATATGGTCTACATCACTTTAGCATTACTGTGGACGGTGTTGGGTGTCACTTCCTGTCCTGCCCTGTCCTTGCAGCCAGCTGTCAGCCCATACACCTCCCCTTGGCCCTTAGCCAGTCCTTGTCCTGCCTCCCACTGTGGTGGTACACGACTGTTACCAAGGGATAATCTTTCAATTACTTACAAGTGCGATTCACAGTCATATAGTCGTATACGTGTGTCGGTGTGGTTGTTTATCCGTATTTTTATAAGTAAATTAATTGTCATGCTGATAAAATCTATTGTTACATATCATTACTTCCAATATTGCTTCCTACCAGTAGGTCCCTAGATAGCAACGCTATATCGGAAACATCGAGAAATATGTTTTGATATATCGATATTTTCTTTCGATAATATCGGCCATATCGATATTTTGGTTCGATATGTGATGCCACTAAATATTGACGTTATTCTCTCTCCTCAGAATCATTACGATTCGGAAAAAACACATTTAAATAATGTGTACAAAACAGGCTTTGAAATAATAAAGCAACTTTATTTTGTTTTTTACGTGAGAATAACGCACTAAAATTTAGTTTATTGTAGACCAGTTGGTTAACATTTAGTGTTTATGAGAAGCCTAAAGGCATTTTATAAGTGAAAAACAAAATTAGCAATGCTATTTATTACAATATTCTTTTATAATTGACATAAATTAGAAGTATAATTATTATTATTTTGATTTTTTTTCATTCAACTCCACAGACGTGTAGATAAATAAACTTGTTTCGTGTAGATAAACGTATTTAATATTTACTTTCATTGGGCTATTATAGATAGTGACAGCAAAACATGAGTGTATTTTTGGTCATGACATAACAGTTAGTGCGTAACTTTAAACCAATGAATACACATCTTACAGATGTGTATTCATTGTTTAAATAGATAAATCATTTACAATTCGATTTATCGGTTACACGATATATCGATATTTTTCTTTCGATATTATCGTTATATCGATATTTAGTTTGCGATACATCGATAGTTCCTAAAAATATTTGCCATCCCTATTCCTACCACACGATTGGGGAAGGCATGCTGGCAGTCAGTAATGCGTTTACGCCTTGACTACAAGTATAAAGTCGTTATAATACTTTATAATATAATAATACACTAACACGACGTCCACTCAGTGGTTTCCATCGACGTGTACACTACTAGAGTAGTCTGGGGTGTCCATGTTGGGTGGTAGTCAAGGTGCAGATGTTGTCTAGGGAAGAGAAGTGAGTATCATGCTTATCAGTTTACTGAAAATCATATCAATACGCAGTGGTTCGAGTTCCACGTAAAGCTGTAGGTCCCTTATTTTCCCTAGCTATTGACTATTTTTAAATGTCTCTGTTTAAGGAACAGTCAACCTTAGTTAGTAACAGTGACTACACTCGTTCATATACACTCATCACACTCATTCACCCCTCATATTCACCGATATCTCTACGATCGGCGTCTTAATGATAAATATTCTTTTCATTGCTCTTACGAGTCAAGAGCCTAAAATACCTATCTACTCACCCTACAAATACACTTTACAAGAACTCCCTGTCACCCTACCTTAAAACCTCTATGGTACCTCGTTCCCCTACTTAGTACATGTATACACAAAACGTATCCAAACATTCCACCCTCTCAAATTATAACACTTTACATAACCATCTATACACCCTCCCCTCCTCACCCCACCTTCAATAAACAGCCATTAGAGTATGACAAATTGTTTATATGGATATGATCAAGACATTTTGACCGTGTATAAGCCGAGCACGGCTGTTGCCTTCAGTTGCCAGGCCTCTCCGTTAACCACGAAGCCTGGAAGGTGAGGGGTCACGGCTCTAACCTCACTTCATACAAATTATGTAATGGAAGGTGAAACTGAAGACTTTCAACAACTGTAGATTTGTAAGCACTCTCTTTTCTAGGCTCACAACAAGTGTTGTTGCGATCGTTTAGACATCTGGTGTTACACGGTTGATGACGACTAAAGGTCTGCTGATAGAAAGGTCAGTCGAGTTAGTTACCAACGAAAAACAAATAACGATTGAGACTATTTATAAAGAAAATGGAGACGTTCAGCAGACCAGAAAGAGAAATTACAGTTTTTATCGAATCGGTGAAAGAACTGATCTCGTGCTCCTGCTTGGATGTCAGTACAGTTAGGTACTTTCTACGGACCTGTTTTACTCCACATTATGTCTGGACAACGAGGCAAATTGATATTTCTTTATAATATGAAAGTGGGAAATGGGAGGAGCGGATTAGAAATGTCCAAGCTTGTTATTTCTATAATTAAAATTATGTATCTCAACTAAGTCGGAGAAAAGTTTGTTTTGAACGACGCAGTGTTTCCTATTTATAGTCTAACAAAATATCTATTTAAAATACCTAAAATATATTATTCAACAAAATATTTTTTTCTGAAAATAGCTTATATTGTTGTTGTTTTACTTGTATCAACTCCAACCATCCCATTTAAACAAACATTGTTTTCATGGAATTCAACACAGGCTAGATTAAGTTCCGACTTTTCCATCGCCTTACTGAAATGTAGTGAATCCCCAAGATGCTCAGCTGCTGACAACCCTGAGATTTCACGTATCTATGCAGGTCTCTATCTTATTGGTTGCCGAACATACATTTTAGTTCTGAGAACTTGTACTGCAGGGACATTTAATAATCTCCAAGACACTTAGTTCCCAAGTAGATGGATAGATTACAGCACTACACCACAATGTTATTCTTTTTTTGTACTATATCTATTTTATGAGCTTCGCCCACATCAGAGAAGTGTAAATGAGTTGAAAGGAGATAGTAAAATGCAAAACAATTAATGAATAATTTTACACCACCTTTCCATCCGGCCTTCCATCGCAGTGTAGAGTGATTATCGAAATAGTGATTTGATGAATCACTAAACACGCGAAACTAAAAAATGTATATAACTATGATTACGAGGTACAGGAAGAAGTCGTGAGAACTTATTATGGGTAGGAGGTTCAGTTAGTGGCGGGCAAGAGATCTGCCAATTCAAATCTGGCGTTCTTTTTACTGGGATATCCTTCAGTTTTATATATCTGGTCGCTGGACAAACCTCCCTTGCAGCGGATGCCTTCAAGTTTCTACGTAGTTTCATGCATTTTAAGGGAACAATTTTGAGTTATAAGTGAGGGCTTACAAAATGTACAACAGCCCTGGAGGGTCATTATTAGGACATATTTATTGACCTGTTAGTTCACTGAATGTGTAATTTCAATAAAATCATTAAACATAATCAGAAACAGGTAAAAATCACCAGAGAACAACCAACTTTGTAATATGACTTTTCAATCAACCCGTCTTTGAGTGGCGTAAACAACTGAAGTCCGTTGAATCGAGACGTCAACGATTCGTTGGCCACGCATGTCCGTCTGTTTGTGTGTGTCTAGTGGAGCGCGTAATCGATAAAATATTGGTCCGATTACTTTCGCCATTACAACACTTCCCGCGACAGGTTGGGCAACACGCGTGCCCCGGGACAATCGGGGAGAAATCGCGCACGCAGTCAGGACCGGGAGGAACGATGTGTGGTGATTAGTGAAATCAAGAGTTGTCGTTTAAGGATTGTGGCTGTTGGATATGTTTGAGAAGGGTGCCGAAACAGTAGGTTTACCATAATCCTAAAATACGGACATTTGTATTGGAGGGACGGGTGGGAGGTGAGGAAGGAGTTATGTATAAAACTTACATGAGAGTGATATTGTCCTGTCTTCGTTCAGTCAACTTTGGGACATTAATTTGAACAAAATTTACAAGTACCATTGACTATAGAAACAGGAAGACGCCCATATAGTTCCTGTGAAGCCGGCCGGTCTTCTTGTCCGGTAAAATTAGTCCATGTTCTGTTTTCACAGGTAGAGCTAGTGGCCTTGTATCTCTCTTCGTCCTTCTCTCCAGTACATGCTGAAGTGACTAATAGCTGAGCTAAAGAACGCAAAATTGTCGTCCGAGCGCTCATTTTAAACCAATCGCCGTTAGATAGCAGCACATTCGTGTCACCAGCAAATGCATTACCTTGGACAGTATATTTATTTCTATAGTCAATGATTATACCGCTAGAATCAATTTAACAATCGACAAATGACACAAACGTCATTGCGCTCTACCCCTTTGACACACCCCTGTGCAAGGGTTATGTAACTCTATCATTATAGACTTAGTTTTTAACCAACTAAAAATTGCTTAATACCTAATCATTCATTAAATATTATTGTTTGATTCTTATTTTCAAAATCTTAATTTAAATTCTGATTAAATAACGTATGATTGGTAATGATTACAAATTAAGTGTCCAATATAAAATAAATCTTGAATAAACTTAAACCTCTGAAATACTAGATCAGTATCTGCAATCAAGTATCAAAGTCAATGCTCTCCAAATATTGGACCCACCCGAGCTAGAGGTAAGGGCGGGGACCCTGACGAATCACAGTAATGAAGCCGATGGACGATGACAGCCGAGAGAAACTCGGCTCGGCGATCAGTTATCGACTGGGAGTCTGGAATGTGCTACGTTGGGCAACCGGCAAACAGGTTGAACTAACTGGGCTACCTGTGACCCAGCCTCCTGTGTATTTAGGCCAGTCTTTACACAGCGGTTTTCGCACTCGCAAAGACAATGTAAATTTGCTTTGACGATCCCGCATAGATAACTAAGTTGGGTGATAGGAAGGTAACTAAATCAGTCCCCAAGTGTTAGAGAGGGCTTCTTAGCCCTAACTTCACCTGGAGAGCTTTGTGTAAAAAAAGACATAAACATAAATATTATCATTTTGAGATTTTATCAAATTTGATATTTCAAAAATAAATGCGTATTTCGAAGCAAAATTCTGTTTCCTCATGTATCCCGATACATAATAATTAATATATTTGTTGTTATTATCGTTCAAATCCATAATGTATCTACAACTCTATTTTGAATGTATATTTTTAGTAAAAAAGAATCAAAATACTCCAGAATATTTTAGTAAGAGAGTATCATAATTGGTGAAATACTTGAAAGCTTTATTTTTATGTAAATATGGAATGTTATTTTCCACTGAACCACGAAGATCGTGACGTAACAAGTCACACTGTAAGAAGATAGTTTCTACATAGATGAAATATTACTTTAGCACTAATCTGTTTATAATCCCACGTAACCTGAATAAGGAAAAGAAGAATCGAGTCAAAACCACGACTTTTTTTTTCAACGACAAGTGATGACACTATTCATAGAGGGAGGGAGGGAGTCTGCATAGTATATAGGGAGGGTGGGGGGGGGCTGTCAAGTGATGCTTGTATATGAGTGATGGTGTGAGGAGTTTATGAAGAGTGACACCATAGGAAAAAAGAAACAGAGGTCACTTTCTTAAGGTCACAGTGAACGCCTCAGTGGTAGTTTGAACTATACTATTATCAAACCAGCCGCACTCCCAGTTTGATAATATAATGTCAATCTTTATAATGTACAGTGATAATTACTACGTTCATCCTTGAGGATCTGAAAGGGAATAAGGGATGGACTGACAACGGTGCTGCCCTTCCAAAGGCCGGCAAATTGGACAATTGACTATTAGACACCCAAGATTTAACTGAACACCCATTTAGCGCAATGTGACTTCTGTTTCTTTCATCTCTGTGGTGACACGATTCTAAATCTCTAAAAAAGTGTTATCTACGATGAGTATGTATGATACATAATATACATGCATGATGATTGCGCTCTTGCCTATAGTCTGTATACGGTAGGGTGGCGCACGGACCCGCCAGCTACCTGTGTCTGTCCTTTTCTCCCCCCGGCGCTCGCGGCTGTTTCCATAATGAGTCACCAACTAGCCCCTCTAATAGAATTATTAACTTTTTTTACTTTCTCATAATATCTCAATTTTAATAGAATATTTGTAAAGTACTAACAAAACTAAGAAAAGTGATATAAAACACGATGTGCTTTGATTATAAATAACGAAATGGTCGAAAGTTATTTTTTAGCCGGAATACTGTATGATTTGTTAAATGTTTTATATTTCTCATAATTCCCTAATCTTGATACAATATTATTTTAAGAGTTCTTTGAAAAAAGGTGGCTCGACAATAGTAATGGACAACGCACCTTACCACTCTCAAGTAGCCAACAAAGCGCCAACATCTGGCTCACGAAAGTGTGAAATGGAGGAATGGCTGAAAACTCGCGGCATTTCATATTCACCAGACATGCGGAAGCCAGAACTATACAGTCTTGTAAAGCTGCATAAGGAACAAAGAAAATCTTACGTAATAGATAAAGAAGCCTGTAAGCGTGGGTTTAAAGTAATCAGACTGCCACCGTACCACTGTAATTACAATCCAATTGAGCTGGTTTGGTCAACTTTGAAGCGGTATGTAGCAGCAAGGAATACTACATTTAAATTGAACGATGTTCAGGATTTGTTTATGGAAGCTGTAAACTCCTTCACCTCAGAAGATTGGTGCAAATGCGTTGAACACGTCAAGAAAGAAGTCGAGGCAGACTGGACAAACGAAGGACTTGATGACGTCAGTGTCCAAGAACTAGTCATTAATCTGGCCCCTGGTGAATCGGATGACAGTGACTGGGATACCAGCGATGACGATGACGATCTGGGAGTGTCACCTCTAGAGTAATCAGGTAAAATAAAAAATAAAATCTATTTACCTAGAAAATTTTATTGGACGTAATATATATGATTACAAAAAGGGTTTAAAAATATGATAATAGTATACAGTAAAACAAAATAATTACCTTCAAATTTACAGAGACTTTAAACGTTTTTTTTTAATATAAGTAGAGTATAATAAGATATTACTACTTCTTTATTAGTCATGACAATAAGGTTGCGATGATTGATGAATAGCGGGTACTGTAACATTTCAATGTATGCTTTAAAACATTTTAATGTCATTAGAACTAGTAATAAAATATAACGAATGGTAAAAAATTAACTGCAATCTTAAAATATTGTATATTGGTTTTAGCGCGATTTTGTTTTATTTCAGTGTCACACGGAAACAACATGGAAGATAAATGGAAAATGCTCAACTTCTGGACACTAAATACTTTGGCTTGAAGAAGATTACTGGGAGTAATATAAAATAATGTTGATTTATTAATCAAATAAACTGTAAAGTATGTAATGTTGCCTATTTAATGATATTTTGGCTGATTAAATAATATGCGATAACATAGTTTTAAATTATTCTACCTTTTTTCAAAGAACTCTTAAAATAATATTGTATCAAGATTAGGGAATTATGAGAAATATAAAACATTTAACAAATCATACAGTATTCCGGCTAAAAAATAACTTTCGACCATTTCGTTATTTATAATCAAAGCACATCGTGTTTTATATCACTTTTCTTAGTTTTGTTAGTACTTTACAAATATTCTATTAAAATTGAGATATTATGAGAAAGTAAAAAAAGTTAATAATTCTATTAGAGGGGCTAGTTGGTGACTCATTATGGAAACAGCCGCGAGCGCCGGGGGAAGAAAAGGACAGACACAGGTAGCTGGCGGGTCCGTGCGCCACCCTACCGTATACAGACTGTAGTAATGTCTAGGGGCCATGACATCTTTGTCCAGACACCTCAAACTCACTTATTGGCTGTTTGAAATTATTTTTTACTTTGGATTGTTTATAACTGTTATTTTGTAATTTTCCATCGCTTCTAATCTGTGATTCAGCAACTGTGTGACCGTTAGATGCGAAGAGTTCTTAACAATTGATTAAAGATCTTCTGGAACAGTTTTCATATTCTTATTTTATCTCTCTTGACAAGGCAGGAGAGATTGTGAAGGATTCACTCCTTGGCAAGTGAAATCCTTAATGGATTAAACAATTTTATAAAACACCAGAGCGTGTCTCACCTCACTTTCCTTCGGTCGTTAGCGGAGGGTAATTACCTAATTTAGGTAACCCTCGCTACCTGAAACCTGTTAACAATCTTCTCCAGCGAATAATTTTGTCGCACCCAAGCCTCCGACCCTCTACCTGGTGTTGACTTTGGAACTACTTGTACTGTCGACCATCAGAAGACCGGTTGTCGTCTATCTAACCGTTCCCAAACCATCGTGTGTGTTGACGCATGTTCGCAGTTTACTTTATCTTCCCCGCTTGGACACAAGGCTGAGCGTTTATCAGCGTTTTGCAGTTGAATGTTACTTCACTTAAAGACGTTTTCAATCAAATTTGTTAACATTTTTATAGAATAAGTGTGACTAGAGCCCAACAAAATGTTTCCATCTGGCTTTTGGTGTATATAAAAAAATTTAACAAATTATATTTAAATTTGTATTTAAAAAAAAGTCATGGGATACAGCTAAAATCTGATCTTAGGAGGCTCTAAAACCCCTGTTTTCTCCAGAAAATTGTCAAATTAAAAATTTACGTTCGTAAATAAATATATATGTTTTATTTGAATTTAACATTGACCTTATGAAGAATTAAATCCCATATGGCGAGAGGTTTAGAGTCTCTCAAGCATGCCTGACACCTTCACCTATGTTGAAGGATGTCAAGTGAATGCCTACTTGATTATTATTTTAAATAACAATAGATTCAACTTCAATAATCTTCAATAAAACATTGATCGTCATACAGTTGAAAAATAACGTACCATTTCTATTTCGCTCAGAATGTGTTTTTAAAAAATGTGCTTTTTAGTGAAAAAATTTGACTGGATTCAGCCAGTACCATTACACTACAACTAGTACAAGTAATGCCTAAACATTTTTAGGGAGATGAAAATTTATTGAGTTCTGCCAACTTAACTTAAATAAAAGACGATTTTCAACCCCCCCCCCCCCCAGGCCCCCAAATAAATATGGTGTCTGTATTTTATTATGAAAATGTATAGCACAACCCTACTGCTCCCATCCTACCCACCCTACTGCTGGAAAGTGGAAGGTCTGATCAGTTCTCATTTTCCTGGACAACCACTAATTACAGATCGTACTCAGTATTTGTGCGCCGAGGATACCAACAGGTGCCCAGTCGCTTGGCATTCCAGTTTGAGGACGGCCGGTGTGGAGCAGATGAGCTGCAGATCTTCGTGCTTACGTCACTCCCCCGCCTGAGGGGAGGGGGTAGGTCATTACGGAGCTTCCTGCTCGACTGGTCCTGGGTGCAGGCTGGAGGCTGGAGTCTGGCCACCGCTGTAGCACAGCACACGGAGTATTCTGTGCTTTTGTAAACCATGGGATTTTAAGATAGTTGAATCCTGTCACTTTTTTTTTAAATGTTGTACTTATTTCAATACAATTCAGTAATATCAGTACATTCGGGTTGTTAAATATAACTGTACTATGAAATATATACCTTTAGATAATTATTCCAGTAGCATGTACAAGTCGCACGATAGTTTCTCTCTAATAACCAACATGCTTCTTTCGGTAAACTCGTGACACAACGCACCAAACACATTAGAGAGCTCAAAACCCACTAACGCCTAAAAATAGCAAGACCACGAGAAAATTTGTTACATGTATTGTACATATTTTATGGATACATCTAAAATCAAAACCAACACATATGTCAATATGTATACGGTTTGTATTAATTTTAAAATTAATTTGTTCTTTGATCGCTTAAGATTGTTTGTGAAGATTAAAGGTTTGTTTTGCCACATAGTCACATGGGATGGCTAAGCAAACCAAAGGAAGTGTGTCTTCATAGGACAAACCATTTGAAATTTGATTTATTATTGTCCAATTGCTGTAGTAAGTTCGTGCCGTTATTATACAACTAGCTAGCTCCAATGTAGGCTGAAACCATTTGGATTTTTCATATTGGTAAACTTTCCCCCGTTTCATGTGTTTTTGAAGCTAACACGTTTCGACAGGTATGCAACTCCTATCGTCTTTTGGTGCAACTTACTACCTTACTCTATATATAAACCTATTTTTCTCACTTTTTCCAAGTATCAACGTAGAAAAACCTTTCAAAAAATGTGGACCTGTAACGATTTCCTGAGAAGTCTATCGCAGTGTATTGGCATGTAATTTTTTAAGGGGGTTCTACATTCATATTGGCACTTGGTACGAAGGAAGATAAAAGAAATAAACAAATAATTTTGTATGTAAGATAAGGTAGTAAGTTGGACTTGACGACGATAAGAGCTTCATACCAGTCAAAACGTTGATTTACATAACTTTGCGAAACCGTGTGATATATTTGATTAAAATTTTGAAATATAGTGGACAAAAGGTACTAACAAACTTAGACTAAAGTCAAAATTTAAAAAATATGTGTAGCCAATTATTTGTCTAAAAATGTCTAAATAGATTAAAGGGATGGCATTTTTGCAAATTATCCTTGGCTGAAAGAGTAGATTGGTAATACATATACACTTATTGCTAGAGTTTATTATAAATGAGGCAGTAGTGTACTTATAAACAATTTTCGAGATGGGGACAGTGAGGGAGAGATAGGGGAGGGGAACACGTTGTATGTGTGTTGGCCTGAACTTCATTCTATCTCTAGTCATTGGTGTTTCCTCTTTGCTACTCCTAGGACAGTTCAATAAATTCTAGAACTAAAGTCTTCGGACCACTCAACTGGGAGCTTGAAGAACAAAAACTCGGTGAATACAACATTTCATAAAAGTTGGTAAATCTCGTTTTTCCATAAAAAGGGAACAAAGGAAGCAGACATAAATTGAGATAAAGCTAGTTTCGGATTCTTTGGTGTAAGAAACTATTTTAATATTGATGTTCTGGGCCAGGATAATTCTAGTAAGGCGTTTTTGAATATAATGAAATCATATGGGCTGCGCTGTACAATCGATTCTTTTACGCGGGAGTTTAAAAATTCAAAGAGTGCCATCGACAACATTTTTACCAACATTCCAGAAAGTAGCATATCCAGCCAAGTCATCGTAGCTGCGCTGTCCGACCACCATGGCCAGCTTGCAGAAGTTAACTTTGCACCTAAGTCTGCTTCGAAACCGGCATTTAGGGAGGCTTCTTGAAAAAGAAGATTGGCAGGATGTTTATGCTGCGGTTGGAATTAATAGTAAATTTGACCAATTCAATAGTATTTTTCAGCATTATTTTAATATAGCTTTTCCAAAAATCAAGAAAAAAATTAACCATAGGGGGCCGACCAGGAAGTATACGGTTACAAAGGAAATATTGCATCTTAAGAATAGGCTTCATTTTCTGTATGATCTCACTAAGGATCTCGATTCAAACCATCCCCTAAGAGTTTAGTTTAGACAAACAAAGAATTCGTATAGGAAAGAAATTCGTAAGTCGAAGTCACAAAATGTTTTGACAAAAATTAATAGCTCCTCTAACAAATCCAAAACCATATGGGGGATAATCAGTGATAACATGCCCTCAAAAAAAGTAGAGAGCGGGAATATAATTTTGATTGACGAGCATGGGGGACGTGTTAGTGCTCCTTCTGATGTAGCAGATATGTTTAATAGCTTCTTTTCGTCGGTTGGTCATGGTGGTGCCAGCTCTGTGGGCGGTGGTGCTGTGCCCGACAATACATTTCCTAAGTCCCCCAAAAAATCTATGTTTCTGCCTCTTGCAACACATGTACAGATAGTGGGCGTCATTCAGTCGTTAAAACACAAAACATCTGCCGGTTGGGATGAAATTTCATCTAAACTTCTAAAACAGGTATCTGATCTTATTTCCCAACCCTTAGCGCACCTGATAAACACTTCGTTTCAAGAAGGTAATTTCCCTGACGCTCTGAAACATGCTGTGGTCAAACCTCTTCATAAAAAGGGAAGCAAGACAGAATGTAATAACTATAGACCCATATCATTACTTCCTACCTTTTCCAAAATATTTGAAAAATTATTTGCTGAGAGTCTTGTTTCGTTCTGTTTTAAGAATAACATCTTTTCCCCTAACCAATTTGGTTTTACAAGGGGGAGGACAACTGTTGACGCAATTCACCATGTGGTTTCCTTTTTGGTTGAGGCACTTGATTCAGGGGAATTGTCTTTAGCAATATTTTGGGACCTCGCTAAGGCATTTGACACTGTCGTTCGTAAGATCTTACTAAGGAAACTTTATAAATTGGGTGTTAGAGGGGTCGCTTTGTCGTGGATTGCTTCTTACTTGAGTGGAAGGACCCAAACTGTTCAAATGCCCTATACGGATGGTACTGGCTGTCGGCGATCTATGAATTCTTCAATATCCAATATTGACATAGGCGTTCCCCAGGGATCTATTTTGGGTCCACTCCTTTTCCTCCTTTTTATTGTTGACTTGCCTGATTGTATATCTGAACTTTTTGCTGAGATTTGTCTTTATTGTGATGACACCGAGGTTTCTCTGAAGGCAAAAACCATTAAGGATCTTGTGGCGAGAGTCTTTGGTGAGTGTGAGAAGATTATCCAGTGGTTTGTTGACAATAAATTAATTATCAATAGCACAAAAACGAAGGTAATGAATTTCTCTATATCTAACTCAAAAGAAAATAGTCAATCTTCCTACTTGATTGGAAATAATGTGATGGAAGTTTGTGACTCAACAAAGTTTCTTGGCATATGGATAGATAAACATTTGAAGTTTGGTGATCACATTGATTATGTTTGCAATAAGCTGAGCTCTGGCATATTTGTTTTGAGGAATTTGGCTGCTTTCGCTGATTCTAAGGTGCTTCTTACTGCATATTATGGGATGATATTTCCACATTTATCATATGCTGTTGCAATTTGGGGGAGTGAATGTTTTCGAACTAATTTCGTTTTTAAACTACAAAAGAAAGCAGTGAGGATAGTTTTTAACTTACCGTACAGGGCATCTTGCCGTGAAATCTTCAAGCAGAAAAAGATATTAACTTTTCCTTGTTTGTACATGTTCAATTGTGTCACTTTTGTAAAGAAACACCCTCAAATGTTCCGCGTTGATCACAAGCAAAGTAGGTACAACCTCAGGCCAACAAATAATGTTGACATTCCTTCTCACAAAACAAGTTTCTTTGAAAGACACCTAAGATACAGAGGGGCCCAGCTCTTCAATGCACTGCCTGAGACTCTTAAAGCGGATGGCGATGTGGGAAGGTTTGAGAGGGGGGCAAGAAGCATGTTCCTTGAAAAGGCCTTCTACGGTGTCGGGGATTTTTTGTCCACCTCTCCTCCTGTAAACAGTAATTAAGAGACGGCCACCTAAATAAATTGTAATCGAGTCTTTAGTTTATTAAGGATACTGTTAATTATTTTATTGTTCTTTGTTTTTGTAAATATTATGTATATCATGTATAGCATGTATATTATGATAATTTGACGCAATTATGCAGAGGTATTTCTGTTATCAATAAAGATATTCTGATTCTGATTCTGATTATTTAAGCAATTTACAGCCAAAATCCTTAATGCATTTACATATTGTTAAGGCCCCTCTTACATAATTCTACCTTTTTTTCTATTTGAATATGAAAAATTTCTCTGAATTTATCAATATAAATCTGATATTACCATAATTTTAATTCTATTTTATTAAAATCATATTCTATATCTTCCAGCGTGGTGGCTCGGTGGCCAAGGTGCAAGGATCGAATCCCCAACTGAGTTAAGGGTCGGTACTTCACACATTGAATAAAGTTCACGCGCAGCCCTGTAGGCCTATAAAGAGGATTTTATAAAATGGATGACAAAATTCACTTTGTATACTCTTGTTGCATGGGGGAGAAAATGTACAGCTGCAATTTCTGTGTTCTGCATGCCTTAACAATTACGTTTTGTTGGTGGTATTTTTGTATTATTTTATGGGTTTACTAAAGAAATCTGTCTGCGCAACCGTTTCCGTCGTTTTATTTTCGCGTAAAGTCAATTAGTAACGCTGATGTGAATGTAAAACGTTAAGAAATACGAGACCAGATGACACAAGACAGTAATTTTGTGAGATTTACTTCACTTAGCCTTCAGATGTAAGAAAATAAATATTTTATCAGGAATGATCCATTAACAAATGTAACCCTTTTTTAATTAATTTCATAGGGCTTCTTAAGTTCATTAACTTGTTGAGGATTGTTTTGGACTACCACGTCATATTATAAATGTGAATACTTAGTTACATTTCTGACGATACAAATGTACCCCTTCATAATATTACCTGTTCATATACAAATTCAAAGACTCAAAAGTTTTCTAGTATAAGTTTTAACTGTAAAACATTTGTGACCAAAATAACTATAAAAATCAAAGTAAAAATAATTTACTTCTATTTGAAGAACACAGTTGTTCAATATTGTCAAAAGACACAAATATCCGAGAACATACTCCAACAATATTTTATTCAAAGTTAGGTCCCAAATGTTACATCTATGTAACAGCCGATCTGTGTGTTTTAAGGTGTTAGGTCTCACATTATTATCCAAAGAAGGTTATATAGAACGTCTTATCTCAAATGGTTAGTACCATTTAATAATTGGTAAATTAAAAATTTAAATTTAAATTTTTTTTAATTTCAAAATTTGATAAGAGATAGTAAACGCGTAAACAAAAAAAAATATATATAGGTTATTAATCTAGTTTTTTCCGATATCAATTATGACAGGTGTTTAAGGATGCCGAAAGCAGCATGTAATTCTTGACAGTATGACTAAATTCACAGTCCGCTTATTTACCCCATTTCTTGAGTGTTGCGGGTTTGAGCCACAAGACTGTTTTGGTTATTAAATGTAAATTTAATTTACATTTAAAACCATTACATTTAATAAGGTATGTTAAATTCAATTTACTATCTATTAATATTGTTTGTAAAAACAAAGGATTGTTCAAGGTAATGCAATCGCTGTATACGCGCACCTGTACTGCTATATAACGGTTATTGGTTCAAATAGCATTTGGAGGACTGTTCGGCGTTTCTCAACGTACTATTATTTCAGCTATTAGTCTCTTCAGCATTTGATGGAGAGGGACAGAGAGGGGGGGTGAAGAGAGAGGGAGAGCAGTGGCGCTACCTGTGAAAACCGAACACGAACTAATTTCACCGAACAGGAAAACCGTCTTTACGGGATACATTTGAGCGGACAGACTTCTTGTTTCTGTAGTCGACTCTATTACCGATTTTACTCTTTTGAGTAAGGATAACTTTTGAGTATTTATTCTTCTACTCTTTAAGAATGAAATGTTCAAAAGTACTTTTTTTTCAGAAACCTTGTCGAATTTATCAAAGTTTCATCACATTTGTATAAATTGTATACAAATGGATACGAGAGAAACTAGCATACATTTTTAGTTCTCAGTGAGAAATACCTTATGCACGTGATTGTTTTAATCTCCGTATAAAAGGCCTTTATATAAGGACCTTCGGTATGTACATGTAGTCATACAAGTAACTGTACGTTCTTGGAATGTAGGAGTGCCAACTAACCAACCTCTCTGTGTTCCAGGCTGGGGATGCTGAGTCGCCACCTGACGGCCTTGGCCGTCCTCTGCGTGCACCTCGTAGTCTCTCAGGTAAGGCGTATATACAGCACACTTCCTACTTAATACAAGGACATCAGTCAAGTCTAGGCTGTAGACCAATTTCCTTCTCTCCTCATTTAACATAAAATTATAAATTGGGTTTCTTAATTTCTGGGGTTGACAAGAGGCAAGTCCTACAGTATACTTCCTACTTACAGTTCTTACAAACTACAAGGACACCAGTAAAGTCTAGACTGTAAACCCATTACCTTATTTCTTTATTTAATGCAGAATTAAAAATTTGATCTCTTTTTATAATTGTGGATGTGGGATAATAGTCCTGCTGTGAGTTCAGTACGGACAATAGGGGTACAAAATGTATATGTTTTTGTCTTTACAATGCTTCAGAAGTAGGCCTACTGTAGATGTTATAATTATTGTTGTCAAGCTTGAAGTGAAGCCTTCTAGCACCTACTACTGTACCCAAAAGTGAGAATACTCCGATTGTCGAGCCACAAAGTTGTCTGGTGTGCGACCAGCGAAGTAGGGCAGGCGTGATTGGGGCCAGCCGGAGCAGGCCAGTCCTACAGTCCTAACTTAATCAATGTAGGCTCATTGTTTGACGGGAGTTGGTCAACAATGGGCTTCCAACCACGCAGAAAATTTCACACCACACTGATTCACTGAGAATTCTACAGTACTTTCCATAACTCATCGTCCGTGTGTCTCATCGATTACAAAGTAAACTTTAATATCGATGACGTTTACCCCATTGGGATATATCAGGTTAAAATGTAATTTATTAAGTATATATGTGTTTTGTAGTTTCGGACAATCGATATAGTTTGTATTCTTCGTAGAGCCGATATAGTTGGATCTGAAACAACTCATTGAGTCCATTGCACAAGACTCTAGCGTCTGTCTTCATGTAATTCCATTCTATAATATTATGTTGCCAGTATAATTCTGTTGAAGTATCAGGCTGGAAGTTTATAGTTCTAGCTGTGCACCCTCCATCAAAACGATTTTGTTAAAGCCTGTAATAGTTCAACCCTCAAACTTTGCAACTTCATTACCTCTTCGTGACAAGAGAACACATCAACCACACCAACCGTTGCAAGAGGGCTACAAGTATGTTCTGAAGCGTGGGGCAACTTCTATTTAAAAAAATCGATATACATGCTTATGGGACATACATATACTGTTGTAACAACCAAGAGTTGTCCACTGTTTAAACAAGTAATTTTTGTTTTTCTTTGTATTTTAAGAATAGTTCTAATTGATTAAATTACAGTTTCTCGTTTCATCCTATGATAGTGTTGTTTTAGGTCTGCAAACTGCGCCTCTTCCTCATATATACTAATCATATAAAAGTAATCAAATAGCAAGCCCCTCTATCTTCAATCAGTTTTGCTGATTGCTCATTGCAAACCATCATTGGGTTCCCCTGGAGTACCGTAAAGTAATATGTAACATGTTTTAGTTAACAAAGAATGTTTTTATTTTTTACATACCGATTTGGTTTTTATGCAAGTTAACAATTTTTTCTGTTTTCAGTGTATGCGAATCAGTGCTTTAAAATAAACACTACTGAACATTTTATGTGTGTTATAATTTGGATTCTCATAGAAACGGTAGTCAATTTCTCGAACATTCTTTTCCCAGTTTTGGCTCCATTCCACCTAGCTAGTTCTTTGTAAACCTTCTATTAGAATTACCATTGATTGCATTAGTTCCCCTAAGAGTAAAATAACGATACGTTTCATGCATTAACAAAAGAAACAGCTGTTTATAATGTTACGTTAGAAGCTGACATATGAGATTTTATAAATTCACAAAGGTATGACAGGAAGCACTTATCAGATGAACTAAGCGCGTAGTGGCAAACAAAGAGCTGCTGTATGCAGGGAGAGAGCTCGCTGTATTGTCAGAGAGGATCTGGGTGAAGGTGAGCTAAGACAGTAACGGTACCCGGGTATGAAGAGTGTGGCGGTACGGTGCCACGCACATTCCATACATATTGGCGATCCCTGTATGGCTTTGTAGGGAGAACACAGAGACGCTGTATACAGGGAGAGCTCGCTGTATTGTCAGGGAGGATGTGGGTGAAGGTAAGCTAAGGCAGTAACGGTCCCCGGGTATGACGAGTGTAGCAGTACGGTACCACGCACATTCCATACATATTGGCGATCCCTGTATGGCTCTGTAGGGAGAACACAGAGACGCTGTATACAGGGAGAGCTCGCTGTATTGTCAGGGAGGATGTGGGTGAAGGTGAGCTAAGGCAGTAACGGTACCCGGGTATGACGAGTGTGGCAGTACGGTACAACGCACATTCCATACGTATCAGCGATCCTTGTATGGCTCTGTTGCGACTTCCTGGCCTTAAGGTGTCAATGAACCGGGATATAGCTCTTGCATGTGTGTGATAGACCTAATTCTATGAACATCAAGGTTCGAATAGTATCGAAACATTAATAAAACGGACTGTAGTTATGCTAGTAATGATACAATGAATGTATATTATCTACGTAAAAATATAACATGTCTAAAAAAATATACATTAAATTCGTTGTTAAAATACATAAGAAATGTTATTATGTTTACATACTTATTACCATAATAACTTTTACTCATTATTATTATAAAGGAAACGTCCAGATTGTTAACATTATTAGTTATTTTATAAACATTTTCAGCCACTTCAGTCCAAAAGCCTCTAAATATTCAAACGCAGCAACTCAATACTACAAGCCCTCCCACGTACTATTTGGAGGGCAGATTGTTTAGTTCTCACGGTTCTTCGTTAGTCTTTGTGGAGCAGTTCGAAGTACTGTATCGTCAACAGTCGATCGTGAAACGTGAAAAATATACCCGACACAAAGGGGTGAAGAGAAACTCTATTACCCACAGATTGTTGTAAGGAGAAATATGTTAACCTATTTTCTTAATATCCAGATAAGGTAAGAGGAAGTACACGTATCAAGGATGAGAAAAGGAACAAACAAAATTGATAGTAAACTAAAATAAGAGGACGGCCCTAACATCTGATTGTCAAGTAGGGACTCCACTGAACTGTGAAAGTAGGCGTGGAACTCTCGGGACATTCTTGAGAGTTCATTGTTGCCAAACGTTGCGGGTGATGTCCTCAGGACTAACGTAACGTGTCGTCAAGCCAAGCACAATTAGAGACATCTGTAGAACTGCAAGCAGTTACAGCAGTGGGTGTTGGATGTAGGCCAGTCGCACAGTGTCATTAGTGTTGCGTGAGGATTGTGGAATGGGGGACATATGACATCCTTACTGAGTAAACGATGTACGGTTTTATCTTCTGCTGTCTTTACCGTCAAGGACTCTTGGAAGAGAATGTTAATCTAAGTAGACGTTAATGGGAAAGGTCCGTTAGTCAGTCAGAAATTTGCCTTATATACACTAAAGGTGTTCACAATAATAAGTGTGGTTATTGCCAATAAACACCTATATGGTTGGACATAAAGGACCGTTAAAAGCTACTCGAAAAACACGAATTTCAAAGGTTTGGTCCGTAATAATTATCGTATCTTAACACTTGAAGTGTTATTTCATATTAAAGACTGTTCTAAAGGACATAAGACAATTCTTCTCCAAATAGAGCCAATCCTTCGAGCTTGGGTCATGCCAACGCCTTCTGCATAAAAGTAAGATCAACTAAGCGTTAAGGCTGTTTGGTAAAAAAATTTTGATTTTTTTCGAATTCAATTACTTTTATCAGCTATTAAACGTCTCCGAAGTAGTTCAACCCTTTCATTAAAATTATGTTTATAGTTACAAATAAACCACCTCAAAGATGCGAATTTGGGCTTTCTTGGTACATACAGAATTAATAAATTATTTTCCCGACTATTCCCAAATTTTAAAAACAGACCCTCACAAGACCGGTCTTGTTCATCAATTATTTCAAATTACGTAATTTTATTGCAAATTAGTAAATTTGATTTTAAATAATTAATGTTATAAGTTTGCTTTTATTTTATTATTACGAGAAATACCATGTCGTGTTTGGCATCTTATGCTTTTTAATATAATACAATTTACAAAATCGATTAACTTTTCGTTGTACTTTTACCCGCATGTTACAATCCAATCGCCACACACACGTACAGCAAGACACGGCACCCGCACCCGCAGGATCGTGCCTAAACGACTTCCTACAATTATACTCCACCCATTCCAGGAGAGAGGGAGGGGTCGAATGTTTGTGTATGAGTAGATCGCGGTCAGACGTACAGTCAGCGCTTCAAGCGGAATTCAGTTGTCCTTAAAGCTGGCCACTCCATGAAAAATGTCAAAAACGTGGGTTTCTATTTCAAGAATTCGGCCCGTAATAATGATCGTATTGTAATACTTGAAGTGTCATTTGATAATGAAGGACTGTTCTAGTGGACCAAAATATGATCCTTGTACAAAAATTGATAATTTTTCTTTTTTTTCCGATAAATGTGCGAACGATTAAATTTCTTTCTAGACAATTTTAAATTGAAAATCACATAATATCAATATGTTCCACTAGATTGGACCTTTAATAATCATAATAGTTATAAACCCGAACCGTGCAGTTGAAATAGAACAGCGTGTTTTGGCCCGCTGATGGTAAGATTGTATGTTTGTCGACTGTAAGGATGTCGACTTTCCAGTGGTGACTTGACAGTTTGGGAAACAGTCACCTTGAACAAGACAAGTCATTAGTGATAGGCCGAGGCGAAGCTCAAAGAATCGACCTGAATCACATGTGTTCATTTACATTAATTTCGTGGTGAAACATGCAATCTAGCTCATGTCTGAAACTGAAGTTGCAAGAGATAATCATACTATGTTTCATACCTCTATACATTTACAGGTCTGTACATTCATACCTCTATACGTTACTGAAACCATTTATCTTTGCAAGGACCAAGCGAGGATAACTATTCAACAAATAATCAACTACCTTTGCAGGAATCGAGCTCATGATATTGATGCTTATACTAATGGACTTTGGGCGATGCAGGAACTTTGTTCTAAGATTTAAGAGTCTGCAGAGGTAGTCACGATGTTGGATTATATTCCATAAGAGCAGTTTTAATTAATGATTTATCAAACATTTTTAATGTTATAAAGTTTGAAATGTCTAAAAATTACTATTGGATTCCCTATTCAATTTAAAAAATTGATTTATGATTAAATAAAAATGGTAGTTTTTAGTTTATTAGTAAATGTGTTTTATGAAAATACAAACGAACAAACAACATTTTTAAAAGTGCATCCACTGATTACCCCGATGCTCTTTCAAATTATTAAGAACGATTTTTTTTTTATGCCCATAAAGTAACAAAAAATCATGCATTAGTTTACTTAAGCTAAACCACGGAAAATAAAGGGTATCTGTGGTGTTTATTTGTTTAAATGATCGAGTTAGCATTCAAATCCAACAGGAAACTACGGGTTGAAGTAGAGCGATGTCAACTCCGGAGACTTTAACGTGTGGAATTAATGATGTATTTGATCTTGGTGGAGGTGCAGTGAGTTAATGATTGATAATGAATTAAGACCCTAGCCCTAGGGTGAGGGGTGGGGGAGGATATCTCCACATACCATTCCTAGTTGTAATTTATCGAATCAACATAGCCTGTATATGTCGTATTCAGTCGTGTGCAGTCGGCGCTCGGCATCTTGCCTCACGTGGACGGTGACGCAAGGGCAAGGAGCCGAGTGGTTAGAGGCGAGCTTGCCTAACCCATTGTACATAGATTACTGTCTCATACTCAAGGCCCCCCTCTGAGGTGGCCCCTGGCTGGGCTAATGGACAGACAAACTTAATTCTTACACAATAACAGATCGAAATATGGATATGACATTTCAGACGCCTCGCAGAAGTTCCTCTAGCTACAGCTGACTAGTCTTTACTATTTACCGACCTTGTCAATGCACAGTTGTTTCGTCATGCAGCTATAGTTTCAACAGCCGTTGCGCCAATCGTAATGCAAATCTCTGTAACGACCGGCTTTCTAAATGTGCGAAACATATTTTATTCTAGGTCTTTTATTTTATAGTCGTTTTGTTAGTAAATAAATCGATAAAAATTGTAAGTAAAAAAATATTTAATCGATATATGAATGCAAATGTAGGATCTGTTTCGTAAAGATGTAATGATCTGGCCAATACCTCAATGGGTTGGCATCTAAGGGGGATTGTTTACCAATGCCAAAAGAGAACAGTGCTGTACATAGTTCTAGCCATGAATACAAATGTTTATAAGACGTGCAGACCCCTGTTAAGAATTCAGCCTGGTGCAAGATCAGTGGCCGGTAGATCGTGTGGAGCGTATTTTCCTTCAAGTCAGTGAGTGAGAGTGCGCATCGATTATATCTGGGTTTGTCTTGCCGTCTGCTAAGATGACAGACGTAGTTGAGATGGGTGGACCTAAATTAGTCGTGCCGTTTCCCAAGAGTTCAAAGCTAGAACCCAAGTGTCTCTTGGTTACTAACGACTGATTGATTGAACTTTCCTATATCCTAAGGTTATTGAAATGGCTCCAGTAATAAAAAGTTAAAATTTATTGGATTTTAGGATAAATAAACTACATTTATTCGATAATTTAGCTTTGTTCATAGGAAATTTAATATCCAAAATTTGAATATGGTACGCTACTGCAGTAAACCTGATGGTGATGTTTTGCTGTGTAATTTGGGGGTGGGGGTGCACTATGCCAAGAATACAAATGCAAGGCAGTGCGAGAGAGACTGATAGAAAGTAAAGGCAGAGAGGGAGGAAGACATACAGCAGATGGAGAGAGACAGAGATAGTGAGTAGAGGTAGTGTGAGAGACAGAGACGGTCAACAGATTGTGCGACAAAGAAAGATACAGTCGATGCGCTCTCTCCCACACACACTGACTTGAAGGAAAAGACGCTTCGATCGATCAACCTGCCACTGATTGAAGTAGGTCTGCGCAAGGATCCAACATAGGACTTGACTTTTTATAGAAATGTGTATTAATTGACCATACACAGCATTCGTAATGTTAATATTTTAAGTAAATTTGTTATGCCCATTTGTGTACCGGTAATCATTTTTCGCCACTTTTTATTCTCGTTCCTTACTTTTGTAGCTAGAGGTAGTTGGATTTGTTACTGTATTTCAGTTTAGCGAGTTTGATTGGTCGTTGAAAAGACACGATAATGTTTGTTACCAGAACCCAATCTCACACAACAATGACGTCATCGCGTTGACCGATGGTGGTGTAGAGCTAGGCTGTTCGCCTTACCATTATCAAATCGATTACGCGCATTCATTCGGTCCACTAACCACTTCGCTCCTCCCCGGCAGTGCGGTCAGGTGTCACAATCTGCATGTTATCACAACTCTCTCCACTTCGGATACAATTATCCAAACTTCCGATAATACCACTTTCGTTGCCGCGGGATCACCGGGGTCCGCTGCAACCAGGAAGGCAAGCGTGTGTCGAAAACTGATTGAAATAATTACCGTGAAACCAGTCGACTAACCAGTTCGACACGGCCTTTCTTCCTCAACGGTGCTTGAATTCCTGACAACTTTGCGGCTGAATGTGTGGGGAAAGTTCCAGTGTGGTTTTCTGTAATCGGGCAGACCATTTCTATTTGGTCTTTAGCGGTAACTACTTGGTCCTTCGAGGCTGATGATGGGTCTTGTTTGCCGAATGTCAGTCATTCACAAAGCGACATTTTTTCGTAAATTAAAATATTTTATTGGAGTTTGTTTACCATGCAGTGAATAAGTATGAATTGAAGTTGAATTCAGATTATTCATGTTTAAGACTCCGACACAGCTTAAACGTATTCCTTTCCATTACCTCTGATTGTCGCCACATTTAAACCTCTCCAACGAGCGCTTCAGTCGAATGTTAATTTTGCCTCTGCAGACTCTTAAGGCGAATAAGAAGGATTTTTTGAATGTATCATTGTTGTAAATTACCTGTGAAGTCTTGTTGTTAAATTATTTCAACTTACGTTCAGAGAGGAAAATTTATTAATATCCCAATAGAAAAGGCGACTAAAGTAACGAGAATTTCAAACCTCGTAATATTGATAAACCTTTCGGCTAATTTACAAGCCTAATACTCAGTTATCTTCCCTAGATAACATTCGAACCCTTGAAACAACCCAACACCCCAAACGTCTATAGTAGAATCAATGCCGATGACAACTATCGAGTGGACGCCGTTTCTGCATTAAAAGGGCCTAGAATAAGTGGGTTTTATAATGGTTCCAAAACATAAAACTCTATTTTGAAATTCATTTGACTTTTAACTCAGTCGAGCTCTATAATGCACTGCGGCGTTTTTGAGGGATGAGAGTAGACTCAGGGCCTTTGAAAGAAAAAAATCAAAAAGTTCCTACTTGAGCGAATTCCGTGCTATTTTCCACCGTGTTATATCCCACCCATACTACTTACCACCTAGCCTCTTGACGAGGGTTGCCAGGTACCATTTTTCAGAAACGAGACGTGCAATGAGCGGATACTCACCCATGACTCTTCCTTATAGCTGTTCAGGAAGCTTTGGCTGATGTATTTTACTAAACTGACAGGATGTACATATAATTTCAATCAATATTTGTGGAAGAAGGTTCAGAGTTTGAGAATGGTCGTATAATGGAGATGGTGTGCAGCTCTTGCCCCTAGAAAATGTGAAATTAGCTTTCCTTATAATCATGGAGAACCATCCAAAGAATACAAAATTAAGAAAATTTCTACTTTATTACACAGATAAAAGGATTGAAAACCCTTCTATTCCCATACATATGTGGAACTCAAAACTAAATAACTCGATCTGTATGAATCCATATTCAAACGTTTACCTGTACATTAGAAAAATTAAGAAGGTCAAGCTAATGTCAGCAGAATTTGGTTGCTAACCTTAAAGAGGAGTGACAGAGTAATATTTGCCAATGTTGTTTGTCATAAACTTAGTTTTTTCACAGAATAAGCTCTTGAATGTCTATACAGTTCTTATGTACTTTCCCGCAGATAAGAAAGAAACTGAGGTCGCATCCAATAGTACGCTGAATGTGTGTCGAGTAGTTATTTCCCCAGTTTGCCAGAGCCAGCAACTTATCACTTCCTCACTTAGTTCCTTTACATCCTCAACGATAAACATAGTACTGTAATTATTATTGCAGATTTATTAAGTTTTACATTAGTTTTTTGTCCAGTCATGACTGTTACTGGGCGTTCGCTGCAGTCATAGGTAAGCGATCTCTGTTTCTCCTTCTCTGTGACTTTCCTGACTAGTTGTTGAGTACTCCGATACATCTCGAGTGCCGCCACCCCGCTGGCCGCAGGAATGCGGATGGGATTCCAAGTGTCGGTCTGTATTGTCCAGGAAGGAGTCGTGACAATTCGTCTTTACTATTCACGCTGGGCTTGTCACATCTTAGCTCCAAACCAGTTACGCTTTTTGCTGCAATAATTTGATCTGGATTTCCTTCCGTTAAGGATCAGAAAGTGTTTCCCTCAGCAACATTTTCAGGATGTAACAAGACCCCCTCCTCCAAACCGGTGTTATGTCGATAAACTTTCCTGTTTTGAAACCATAAAGATAAAGGATTGTTTATATAACACCTTTTTTAATTCCCTTTACAAAGCTACCCATTTATAACACCTGGACTTTTTCTTATTTGTATATTTGTATATTTAAATAGTGTGTGACACTTTTCCCTCGCGTTTCCTCAACTTTCTAATTTTTTCCTGATTCTCAGGTTTATAAATATTTTGTTTTCCTTTACATAATATATTCCCATGTGGGAACACGAAAGGAAAACGTCGTAGCATTTTTAATCCAACTGAGACTGAAATGAGTTGAGGCTGAATCAAATTCTGAGTGACAGTAGTCAGTAATATAGATTGATTCTACTTCCGGTTCATCTTGAGTCAGGAAAAGTTAAGTAAATTATTAAATATAATGTAAAAATCTACTTATAAAGCAATAAGTAATTGTTTGTAGTAACCCCAGAAGTCGGTTTCATAAAAATCAAATCAGTGATCTTGTGTAAAGAACAACAAATTAAATTCGGCACCTTATAAGAACTCTAAAAATCATTTATTGTTTTTCTTCTTCTAACACTCGTTAATAAATCAATAACCAAATTAATACAAAAGACTTTAAAAGTCGTCGTTTACATTGACCAAACATGAAAATGCACTATTTCATATGAATTTCATTTTTAAAACAACAAATTATTTATTTTGTACAGCGAATATTGTTGACTTTGGTTCTTTATGGAATTAAACAAATATTCTTAATCTTACTTTAAATTACTTAACCTATAGGAATTGACTGTGTATTATGAAATAATTAACGTGTTCTTACCTGTATTACATTCCAAATTTATTTTTCCCAATTGGCATCTATGTATTATTTCACGTATTAAATATGTCTACTTACTAACCTATAATATTGTAAACTAAATAACCAATTTATTGCTTAAAAAACACTTAAATTTGTCGATTCTTTAATTTTCATTAGTAATTGATAGTACAAATTAGGACCATTGAAACTAAAATATTGTTAAAAAAACTGGTTTTATACCACTTTTGATGTTCTTAACATTCTTCGGTTAGTGTTTATTGTTACATGTTGAAGAGAGAACTGAAGTAAACAAGGTTATGGAATTAATGAGGTGTATATAAAGTACAACATAGTCGTACCTTTATCCAGATTCCAGAGTTTAGTATTTATTTCATTGTTCGTCCAAAATTTGGACTATTCTTTGAGACCTCTCTACCTCTTTAGTTGTATCAGACGGAAGACTAGGTAAGGGGAACAGCTGATCGATGAGGAGGGAGTGCCCCGATTCCAGCGTTCCCCTTTCAGCTCACAGAGTAAATCCACTTTCTAACAAACTCGTACAAAAAGTACTGAAATAACTATATAGCTGCATTATATTTTAGATCATAATGGAGGATATTGTTTAAATTGTGATTATTATTACTATTATTTTATGAATAAATGAATTATTTCCATCATCTTTTCATCAATATACAACAGACAAACTACAAACTTAAAGATTGACTGTCCACACTACTGGTTTTAGCGGGCATACAAATAAAAGTACAATGTAATTTTTTGCTTGGCTCACAAACAAGTCAACACAACAAAGAGGCACTCTCTGCAATGCATGTATTTATCAAAACTTAAAATGATTACACAAATATTTACAAAATTGTCAAGTTAGTACCAAAATAAAGATAATATGTTTGGTTGATTACAGGCCTACTTACTGTATGCTTATACATTATATTGATTGGTGCAATCTCAAAATTTCCGGAAAACTTTATAACATAGTGACTTAGTGGCCAATATTTTATCAAGACTTTCTAACTTCATTAAATCTACTACTCTATTTTATATTGTATGGTAGCTGATTAAAATATTTAAATCCAAGGAAACCATAGGAAGCGTAACAATGAATTTGTTAATTTTTAGTACCCTAACGTTGCCAGTAGGTAAGCTACCTGTATTAGGAAGTTATTTCAAACTATTTTCGTTATTCCCACAACAAAATACAAAATATAGTTTTTTATACGGCAATAACATACTTTTTGTGACAATTAGGAAAATTAAGTTATGGAATCGACATAAATACACTGTATTTTAGGAGGTCTGTTATAGTCCCCATAACAGGGGGTGGTTGGACAAAATCGATTGTCCAACCACTTAAAAATAAGATTTTGTGCTACATAATTTTTACAGACTTGTTATAATAAAGTACTTAGTGTTATCAGTATTTCTCACTTCAGTGGTAAATTGATCACATTTTATATTTGAAGAATAAGTAAAAACAAAAACAATTTGATCGTTTTATTGTTCCACACTACGTGTGAAATAAAATTATATTTTGTATACTGTATAATATATATTTTTTTAATACTGTATTAATAAAATGTAGTTTTATTAATTTTGCACAAAGGATTTTTATTACTAAAAAACTATTACTACAAATCCAAGATATTAGGTCATTGTGTTCTGTAGTTTGAATTAGAGATGTCCACTACTCTCAAAGCTTTATGTTTGGGGTGATTTTGTAGTTTAAGCAAATAACGTTAATTTTATCCATAATATTGTGAGTAAATAGTCTGATAATGATTAGTATCAATCCAAGACACAACAAAGTATGGTCGGGTTTAGTAGTATAGTTATACAATTATATAAAACATATATTGTTATTTACATTGGAACATTTATGCTCGTACCTTTCTGGATTTTCTTGTTATTTTTAAGTAAACTCGAAAAGTAGTGGATGGATTCGATTGACATTTGTACACCACATTTATTTATAGACTAGAGTGTTTCTGTATATTTCCTTAAATTGTAAACGGGAACAGGGATTTTCAAGTATTTCGTGACCTATCTATATTTCACAAAATAAATGTCAGTGCTGTAATAGTGCTACGATGACCAGCTGATTTATGTGCATATACAACAAATAGATTTCCCATCCAATGTTAAATTTTGTGTCTCAAATTAACAGCTGGTTTTGTGGTCCATTGTGGAGCGCTATTTAAATGTAATGCAATTTAAACCAGCTGTGGTAGCAGACCTCACTAACTAACCAAATTACAAACACATATATTCTTTATTAAATCGTAAATCTATTGTAGGTATATAACCATGGATATTATATCCAAATCACTTCCTGTAAGTTTATTATTGTGGCCAGATGATTGTTTATTTATGAAATCAACAATAAGTTTCTTTATTTCAGATAAAATCAAGTTTACAGTCAACCTTTATTTTTCAAATAACTAAATTAAAAATAACAACTGATAGTTAGTATCAGAGCAAGACACATCAAAACATGGTTGTATTTAGCTAGTATAGTTATAAAACTATATAAAACGTATTATATTGTTACTAGGGGACACCCCTGCACGCTTCACGTGCCAACCCCCGTCGCTTGTTGCGCTCGTTACACCTTGGCCTTCGGCGTAGGCCTGTGACTGTTGACTACAAATAATAGTAGATTTAAGGATATAACGTAAAATCACAATACTAAACTAATTTTCAGTATCTCATCCACATTACTTGCGTTGCTGCATATTTATTATTATAAACACCCGATGGTATTAGTTAGCCTATTTCAAACGTGTTCATTTCATTTGTTTTTATTTATCAACTGAAGATTAATAGAATAAATAAAATTACTAGATTAGATTACCATTGAAACCTTCAAGTCCAGTAGAGTGGTGCTCTATAACCGAATGCGAACACAACCTTCCCTGGTTTACATTATGAATTATCTAACCTCCTTAATATTACAAACACCTTTGTTTACATTTCAACAGCTGTTATTTTTCGATTCATTTAATTATCTATCCATGTTATACTTATGGCCGAAAAACGTACTTTGAGGGCTTCTCGTGCCCTTCAGGGTGAAAATATTGAAGAAATAAGATCATATTGCACAACTACGAACAAAGGCTAATTTTGTTGACGCCTGAACCGTTTAAATTGGTCAAGAAATAAGGGACGAGTTGCGTTAACTAAAAACGGCTTCTCGTATTTTATATATATATATATATATATATATATATATATATATATATATATACATAAGGATATACATTAGAACATTTATGCTCCCACCTTTCTGGATTGTTTGGTTATTTTTATACTGTGCGAGGACAATATATCTTATGATGTTTTAGATTTATGAGGTTACATTGTTATGCGAGCCACCTGTCTGCCAGCGAACCGAGTGCGAGGTCAAGGACCTCTAAGGACGTATGGAGCTAATCCCTAAGTAGCCTGGAGAAATTCTAGGCTGGAGCGTAAACTTTTAGCTGGTATAAATTGACTCAACCACGATTTGACACATTATTAGCTAAAATTACCATTCCCGAAGACAGGGGAAACTAGGGTCTACGAACCATGGATTTACCCCTTTCTATAACTGATGAAGTGAAAACAACTGTTTAATAACGAACCATGCATAATAAGGCTATTTGTATAAATTGCGTAGTATTTGACGAATTTATCTGCTACTATCGGTAGTAATGTTGCAGTGTTGTAACCCAGCTACTTGAGGACAAAGTGTTGTGGAGATTTTAAGCGACGGTTTCTATTCTGGGTCCTCATAATTGAGACACAGTATCTCAATGTTTGACATCGACTTAGACACTACTAGAGAAGTCTGGAGTATCCGGGTGGTAGTCACGGTCCGGATGTTGTGTAGGGAAGAGAACTGAGTATCAGGCTTGTCAACTGAATATCAGGCTAAAATCATACTAATTCATGTGGTTCGGATTCCACGTAAAGCGGGGAAATCGGGCCCTTTAGGTGCCCTAACTATTGGGCTAATAATAAATGTTTTTTTCTAAGGAACAGTTAGACCTTAGTAACAATGTCAAGACTCGTTCACCTACATATTGTTCACTCCTCCTACTCGCCCATATCTCTACGATCGGTGTCTTAATGATGGATAGTTAATAATGAATGTAAAAAATATTTGTTTAAGCATTCCTTGAGAATTTGAGTATTTTTCATAATTTTTAATTATGTCAGCCATTTCAAAACTACTGTACTATTTTTTTAGTTGTGGCTGTAGAATTTACAATTTTTAATTTTCTATCCTAATAAAACTTAATTCTTTAATAATTATTTATATTTGTACGTTCTGAACAAGGAAGAAAGAAAGAAATGTATTTCTCAAATACATATACATATATTTACAACTGTCCAATTTATAAATGAGAAATATTAAATAAAATTCCTCCAAGGAGCTTTAAAACCTCTTTAAAGGCTTTTTTTAAACTTGGAAATTGATTTTTTTTTTATTCAGATAGCAGCTACAGTACAAAATAAAATTAAATAGACCTAATTATAATTAAATTTATTAAATATAAGCAACGTAAATCAATATTAATCTTCCAAACTACTTAAATCAAATAAAGTTTTACATTACAATAACATTTTTTTAAAAATAAATAAATAACATTCTTTAAGGGCATTTATGATAGAAAACTAGTTAATTATACTCACGAATGAGAATTATGTTATCCCTATGGTGTTGTAACAGATCACGAAGTACGGACCGCGGGAGCTGTTCACGAAACTAAGAAAAGGTCGTACCCTTGTGTATTGTACAAGTTACACAAGGCGGACAAGCTCTGTTAGTATAAAGATTGTAGAACGGACGCCATATTGTAGTTGACAATAAAATGATCTAAATTATGATGGAAATGAGAAGTCGAGAGCAAGGCGAGCCGACATCCCACGTCGCAGGTTCCGACATCTGCCGCACACATGTGCATCCCGAGTCCCGACCCGCCACCACTACCATCAGTTGCCGAGCCAGCTCCAGTCCAAGATGTTCATTTCGGCTATGCAGGAGCCTAATGCTCTTTTCGAGACGGTTTTTGGTGTTATTGGGTGGGAGCAGGGGTATATTGAACTCTCGTTTTTATCGTCATCATCAACAAGTTCCATGGATTGGCGGTACCTCCGGGGCGGCGGTAGGTGGAATGGCTGGAGGGAGTACCTCAATTTCGCCGACGAGGGCTACATATACTGGGAGGGTGAGGAGAAGACGTTGAATGCGGTACTTCATGCCCGGAGGCACCTCAAGGAAATGTTGTGGTTGTCCAATCATCTCCTAGAGGGTACTGCCAAGTCTGACGCCTTCGATCTAGCACCCTCAATAAAGCACTTCATGCGGACAACCCTGAAGATTCACCTGGTACACGTCGGTGAGCGCCTGGATAGGGATGGCCTCTCTCACGATGCAGAAGAGGAGTCGACTGCAACTAGGCCCCAGTGGGTCCAGTGCTGGGTCTGCTTTTCCAGGTTACCCACTACTGCATTCTTGTCATTCGGACACGTTCTATGCCAGAACTGCGCTTCCAGGGTATTTCGCTGTCCAATCTGTAGAAAACCGATAGTTGGTCGTCTAATCCTCCTTTTGTAAGTCATTTATTATTTTTTATTTTTAAATTCATACAATAACTATCAGAGTGCGTGTTTTATTTAATTCATAAGTTTAGAATAGCAGTGCTAAATATGTATATTTAGTATTTAAAAGATTAAGATATTTGGCGAGATGCATAGGTGTCACCATCTTGTCCACGTGGGAGAAGTGAGGTTATGATATTTGGCGGGAAAATATGGCGATCCCATCTTGGAGTGCGGGAAGGGAGAGGAAGTCACGCTGAATACAATTAAATACACATGTAAAACAATAAATGTTCAAAAATATACATGATCTATTATCTTTTATGCTATTTGACCATTTATTGAATAATGGAGGTGCTAAGAAATTGAATGGTTTTGTAAAATAAGTGTTGGTTGGCTTAAGTACAAACAAACACATTTCTATCACTACGCACCATGGTTGTATTATTCTCATTAATTAATTGGTTTTCCCGCAACTGGTTACTCCTTAAGAAAAATCTTTTAAACACCTCATATACATGAACATATTTATACACAAGGATAAATTAGGAAGAATGTTCAAGGAACATAATATACTATTCTAACCTGCTATAAACTAATGAAAGCTACAATAATCTCAATAAACTTTCACTACACATACAGTACTTCGAATGTAATAGAAGAGCCTAATTGTATTTATTATTTATTTTATGTTTAGGTTTGTTATACAATCTTTTCCTAAATATTTCATTCTAGGTGCATCCTTATATTACAGCAACCCTCATTACACTCTCCATTACTAATTATACAAGTTATGTATTTTAAAACAATTTTGTTTTCCTGTTTATAAGCCTTTTAAAAATATTAATTGATAAATTTACTCATTTCAGGGTCATATTCATTTTACAAAACCATAATTGAATTAAAAGCAAATCCTGGTTCATCTTAGTTGCATTTAAGTTCCAAGAATCATCAGAATAGGGTAATGCGGTATCATCAGCAAAAGACATCATACTAGCATTTAATTTAGCATTGCACAAGTCATTAATATATACAGTATATTAAAAATAAAGTAGCTCCTAAAACCGACCCCTGAGGCACTCCATGATTGATTTCTCCATTTCAATTACTACTCAGTTGACTTTAACCACTGAATACAGATCTCTATATAGAGATCTGTATTCACTACTTTAACAAATTGCGTCCTTCTTTCCAACATTGAAAAGAGTAACGATATTGGTGATCTAAATCAAAGGCCTCAAAATAATGTTTAGTTACATGTGTTGTTATAAAATATTGTTGCGTAGAAGTAGAATGATGTATAATGCGTAATAGCCCATATTATATTAGACTCTAGTACAGAAGACCAATGCGCATTTTAATTCCAAGAATTATTTGTTTTTTTTATCTACAAGGACTTTTAAAAATGACCTACTATGTTATAAGTAAATAGTACATTGAATTTTAATGTGTAGAAAGTTTAAAAACACTTCAAATTTAACGAGTTTGTATCAACAACAGAAAGCCTTGGACTGATCTTTTATAGTCTCCCATTCTAAATATTTCAATAAAAAAAGTCAATTCTATAATCAGTATTGTAAAAAAAATTAGGTTTTTTGTCTATAGTAAAAGTACATTACTGTTTACTTTAACTTAATCTCCAAATTTAAGGTCTTTGCATTTTTATATTTTTATGAATATTATGAATTTTTATATTGATTTCGTGTTAGAATTTCCAAACCAGTTAAATGTCTTTAATTATCGATCTAGGATTAACAACTTTTTGCAAAGATAAATAGTTGTAGCCACAAATAAAAATGAAACAGAGATCGCTTTATTTTGGCCGCAAAGAACACCTCAGTGTCAGATATAGATTACCATTATTTTAAATCTTCATAAATTTATGGTAGTTAATATTACGTATATCTTCGAGGATTTAGGGGAGTAAGGAGACGCCTTGACAACATTGCTGCCATCCATTCGGCGAACTGAAGAGCTCTATTCTACACACATTCAACGCACTAGTGGATGTGACCTCTGTTCACTTCTCCTCTGTGTTATAACGTTTTTTATCTTTGTTTGAAATCTGTATCTAATTATTTTCAGCAATGTAGTAAAAGAACTGACCATGAAATATCTTAAGTGTCCTTTGGGTTGAAAATGACTTACCCGTCTAACAGGGGTGATAATGACACATTTCACATGCCAAAGAGTACAGATAAAATGTATTATTTCTTACTGTATGGATTGGTATTCCATACAAGGCATCAATTAAGGTTACTATAAAAAGCTTTTTGTTCCTGTCCTTTTATTTGTTTGTGTGCCTCGCCATAATATGTCATTATTAACATAGCAATAATTTAGTTGATTCAGTTTGGAGGAACACTATAAGTATCAAAGCTAATGGGTGTCCAATAATTTTTTTCCAGGCGTAGAAGAATTTATCTTTTGTAGATGAAATCTTGACCACTAAAAACAAACAATAATATTAATTACATAGGAGTTTGGTGTCGCAACGTGTTTTATACTGTTGACAACATATAAAAATGTTATTTCTGTTTTGTTTCAGGAACCTTCTTCAAAACTGTTTTCTTGTCCCACCGGTAAGTAATTTAACTACATTTGACCATTGAATTTTAATATAATTCAATTACTAATCCATAAAAGTAAAATGGTAAAGTTTTACAACTTATTTATTACATATATTATCAAATAAAAGAATGCTAACCGGAGATGTAGTTTAGTGGATTATGCTTTCGGATTCCGAGTGGTTTACGAGGTTCGAAACCTCAACTGAGCTAATGGTCACTACTTCAGCAATTGAATAAAGTATATGCTCTCCAATGTCAACTGGTTATCGAATTTAAAACTTTTGATTAAAGATACAATTAATTTTCATTCAGCCATATGGCATATAGCATACCCTCAACTAGCAGATCCATCCTATACCTTATTCGTAAATGACTATAAGTGTGTACAACGCTATCTTGAGAGTTGCACTTAAGAAAACACAAAAGTTTCCAAAGGATGAAGTGGACGATGGACGCGTAATGCCAAAGGATGAAGTGACGCTGCATGCGTAATACCACCAGTGGATGGGCTATCGTCCTTGAACTGATGCCCCAGGAAGAGACAATATCCGTGAGGAGTGTTAGAGCTGTGTGAAGGGGACGATGCAGCCAGAATGTCATCAGAGAGATGGGCTGTCGTCCTTGAACTGGTGTCCCAGGAAGAGACAATATCCATGAGGAGTGTTAAAGCTGTGTGAAGGAGACGCTGCTTGCGTAATGCCACCAGTGGAAGGGCTGTCGTCCTTGAACTGATGCCCCAGGAAGAGACAATATCCATGAGAAGTGTTATGGCTGTATGAAGTGGACGTTCCAGCCGGGATGCCACCAGAGAGGAGGGCAGTCGTCCTTGTGCTGATGCCCCAGGAAGAGACAATATCTGTGAGGACTGAGGAGTGCTACAGGTGTGAAGTGGATGATCCACCCGGAATGCCACCAGAGAGGAGGGCAGTCATCCTTGAACTGATGTCCCAGGAAGAGACAATATCCGTGAGGATTGTGTAGTGCTGCATCTGTATGAAGTGGATGATCCACTCGGAATGCCACCAGAGAGGGCAGTCGTCCTTGAACTGATGGCTCACAAAGACTCCACCAGCCTCCGTCGGCCCCCAGCATCCTCCACTCCTGTATCAGCTCATACCTTTGACGGCTGCTATTAGAGCCATTACGTAACTTGTCAAACATACGAGAAGTGAATCTAGCGATTCTATCTTCGGTCAGAGGTCGGTTAATGAACCGAATTTGAAACTGAAATGAGAATGATGAGGAGAAATTCAATTTAGATTTTTCTTTAATATGTTAACATCAGCATTTTTACCAATAAATATATAAATAAGATAAATCCCGGCGTGATGGCTCAGTGGATACGGCTTCGGACTGCGGAGGGCAAGGTCCAAGGTTCAAATCCCCACTGAGCTAACGGTCGGTACTTCACTCGTTGAATAAAGCTCACGTACATGCCTGCAGGCTCATGTGAACTGGCGAGTGATTTTAAAAAAAGAAAAAAATAGTTATTTAAAACTGTTTTATACGTCCTTTCTATTTTTTTATTCATTTCAAAACAGTACTATAATAATTTCTGTTCATGACTATTATTTATTGAAATTTGATATTTGTTACTGTCATATATTATATGTCCCCGCAAAGTATAAAGTAAATTTATAAAGAAGCTGACCAAATTTTAGGTGTGAATTGCATTTATTTACAAAGGTGCGCCGATAAAGAAGGTATTAGATGATGGTAAAACACATAATACGTCACAAGTGGTACAACAAAAGTAGTGAACAAATTGCACAGTGTATGAATCAGAAAACCAGCCGTGAACTAGAACTAATATCATTACTATTTTTACTATCAGTAAGTCAAAGTAAACCTACAACAAAGATTTAATAAACATATTTTGACATTGAAATAACATTTAGACAATGGTCAACTGGAGGATGGTTAAACAATGATAATAAAATTGTGTATAAGGTCAACAAACACTGAACGTATGATGGTAAAATCAACCAGGACATAGAAATTTGTGTATCAGCGGAGTAAGTAATGAGTCATTTTTCTTTTTAGTTTTAAATTTACAAAAATATTGCTATTATTAAATAGCGAATCTAAGTCAGGGTGGATATTTATCAAGTAGTGGTTCTTTTTATTAGGAAGCGCCACCATTCTTTCAATATTTTCCTTGCAGCATATGTTAATGATGGAATAAAGCTAATTACATGTAGGTTAAATTAGGATTAATCTTAGGTCATGTTAGAATACGATACATCAGGTTAAATTAGGTTATGTAAGGTGGGTTACGTTTATGTGGCCTAACTGTGGCTCGAGGACTTCCGACAACTGATTCTAAACTTTCGTAAGCTTGCTTATACATGTTTGTCATTGCCAGGTGTATTATGTACATACATACGTGTGTATATATGTACATATACAATCACATTTTATAATTTATATACAATCACAAAAGTACGATTGTATATAAATTAATTATAATTATTGTACATTAGGATTGACACTAGATAAGTCATGTGATTGCGAGGTTATATCCAAACAATGGATCACATAGTTACAGTGTGTCCCCTGCGTTCTTATACGGAGGGATTAGCCAGCATAAACAGAATCAGTGATGCAGGTTTTAAATGGCTCTATGAATTGGGCTTATATTTGTGACAGGAGATCTCTTTATATTGTTATTCAATTAATACAGAATATCGTGACTTTTGGATCTTAATTCAAATTATACATCGCAGTTTTTTAAAATTAACAAAAGGTACCTGACAGCAAACCATACGATATATATATAATTATTGTAAAAAAATGCATGTCAATGTGTTTTCAAGGAAGTAAATGAATGCTCTCTTCAGCAGCGAGTAACGTGTAAAATGCAGCTACAAATGCATAATTAACGGTCGGAGTGAGTCCCCCGCGGAAGTCCCAGTTATGTATGTATCCAGGTCGGCCATCGCCACCGTTATGTGACCTTGACCATTACATGACTTGTATGACCATCACTCCAATTACTTGAAATATTCCAGTAAGTTCACCCTATCAACTTCAAAGTTCATCAATCTTTTCATGTGACACATAAATTACGGACTACCACAAGGCTCTGTTTTTGCTCCTCTTTTATTCAATGTAATAAGTTATAGCATTGTGTCAGAATCTATAATAGACACACGTAATATTATGATAAATTAAACAAAATTATTTTTAACTTAAACAATCATTTACTCAAGTATTAAATATTATTACCCAGCTAACAATTGATATGAACGAAATCAAAGTTAACATTAAAAGATCTGTTTTGGATAAAAGATGTTATTGTAGTTGTATACCTTGGACGTTGTAACTAAACAAAACTCAAATGGGGTATTTCAGTCACATGGAGAGGTTAAACCAGCTGTTAGTGTAAAAAGTACTTTTGAAACTCAACAACATGTTGTAGGTTAAATATTGAATTTGCTATGATCAATATTCAAGGCAAATTATAAAAGTAATGAAAAGATAAAAACTGTGTTGATAAAATTTTTATTTTAAAAATTTGTTTTTTAAATATACTATTCTTTAAAAGTATAAATTCAATGTGCTTATTATTTACAAGTAGTTAATTAAATGACAAAAAATTATATGTTATATCAGGCTACAAGTCATAATTTCAGTAAATTTGGACCTGAATCCTCCTGTATAAGAAATAGTAAGTGCAGAATATTGGGTCAAAATACGCTATGTTCCTACCAGGCACAGCCTTCCTTATAAGATATTGTAAATCCTAATAATAGTTGATAGTAATTTCTTTTCGTGATAAGTGTATATTTTATATATTTTACCAGGCATTATGGCCGTCAAATTAGTATAAATAGTATCCTCTGCATATAATCTCTAAATATTATCTTAGGATATCGCAATAACAGAACAAAGTGTTTGTCCGCACCTTCCACTACGCAGTCACTTCATTTCAATACTTAATAGTGGCTATCTCTTCCGTTGTAAATACTCTTCAAAGTTTATTTTTTCTTTTGAAGTTTTGTAAGTTACAAAATTAAATGTGTAAAACTGTTGCAAAATGTATACATGTGAAAGTTAGAGTGAACACCTCATTAAGAGAGGAGAGTTTTGTGTCTGGTGGCCTTGTCATGGATTTTGACCAAAGATTTATGAAGTTAAACAAGACTTATGCCAATTTAAATGTATGATTTTCCTTACATAATATTTTATCAATTTATGACTAGGTCCTCTGGAAAATTATTTTTGTACATTTAGTAGCTTGTATTTTTGTACGTCCATCGTTTGTAGTCACCTTGTGATTCTCCTCGATGCTAATTTCATAAAAGAAGTCAACAGAAATAAATAACTTGTAGACTTTAAGTTTAAAATAATTGTGTGTCTTGAATATAACAACTTTCGGAATATTGTACTTTTGCAAGGTCTTTTGTGATAATTTAAAATCTTTAATCTATTAGACAAGACTTATTTTCTCTGGTAACGGGTCTCTTACAAAAATTTAAAAGAAGATCATACTTTTACAGATGAATACAATATTAAATCAATCATCAGTCATCAATTATATACTTCGTCACAGAGAAGGAAGTAACAGTGGTCGCAACCAATGGTGCACTGAATGTGTGTCGATGTGTTGAGTAGTTAGTCCTCCAGTTCGCCGTTCGGATGACAGAGTCAGCACCGTGGTAAGCGTCTCCCCTATTTTCCTTCCAACCCTCAATGATAAACGTATTAATTATTGATACAAATTTATATAGATGTACATTAGTTATAATTCCGCTGTAACTGCTCTCTGAGGCATTCGATGCGAGCATTAGAGAGCAACCTCTGTTTTTTCTTCTCTATGACTTCGGTCAGAATATTAAAAAAAAACCTGATCATTCAACGTAATCAAATAGTTTACTATCTTTTAAACAGTGTTATCTGTCTTAAGTTGTGAAAAGTGATTAGATGGACATGAACTAGACGAAAATGTTCATTAAGTTCCTGTTCAGTCATGCTTGAACTCTGTTCACATATATAGGAAGGTCATTAAGTAGTATAAATTAGTGAAGTTTCGCGAAGGCGGAGAACTCGTCAAACAATTCATTAGCAATCAACTGCAAGTAGTCTAATGAAGCTAACGACACTAATTACTGTAGGCATGGTTGGTGGGGGAGAGGAGGTAGTGAGCTGGTAACTTGTTTCACATTGATGTAAGCTACGGTATATCCAAATGCTTAAATATACTTTAATTGTAGCTGTTTAAATACTATTATACAGGGTGTCCCAAAAGTAAAACTTCGGGAAATAGTTATTTACGTAGGTCAAAATAAAGAGAAAATCAAGAGTAATTTTTTTCTCTTTATCCGCCATTTTTTCACAAAAGACTTTATATCTCCGAGTTGGCTTATAGTCGATCTTTATGAAACTCACTATGCATCTAAAGATCATAAATACCTATTCTAGAAAAAATAATCAACTTAATCCAGTTTTAAATTTCAAAATCGCGGCAATTTTAAATATTTAAATGAAAATTGTGGGAAAACTGTAAATAAATACAAAATATTACTAAGAACACGTTTTTAGACATTTTTATTACCAATATGTCACTATAAAAAAAATTAGAATCAAACAAAAAGTGACCGAGACACATTGACATTTGTGTTGAGAGGCAGCAAAAATACCATTTGTTTTTTGCTGCCTCTGAACACAAATGTCAATATGTCTCGGTTATTTTTCATTCGATTCAAATTTGTTGATACTGACAGATTGGTGATAAAACTTTCTTTCAAATTCAAATTCTTTATTTGCATCATAGATGTAAAAATACATTTCGATGTACGTCAAAAGAATACAATAATATATTATATCGAATTTGACATCATTAATCAGTTAGAACATCAATCTCAATATTCATTACACAGTAAACAACAAGTGATATTACGTTAAGATTATTAAACAGTTTGACAAATTATTGTAATTAAATAACATAATAAAATGGATAGTGAATGAAAATATTTTAAAGGCGTATATCGTGTTAAAAAATGTTCTTTAAAAACATGTTCTTAGTAATATTTTGTATTTTTTGCTGTTTTCCTGCAAATTTCGTTTAAATATTTTAAATGGCCACCATTTTGAAATTTAAAATTGGATCAAATTGATTATTTTTCTAGAATAGGTCTTTATGATTTTAACAAGCATAGCGAGTTTCATAAAGATCGTTTGAGTTCATAAAGATCGGATACAAATCCTTTTGTGAAAAAAACAAATGGGAAAAAATTACTCTTGATTATTACTTTATTTTGACATTTATAACCATTTCCCCAAGTTTGGTATTTTACTTTTGGGACACCCTGTACATTTTGTGCAGAGAAATAGAGAACTGTTCGCAGTACAGTTTCATAAAGTTATTTTTCACGCATTTCATTGAACCCTACACTTTTAAGTTTTTTTATAACAGGTAAAATGTAGGTGTTTTGACGAAAATATGATGAAAATTATTTTAAATTAGACCCAAACAAGATCAACGTAAAAAAGAATATTAGCACAAACTAAACGTAGACAAAATCTCTTTTTATTCTGTGACGAAAGTCAATCATTCTTGTTTTATTCTGCACATTTGTTGTTTTTCGCTCTTCCTATTGGTGTAAAATAATTAATAACTAAAGAAATTAAATACCAATGTTTTCCTCCAAGAAACTGAACTAGATTGATAATAATTATTATTTTTAAAAGCATAATAAACTATATTTACGATTTGTGTTTATAACTGACCTAGTCCTATCAACTAGAGCCTACCAATACAGATAAATGTGATATGTATGTATTTGACATCGTTAAATAATAATAATAATAGGTCCTTTCCGTTAATTCACTACCACTACTTTGGATAGGTTCGTTTAGGTTATGTTATTTTAGGTTTGGTTAGGTTCTGTTAGGTTTGGTTAGGCTATGTTAGGTTTGGTTTGGTTATGTTAGGTTTGTTTAGGTTCTTTTAGGTTTGGTTAGGGTCTGTTAGGTTTGGTTTGGTTATGTTAGGTTTGTTTAGGTTCTTTTAGGTTTGGTTAGGGTCTGTTAGGTTTGGTTTGGTTATGTTAGGTTTGTTTAGGTTCTTTTAGGTTTGGTTAGGTTCTGTTAGGTTTGGTTTGGTTATGTTAGGTTTGTTTAGGTTCTTTTAGGTTTGGTTAGGTTCTGTTAGGTTTGGTTTGGTTATGTTAGGTTTGTTTAGGTTCTTTTAGGTTTGGTTAGGCTATGTTAGGTTTGGTTTGGTTATGTTAGGTTTGTTTAGGTTCTTTTAGGTTTGGTTAGGTTCTGTTAGGTTTGGTTTGGTTATGTTAGGTTTGTTTAGGTTCTTTTAGGTTTGGTTAGGTTCTGTTAGGTTTGGTTTGGTTATGTTAGGTTTGTTTAGGTTCTGTTATGTTTGGTTAGGTTCTGTTAGGTTTGGTTAGGCTATGTTAGGTTTGGTTATGTTAGGTTAACCTAAGTTATGGTTATCGTAGTGAATTAACGGAAAATATCCTAATAATAACCACAAGTCACAAATTAGATTTTCGCCATTGCGTACTTTATATAATTAACGGTAAATTAGGATTCGTTCCAGATTTCTTGTAGTTGGCATTGAACATTTGACGTTTCGGAAAATCGAGTTTCCCAAACAGCCAAGCCAACGCCCTATAGTGGGCTGTAATTTTACCATCAGCACGCGAAAACATGCTGTTAGATTTCAACTGTAGGGTTGGTTAATAATAGGCAGTAGTTTTTACATTATGGTGAACACTACATGAATATTGAAGGTTCAATCTTATAGACAGTCATTGGATTTGTGATTTTTTTTACGTTTAAAATCGTCAAGAATGACATTTAATGTTTCACATATTTATTTAATGACACTCATTTTAAAAAAAACCTACTTATTTTCCACTAGAGCAGTTCTCCACCCATAAAATGAGTCTTCAAATGTTGCATTACAATTAATTATTACTGACCGAATCCTTGAAATCAAAAGTCATGTTTTTTATGCGAAACGTTCGCCTTGAATAAAGTAATACCACAGAAAAGAAAGAAACATAGGTTACATTCGATAGTGCACTTCACTGTGGTGATGGCAGAGCCAGCACCTTTGTCAGTTCCACCACTAATTCCCCTCCAAATCCTCCAGGATAAACGTAGTAATTATGCAATTATTATTAAAAATTTATAAAATTTTCATCTGTGGTAATTGCCATTGATAGATAGATATTTATTTTGTCACATAATATTATTACATAGTGCAGTAATTGCTGCTGTAACATATGACACGTCTTATGAACTAGGATTTAGTCTAGTCTTAAAATTAGATTTTCCACTTATATTTGTTATATTTACTTATATTTATGAATTTACAATGTCTGATAAACGTGTTTATTTTTTACATATATACATATACACCCATATACACACACATACACCCACATACACACATACATACATTCATACATATACATACATATACACACATATACATATATATCGGCACAATGCTTAATCAGTATTATCATTGAGAAATTCGTTGACTGAATAGTAGGCCTGATGGATTAGGTGATCTTTCAGAAGACTTTTAAATTTGTTTAAGTTGGTTTCTTCCCGAATAAATCGTGGTAGGTGATTAAACATCCTCAAGCCAGAGTAGTGAGGAGCGCGCTCATAAAGCGTTGTTCGATGAATTGGGTAACGTAGAAGAGACGAATCTCTCAAAGAGTATCCATAGCGACGCCGATCTCTCTCAACTACTTGTCTGAGTTTACACTGCAATATTGTTTCGTAAATGTAAAGGCTGGGGAGGGTTAGTATTTTCAACTCTTTAAAAAGAAACTTGCACGATTCTCTGAAACCAATGTTTCCTATAATTCTGATGCATGACTTTTGAATTTTAAAGATCTTTGAAGAAAATGTTGAATTTCCCCAAAAGATCACCCCATATCTCAGATGCGGATACACAAAGGCGTAATAAACTGACAAAACAACATGGTTGTCTGTTACTTTGGAGATGACCCTCAGAGCAAATGAGGCAGAACTTAGTTTGGCTTGCAGATTTTGAATGTGTTGTTTCCAGTTTAAATTTTCGTCTATTGTAACTCCCAGAAAACAGGAATTGTTTGTAGTGTGGATTATATCTGTGTTATGAGAGATTGAAATTTTGTTTTCTGTTCGTTTAGTACCAAATTGGATTAGTTGAGATTTTTCTGTGTTCAACTTCAAGCCATTTGCTGTAAACCAGTCATTTGCTTGCTTAAAGACCTCATTTGCAAACAATCTCAAACACTCCAAATTGGTTCTGAATATGATCAGTGTTGTGTTGAGGCGTTGCTGCGGCCACAAGAAAGTTGTCCATCTTTTTTTCTGCAGAAATTTGTTTTTAGATATACTCTAAATATAAATCACCTTCTTACTACACTATCCCTACACCGATACTCGTTGTAGTTTCCTATACTCAACAGCGTCCACGCTGTTTGTTATACAGATCGGTCCCTCGGCCTGTGACGCCGATCTGCCTATGGAACAACATCCATGCTGTTATACGATAGGTCCCTCAGCCTGTGACGCCGACCTGCCTATTAAACAACATCCACGCTGTTATACAGATCGGTCCCTCGGCCTGTGACGCCGACCTGCCTATGATTGCAATAACGGTGGCTCGCCCTCGTCCTTGCCACCAGTGTTCTTTATTGGACCGCTCGATGTGAAACCGGTTGGAACATTTAATATACACTGTGGCTGCCAAGAATGAACGGAACGGTGGAATGAGCCGTTGGCCGAGAAACTAAATAAATAGTTCAACTGGTACGGAACTAACCTAACTATTGTTTAATCTTCAACTTCCCTGTGACTATACACATCGTTTATCTTGTTAGTTTTGTGGCTAAACTATTCTACTGTGCTCGCTTCCCATGTGACAATATACATATATTTTGCAATTGTTTTTCTATTGACTCTTGTTCATACATCATTTTATAATTATGGCAAGTACAATACGAAGGCGCACGGTCATTACATTCAAATCAACTTCAATAACAAATAGTCTCTTGGGTTTTCTGATTAAGATATGAGACGCCGACACAACATGGGCGTATTTTAAGGAGAATATAAAAGATTACACGAGTGTAGTATGAAGATAACTTGTATAGTCTGGTTACTAACTAGGATCAACTGTTCTTTAGAAAGATCCATTTATCAATAGCTAGAGCAACTAAGGGACCTAAAGATTACCACGTAGTATTGGTCTGATTTTCATCTAACTGACAAGCTTGATACTCAGTTCTCTCCCCTACACAACATCCTTACTCTGACTACCACCCACCGACTTCAGGCTTCCACGTAGATAGCAACCATTAAGTGGACGGCGTGGCCGTATTAGGACGACTGAGAACAGAACATATGGTGTACAATTCCATAACAATTTGCCCCAAGTAGCTGGATTACAACATTGTGCCACTATTACAAAATTATCATATTACATGTTGGGTGGGATATAAAACAAGTTAAACGTTACACAACACAAATATTTTTTTTTAAATTTTATTATTAAAACGCTAGATTTTAAATTAAAAACGACATTAAAACTAACTTTCTGTTGGCTTACTGTACAGGGTGTTTGGGAACTCTTTAGCCAAACGTTGGGATTTACTTCTAGAAACGTAAATAAATAAAAAATGTTACATAACATTATGGTCTATCTCGCTTCATTAACCGTCTGTCCTTATGTTTGTAATTTTTATAAAAAAATTAATATCTCAGGAACCATAAATGCCAAAGATTTCAAATTTATCACAACTGGAAAATCTGATAGCACTTAAATGTACAATGATTTTTCGTTCAATCGTTTGGAAACAGTATAGGTTTTAACATTTGAAAAATTTACAAAGAAAATCCATTAATGTTCCTATCCTAAGCTATTTCCAAACATTTAAACGAAAATCATTGTAAGTTTAGGTACTATCAGCTTTACCAGGTATGATAAATTTGAAATCTTTGGCATTTATGGTTCCTGAGATATTAATTTTTTTTATAAAAATCACAAACATACAGACAGACGTTTAACGAAGCGAGATAGACCATACTGTTATATGACTTGTGTTGTTTGTTTTTGTGTCCAGAAGTAAATCCCAAATTTTGGCTAAGGAGTTCCCAAACACACTGTATAACATGTCCCAAAGAAGACTGAAATAGTTTAAAACTATCTCCAGTTTCAGAAATTGGTAGGGTAGTCCGGTATAGTCCGAGGCCTACTCGTGTGGTATCATTGACTATAGAAACAAGAAGACTGTACACTCATTTTGGTCCCGTGAGGCCGGTTTTCCAGACTGGTGAAATTAGTTCATGTTCTGTCTTCACAGATAGCGCCAGCCATCTCCCTCTCTCTCCAGCACACGCTGAAATAAGTAATATCTGAGCTAATACGCCAAACAGTTGTCCGAGTGCTTATTTGATATAGATCACAATTAGATAACAGCACAGATTGGACTGTCTATATCCAGCGCATTGCAGTTGGGTGAGTCTGAGGTGTGCGGTGTTGACGGATAGCGGTAGTCTGTGGCGTACAATCAATCAGCTCTGGTAGGGATTGTCCGGTGGACTATGACGAGATTACCCGCTCGTCTACGTGGCATTGCTAATACCTTCCATGAAAATGCTTACATAACTTAAATACAAATAAACAATGAGAATGCTGCAATTTCATTTCAGGTGATCCAAAATCAAGTACTGTACATGTTAAGGAGAATAGTTGCCTTAATAAGCATTTAAGTATGAAATAAAATTTATATTTAAAATAGCTGACAACCCTTGCTTACGGGGTGGTACTCTATACTTGCTTAACCTTTCTCCCAGGGTTCTCTGTACACTATCACATCAATATAAAGGTCAGCATGCTGCCGCTCTTCTAGAACACTAAGTTGGATAGTCTAGAATCTATAAGTCTACTTTAGGAAAGACAAAGTAGTGCAATCACGTCATGAGTTGGTAGAAATGAACATAAACATTTCACAATGAAAATCAAACAGCTAAGATGTGTGTCATGTTTATGTTTTTGTATCAGCTATTTCAAATAAATTTAACATTCGATTAATTAATGCCAATGTTACTCTTGTAGAAAAACGGAGACATTGAGGAGCTTATTCTACTTATTTGGAATAGAATATAAAAATCCTTTCTTAGTGGGTCTCTATGATAGAAAAGCTAACTTTCCCCCAAATTTTGACAGAATCGCTTCAGTGGTTATGAAGATTTTTTTACAACAACAAACGGTTTACAAAGTAGATTTTTAATTACGTTAAAAAGCTTACATTCTTATTCTTACATATGAGACGCCGACACGTTGTTGGTATTTTAAGGCGAATATGAATGTTTATATGAGTGTAGGATGAGTGTGGATGAGTGTAGTCTGGTTACTATCTGAGTTCAACTGTTCCTCAGAAAGGGCAATTTATTAATAGCCCAACAGCCAGGCCAACTAAGGGACCTACAGCTATTCGTGGAATTCGAACCACGTAGTGCTGGTCTGATTTTCAGCTAATTGACAAGCCTGATACTCAGTTATCCTGATACCCCACACAACATCCGCACAATGATTACCACCCAACATGGACACCCCAGACTTCCCTAGTAGTGTCCACGCCGATAGCAACCATTAAGCGGACCCCATGTCGGTATTAAGAGGACCGAGCATCCAACCTATCGCCTACAATCTCCCAAACACTTTGTCCCCAAGTAGCTGAGTTACAGCACTGCGCCACCAGTGCCGACGGTGGAAGAAGTCGGATGGATAGAAGCAGTAGAAGAATATACCAATAAAATATGTATTACAGGAAAAATAATACATGGCAGAGACCGCTTCAGACTACTGATAGAAAACGCAACCTATGACTATATAGGAAAAGTAAAACCTCAACCAAAGAGAGTGAGGACAGAGAGCAGAGACGGTTGGAGAGAACATTAAGTACTGGGAACAAAGGAAGAAAAATATACGTCACAAGTCAACACAGAGATGAAAGAAACAGAGTTCACTTTCTTATGGCTACAGCAAACGCCTAAGTGGTTGCTATAAAATCATTTTCAACTTTTCAAATAGTGTGTTTTTGTATGCAGATGTATTAATAGTTACTACGTTTGTCCTTGAGGATTTTGTGATGTAAAAGGAAGAACTGACAAGTTGTTGGCCCTGTGATCGTATGGTAAACTAGAGAAATAACTACTCGACACACACATTCAGCGCACTATTGGGTGCGACCTCTGTGTCTTTCTTCTCTGTGGTGTTAAGTTGTATGCGATTCTTAGATGGCCAAATGTATCAATGAAAAATGTATCATAGTAAATAATAAGTAAGTTTCCGATATTCTTTTGTATCATTATTATTTCTATTTACATTTCACCACACAGAGTAGAGCGTTAATTAGACTACACCACCTTGCTGTGTACACCGGACTAATACTAGGCCAGTTGTGTTTCCCATAGGCTACCACCAACCGGATGCGCAGCTGTGACGTTTTCACTTACTGTCGCCGGACCGGTAGTAGTTTCTTCGGTTTTTACAAGTGACAGTGACCTGAATGTACGGTATAAGGAGTTGTGACCTAGAGCTGGACACAGATACTACTTCCGTTCCTAGGAAGTGGTCAGAATGGGTAAGACGTGTTCTCGCGTGGTGGGGAGTCGGAGGAAGCCGTTCTCAATGGATCCATCAGCCAAGCCCCCCCTTGGGTATAGAAGACTAGAGTAAAAGTAAAATTTTCGGGAAGAAAGTAGATTTGTTTGCTGCACTACCTCACCCTTTATCTTTTTTTTAATGTATAATTTTAGTTTTATAAAATTTATTTGCAAAAATAAATGTAGAAAATCTTATAATTTTCCCCATATTACAAGTGAGAGTAAAGGATGAATCAATAATATTAAAAGTACTTACTTATTTTTGTCAAAGATATAGAGCTAAGTTTCTAGTTTATGAAACTATGTAGAGTTGTCTGGTAGCGTAGTTTGATAAAAATGATCTATAGTTTGCCCAATCTCGGAAGACGACTGAGAGACCGTTCTCACACAGACACAGACATACTCTGAAAGTCTTGAGAACAATAGCTCAAATCAGACTCGCCCAGAGTGAAAAATACAGTAAATTTTAAAACAATGATGTTAAAAACTAAATTTTAAATTGCTAATATTTTATTATTATTTTTTAGTACATTGAATCCTTTTACAATAAATCATTTTAAATAAGTCTAGCCACTAAGAATGCAATTTTGTATAAGTTCACATATTTATGGAATTATGCAAGAGTCTTTTTCACATAAAATTGAAAACGCTTTAGTTCAAAATAACATGAAGATACCATCCTCACACTCTTAAAAATGATATAGAAACTTGGTACAAACACACCCATTCCTGTACAGTGGTATTGACCCACCCATCCGCTCCTTTACGTACGGTGATATTGACCCACACTTTTCATAAAACTCTGTGGTTGTCGTTTTGAAAATACTGTAATTAAATTTTACTTTTTATTTGAACATTATTTTAGGTCCCTTACCATCTTCAAAACCTGTGCCACTTATACGAGGTTGTAACTTATAATTTGACACGCACCAAATGTATTGGCTGGCTGGAGCCTCCAGCGTGTCGGGCCGGGGCTGTTGGCCGGCTGACGTGTTATTACCTGGTTACTCCTCTTTCCCACACTTGAGATCTTCCCACACTCCGGGAATATGCTCCCGCCGCACAATCCGTGCTACATTTCTTACGTAATTCGTATTGGGAGCATACGACTCTGCTTGTGTAATGCACAATATCTACTTGAAAGTAGGGTTCCATTGATATTCGGTCCAAACTAAACTGTAACGAAGAAACCATTGTATTGTATCGCAGATGTAGTCGAGTGGTCTGGGCTGGGAGGCTGAGTTGGAGATAGGGCAGGTTCGATTCCGACCTGGACTGGAAGTGTTTATCAGTAATTTTCACATAGTACTGTACTGGTTCTTTCCCTTACTTTGACTGAAAAAGACCACCTGCAGATCAATAGTCTAAGGGGAATGGGCGGAGTAAGGTTAAGAAGGAAATCACCATTTCCTTAAACTAACAAAAAGATAGTTAATTTATCAAGGCGTTGGAAATTGTTTATGTTAGAACAATCAATCAATGTAGTTCTGCCATAGGGAGAAAGTGGCCCAAAAATCTGTGGATTGGCAACGTAACATTTTACTATGAGGGTTTTTTCTGTACCGTAATTATGACTAACTTACTTTAGTTGAACAATTTAAGTAATAATAAATGTGCCTTTTTATATTTATTTATTTCCAGCGCATGCATTTAGTACAATGGAAGTGTAGTCACATCAACAAATAGACATAATTGTATCATGTACAATATCAGGGCGGTGTAAAACAAAAAGAGAAGAGGTACCAGGACTGATCCCTGTGGTACTCCTCACTGAATTATAAATTTGGGGTATTTTCGGCCTACTATGAATAATATTTGCCATCTACACAAAAATATCGACTGATTGTGACCTATAACACATATGTATAGTAAGTGATGTAAGGCGAGAGAGAACAGTACCTCTTACATCCATCTTTTCAAGTTTTCCCACGAGTATTTTATGTTCCACTGTCACATAAAAAACATACCCATGATTGGTACAATTACTGATTATACCACACACCAGTGAAGTACTGTATATAGAAATTTCAGGTTTACGTTGTACATTTTTAACTGCATACAGCTGTTATGTCACACTAATTAGTGTATTTTAATAAGTAATTGATGGTTTGAAGTCAAATAAAATTTGCTATACCTATTTAACCAAATTATTCTCTTATTCATATAGGATTTTGGCAGCTTATTTTCCGAATAGAGATTTTTCAAATTGTCCTCAGCAAACTGTTAACTTCCCCCCTCCCCCTAGGAATTCTTATGTGATTATTTCCTCCAGATTGTGAGATCTCGGGAAGCTGTGAATCCATCGGTCGTGTCAGTCAGTTGTTTCCGTCTTGACAGATCAGGACGACGACCAACCGTGGAATGAGGCAAATTCTTGTGAATCGGCGTTACAACAGCGGTACTAAATGAAAGCAATTCCTTCTGTTGTCTTTCAAGGTTGACCGGCCGTCCACAATGGGCATTGGTTGGGAACTGGGTTTGGGGAGCGTGGCCTGACCTTGGGCGTGGCTGTCAAGGGGAGCACGGAGAACAGAACAAACTATGACATCGGTAGACTCTACGGGATATGTTTAACTAGTACAATAACAAGCAGGAATGTTAATGATGTATTGGTGCGAGAGAGAAGAAAAACAATCTCCTCCTTGTTTTCTCCAAATCTCCAAGCTACTTCCCATTTCACTTTGGCCACTTCTCTAGAATTATTTCATTACACAAAGCATTGATCTACTCTGTAATCGATATGAAGTTGAAATCGGAAGAGTAGTTATAATTTAATTAACACAAATCAATGTAGAGAAATTTAGATAAAATCATTCTACAAACAATGCATTTACTTTTTTGGCAAATGCAACATAACCCAAATAAAATTATCTCATTACCCACTGTAACTAGAATGATAATAATTATAACAAAGTATAACGGTAGGTATCACAGAATGGATGTAAGCGGTGAAGATTGTGACGTCACATGGGTGAATCAGTTGGTTTGAATACTTTATGATCTACGAGCACAGAGTACTGATAAATTACATTATTACTTATTATGTACTCTGTGCTGCTAGTGCCTAATTCTTACTAAATAGAAGCTTACAACTAATTTGTAAGCACCTACCACTACACAGCTTGAATTGTGACTACGGGAAATAAAACGAGTATTTTTTTTAATTTGTCGTTTATTGTTAAACTTAGCTGCCGTCGGTATCCTAAAAACGAGCCCGAATCGTTAAACTGTTAAAAATTATTGACCTGTTTTGCTTGGGTGGACAGTAAGCCCGGGCTTATCCCTCGTGATTTGACAAGGGTAAAGTACCCCAACCAATATATTCGGGCCTGTTGTTCGGGAATCAGCTTCCACCTTACCTGATTGAGGTTAAGCAGAGTCCTATTCTTGATACCTACCGTCTTTTATTCTAGGTACCGTGTTATTACCTACTACAATAATTAGATATGTTTTACTTTAGGTATGCTAAATTAAAATACTCTGATTTTGCTCGTTTAATGTTATTTTTAACCCTTTTATGCCAAAATTTTGAAAAACTCTTGTAGAAAAATGTTTACGTGTTTTTTCTTACTTTAATACAACAAAATATATTTTAACATTTTTTATTACCAATACTAAACATTGTATGTGCATGAGTAAAAATATACTCACTGGACAGTTACTTATTAAATATAAGCGGTAATAAAACAATGAAGTCTTGTGAATAAAAACATGTGATTGTTTACTATGCTACAATACTTTAGTGGATACTTATTACATAAATGAAAAAGTTATCCCTGAAAGTTATCCCTGAAAAAGTTATACAAAACCTGAAATTTCCTTCTCAGGTTATCTGATCTCCTCTTAGGGTGTCTGCATTGATCTTGCTAGAACACAGGGTATCCAGGACTTTCCTCCTCCCACCCCCAGCCCATACACATACAGTGGTATTTATCCACCCACCCACCCATACACTTACAGTGGTATTGACCCACCCACCCACCCATACACATACAGTGGCATTTATACCACTCTACGTGTTTGGGTGGGTGGGTGGGTCAATACCACTGTACATGTATGGTTGGGCGGTTGGGTCAATACCACTGTACATGTATGGGTGGGTGGGTGGATCAATACCACTGTACATGTATGGGTGGGTGGGTGGATCAATACCACTGTACATGTATGGGTGGGTGAGTAGGTCAATACCACTGTACGTGTAAGGGTGAGTGAATTGCTCAATACCACTGTACGTGTATGGGTGGGAGGGTGGGTAGATATGTTTATGAAATAAAAACTGCGAATTTACAGCAGAATTTACTGTACGTGTTTGGCTGGGTGGGTGGGTTTGTATTGCTGTACGTGTGCTGCAAATGAAGTGTGTTCAGTTCCTGATTAAATTACCCTCCAATACATGTAAATTGTACATAAAATTGTAAAAACTGGTAATATGTTGTACAAAACATTAACACTGTAATTTTTTTTATATTTGAGTCTAGAAATTTTACTTTACTTCCGAATAAATAATAAAAACAACAAACGGATAAAGAATAACAACGCGATGATTGGAAGCAACATTTGAGGTGTCAATTAAAACTAATAAATAAACAACAATGTTTCTATATGTTTTATTTTGAGATTATAAAGATTGGTATAAATAACACTCAATAAGAAATAATAAAATGGTATAAGTATTGCTTATAATTAATTCTGATAACCCTACACTCTCAGTGTTACTTTTATGCTCAATGACTAGTATTTTACTCCTGGACACTTTATAACCCATACCAGTTGTAAACAATGCAATATCAATATAAAGTACTAATATAGGTAATATAACATATATTTTATCTTAAAATAAATTTTTTATTTTTATAAATAAATAGTACACATTCCAGAATAAATTCACAAGCGGTGTTTCCGTAACAGTCAAATGAGCAACATTTAAACATTCAAGAGCAGCTGAAGTAGCGTACAAACCAACTACTGTACTATCTGTCTATATTCTGTGGTACTACCAAAATGGGCAAACACGAAATATATCTTAAACATTCATTCTTTTATATATATATATATATTAAAAAATAAAATTAAATTTTATTTATTTAATTTTATTTTAATTTTATTTGTTTTGTAAACAGATAACACATATGAAGATGGCATGAATGCCGAAACCGGTCGTGTTCATTTAATAAAAAACTGTAAGGGTGCTCAGTTATTATTTTTTATTATAACATTATCATATATAGCAGCCCTAGGATTTACAACTTTTCTACTATATATATATATATATAAGGGAGAACAACAATTTTCCTGGAGTGAGAAATAAAACTATGAGTAAATAAGTTCTCATTGGGCAGGAAAGGGTTGTGGAACTTTTTTTTAACAACATTTTGGTTCTTTCACATATGTTATTGTTTTCTATGAATTGTTGTTATAGAGTACATTTGATACTTATATGATAAGGATAAGACAATTATAGGCCTAATAGTTAGTGAAATGCTAAATTGATATTAAAGTGTTGCAAAATCCTTAAAGTTACGATGTTATGAGTATGAGCACGCAAAATTAACCTAACATTAGATACAATTTTCAATACATATTTTCCACTTATGACTTTGTTTCCACTTATGTGTTCTTATTGCCTTTCTGGGTAAACAGTTTTCAATATTCAATACATATTGACATATCTGTTTGTTCCAGGCTGGGAGCTAAGGGGTCTACACTGCTACAGGTTCTTCAGCATACTTCACTCATGGGAGAATGCCGCACAGCTGTGTAACAGGTGAGCTATTGTGTTGGTAGTTACCAGGCTTCTGTTTACCAAGAGGCCGTGACTGCAATGGTGCCATTACTAATGACTGGGAAGTCTCCCAGATTAGCTTCAGTGTTTCACTAATATCTGCTTTGTTCAATTTCTACTGAAACCTTTTTGAAAAAAATTCATGATTCTTCATTTGTATTCAATTGCATGAATTTCACGTCATACAACTAGCTATAATCAATGAATATAAATCTCTATAAGAAGTGCAGACCTCATGTAAAAAAATCAGCCTTGAACCGAGCTTGAAAATGCTAGTTTGATTAGTGGCCGGAAGATGGCGATGGTACTGACTGTAGAGCTTCTTCTCGTTCATATCATATGAGATAGTGCAACAACTATACTCTCTGCTGAAAAATATGTCTCTCCATGCCTTTTGACGAGTATGTCTCTCAAAGCAGAGCAGTCTTTTGACAACTAATTAAACCTGCAGAAAAAGGGTTGATTTTTCACCATAAGGTCTGTTCTTTTTATAGACATTTGTACTCATTGATATAATATAGTTGCAGGAGTAGCTTTTAATTGAAATATTTCATAAAACCAAAGAACATTTGTTATATAGTTCTGAAGTTAGATTTTAAATTACAATATAAGTATTCTAAATGCATGGTGGGGAAAACCTCTACAGCTGTTTTATGCATTATTATATGGTTCACTTAGCTGTTTGTTTACCAAGCTTGTGATAGGATAGATGACCTATATTTAAAATCTTGTAGGATAAAATAGTTTTCATATTTGTTTTCTCTGTGAAATTACGTTAAATTTATTTAATTAACAATCAACTAACTAACTGATGTGGACAGAGTTCGTCCCATATATATCTGAAAAAGTAGTTTTATTTTTCAGGAGGGAAGATATCTGTAATATAGTTCGTAAAAGAGTAGAAGGGTGACATAAAACATCCAAGTTTGCCCAGGGGAGATATTTTGTCTTATGCATCAGGAGGGAAAGGGGAAAGATGTGCCTACAATCGTGTGGGACCTAGATGGGAGACATTTGTTTTACATTAAAGTAACTTTAAAAATACTACTGTAATTGGCAAAAGACAAACAATGATACTGCATTAAGTAGTTGAGAACGTTTACTATAAATATTTAGAATTTGGAAATTGATTTTAAAAGTTTCGGTTTCAATATAAACATGTCTTTTTCTGTGAGAGTGACATGAAGATATTCTACTTTGCTTTATTTAAAGTAATTTTCTGGATGACATTTTTTGCAATGAAATTAATTGACAGATATTTACAGGGAAAATCACACTCCCTTCTTATTTTATGATAGTAAAATTATTTACCTAGATCCTTCTGGTTGGACCACTTGCAACCTTGCTGCGGTCCGCATGATGGGAAATACTGATATCAATGATGAACTCTTTGTTCAGCTTCTCCAACAATACACAGAGACTTGTCGAGTTCTACATGCACAGACATTAGTAAAATTCCCCAAAATTACATGTGAAATATGTATACCCTGTTAAACAGCATAAAATATAAGGCATTAATTTTATCTTGAATCATTAACATACAGTTAATTGATGTTGAATACAGTTTATGTAAGAATACCATAAGTCCGTTCTTGGTACAGTTTCCTGTTCCCTGTCCATTCAGAGCAGTGTGACATTTGGTAAACACTGTCCGGAGGAATGTAATGGAAAGCTATGCTACAATCAGATTGTGCAAGAGTGAGTCAAAAGATTCTCTCTACCATGGGAAATGTCAAAAGTCAATCAGCCCAGAGGAAGACTAGTAATTTATAACTTTTACTCTTACATTTTGTCATTACACCTTGGCATTTTACAACATATAAAAAAATTGTCAAATAACTATCTTTTTCAAAAACTTTACTTTTTTTCTGTTTATACATTACCACTGTACGTGTATAGTTGGGCGGGTGGGTTAATACCACTGTACATGTATGGGGGGGCGGGCAGGTTAATACCACTGTCCGTGTATGGGTGGGCGGTCGGGTCAATACCACTGTACTGTATGTGTGGGCGGGTGGGTCAATACCACTGTACATGTATGGGTGGGCGGGCAGGTCAATACCACTGTACATGTATGGGCGGGCGGGCGGGTCAATACCACTGTACTGTATGGGTGGGCAGGTGGGTCAATACCACACTGTACATGTATGGGTGGGCGAGTGGGTCAATACCACTGTACTGTATGGGTGGGCTAGCGGGTCAATACCACTACTGTATGGGTGGGCGGGTGGGTCAATACCACACTGTACATGTATGGGTGGGCGAGCGGGTCAATACCACTGTACTGTATGGGTGGGCAGGTGGGTCAATACCACACTGTACATGTATGGGTGGGCGAGCGGGTCAATACCACTGTACTGTATGGGAGGGCAGGTGGGTCATACAATGTATGAGAAGACATTGTTTGCTTTGTATGTATAAACATACAATTTTATTTCTTTACTGTCTACACTTGGTATTTTTAACATGGTATTCAAAAGCTGTTAAGGGACAACGGTCCAAATCTCTATGGCAAATTTAGGAGGACCTTCCGGGATTTTAACATGTGAACCTCTGCATTGGAAAAAGAAGTGGTAACCAAATAGTGTGCCATACTATGATAAATAAGTTTTACTTGTAAGAACCAAATGAAAATAATTTGTACCGTGAATATGCCTTTTCTAAATAAAAGAATAATGTTTTATGTGTATTTAAGATTGATGCCTTTAAGAGGGCTCCGGAGTCAGGTTGAAAATCGCATTTTAGTTTGGCGAACGGCCACAGGGAGCGGTGTTTAGTGCAGTACGTTGTCTGTGTTGGTAGTTGGCGTTTTAGACACTAGGAGCGCTTCTTGGCTAGGCTGACAAGGCATTTATTTATTGCTCGGCCGTTCGCCCCTTGCACCATCACTTCACTTTCTTTCTAATCTTTTATAGAACAACAGAAGGGAAGGGACGAGTGACTGACACCGCCAGTCAACAGGGTTGTCTGGGGCCTTCCGCGGTCCGTTTGTCCTCATTCCTTCGGTAGTTCACAAAATTAGAGTTTGTGATATTTAAAATATTTACAAGTAACTGACACAAACGAATGAAACCAATTTATAAAAGCGAATGACTAAATGTAAAACTAACAGAAAATAAAATAAAAATAATTTAATGACACATTAGTACACATGTGAAATGAACGAAATTAATTAGAGTATCTGATAATTTAAATATAATAGTATGATGACAAAAATGGCATGACAAAAATATTGATTATGCAGCTCAATATCATCAAACCATTTTTCAATTACAACTGAAAAATGATAATAGAGTCCTTATTGCTTATTAGTCATTGTATGAATAACACAAATTACTGCAATTAAATCTTAACAAGCCTTACCTTTTATATTTTTAGTGGACTCAGTTTTTTAAAATATTGCACACGTTTTTAATATTTTAATCATTTAATATTATAACACAAATAATATTAACAATATTGTCTTCATAAAAACACAAACATCAAACTGTAATCAATCTAACTTCTACAAAGTTTAAGTAAAAAGGATATTGTAATTAATTATTAACCCGCGAATAGCAATAGCATACATTCATTTAGTACTACCTGTTTTAAAAATAAGAGTAAATGTTGCATCAGCATATAATAATTTAATCAATATGCACTATAGTCGCTATTACGTTATTAAATCTATAAAATGATATAAGTATTTTTGTAAATGACGTACATAAAAATACTGATTTGCACCCTGACTTCGAAATGATCATTATATCCATTCCCATGTCTATGTCTTATCAGTAAACGCTTATTTTGTTTACTTTTCACGAGAAAACAAGATTACCGTGTTTCATGAAACTTTTTAATATTTTACTTGTGCACCTGACGATTTTCAAAAACTCATATAGGCCCCTAACGGTATTTTATTCTGTTTTTAATTTATAAGTACTTTTATCCTACATTATATTCAGCTAGTATATTTTTTCTTTTTTGAACGAGTATAAACGATAGATGCGTTACATTGCCAACTTCCAAATGAATACTAGATAGAAAACAACACAGCTCTAACGTTATTTCACCGTTTCACAACTACAGACAAGCGGCAAGTGTAGCCTACATCGCGCATGTGTTTAGGTTATACTTTGTACGCAATAATTAAAAACCCAATGTGTCATATTTCGTTTGTATCATTCTACAATAAAGTAATGTGTAGTTATATTATCGTATGTACTTACTGTATTTGTAATTAATTTGTTGTCTGTATCCAACGAATGAACTCCCACTACCGTTGGAATATCGAACTAACTCTGCTTGGAAGATAAAAAGGTTACCGTCCTGTTGGGTTGATAGCTGATACGTGGTAGTTTGTTTATCTTTTGAGTCAAGGTCACTCTAGAGTCACAAGCCTGAGTCCTAGCTGTTGAGTGGTAAGCCTACGGTTAGTTGTAGTTCTGTCGGTGTTGTAGACCTTAATTGTTTTCATATTGAAATAATTTGACAGCGGATAAAACCTTACAAAACTATAGGAAAATGACTCCAAATAACACCATACTTTGGTTATGAAACCTGACTGTACTACTAAACATGTACTTTATAAATGAACGGAACGAGTTTAAAATTACTTCTTTATTACATTAAACAATATCACCCATTCCTTAGCTATCATTACACTACAAATACACCAAAAGGTATAGCAGTACACGATCATTTACTATTACAATATTAATGACTAAACAAATTCTTATTGAATATCAATTATTAGAAACTTAATACAACTTATTTAATGACGTATTACAAAACTAAGTTTAAAATAATAATATAAATAACCCAGTAAAATAGTTATACCGTTATAGTAGACAACAGTACAGATACAACTGACACAACTTATTTTTCTAACTTTTACAGTTACGATTTCCTGTTTTCAGACATGGAACACCTAACTAAATAAAATAAAAATAAAATCATTATATAACCAACATACCCGGGCTCTAGAAAATGTAAACTGTACATACAAGGAGAATATAACTAAATATTGAACACCTAAAAAGTAAGTAAATAATAATACTATACAATAAATTTAGATTATGAATTTAAAATGTGGATAAAATCTTAACCTAATACAATTTTAAAATAAATAAATGTATATGCTAGCCTATTATAATGTAACAAGATACAAGGAGCCTAGTAAGGCATTCATGTGTTTGCCTGGTAAGGTCTTCATGGGTTTGCCTAGTAAGGTCTTCATAGATTTGCCTAGTAAGGTCTTCATGGTTTTGCCTAGTTATGTCTTCATGTGTTTGCCTAGTAAGGTCTTCGTGGTTTTGCCTAGTAAGGTCTTCATGGGTTTGCCTAGTAAGGTCTTCATGGTTTTGCCTAGTTATGTCTTCATGTGTTTGCCTAGTAAGGTCTTCATGTGTTTGCCTATTAAGGTCTTCGTGGTTTTGCCTAGTTAGGTCTTCATGTGTTTGCCTAGTAAGGTCTTCATAGATTTGCCTAGTAAGGTCTTCATGGTTTTGCCTAGTTATGTCTTCATGTGTTTGCCTAGTAAGGTCTTCGTGGTTTTGCCTAGTAAGGTCTTCATGGGTTTGCCTAGTTATGTCTTCATGTGTTTGCCTAGTTATGTCTTCATGTGTTTGCCTAGTAAGGTCTTCATGTGTTTGCCTAGTAAGGTCTTCATGTGTTATCAAGTAATGTCTTATTTACGTTTTATGGCTCGTCTGCTATAATTCATCAATCTGACGATTTCCGTATTTTGTAACACGTTTTCCTGTTTTCAGAGCACGGTGTTTGAGCACACTGTACATAGCTTGAATTTTATTTTCTGTGATCACTAAATCACTCAGTAAGTCATTAAAAAATCAAAAATCTAGAGAAAACCGTCTTCTTTGGCGATTGATATAATTAAAATTACGATATCTTGATTATAAACATGTTTTATAAGAAAAGGGTCAGTAAGAGACTCATAACAAATCTTTATTGGTTGCAGGGACAGTAATTACAAGTTTCGTAGTCTAAACTGTTTCAATACATAATCGAACCTCGCTCACGATCAGTTGGTCAAGGCTAGTAACACTTGTGACTGGAATTTTTGGATGCCGCCGCGCTACCCTCTTGGCTTTGTTTCGTACATCCGGTATGGGTTGTAAATCTGTGAAAGTCTGTCGCCAAATGTTGCTGCGATGACAGGGTTCACACAGTTTATGTTATACAACGGTACATATACACCTCCAGATGAACATTCTCATACTCCTTTACATGTTACATTATTATTAATTTAAACTTCCCTAGTACCACAGACATTTTGTCCTAATTATTAATTTCAAATGTTAATAATCTGAGAATAAGTTTGTCAGATACAATTGTAACATATATTAACACAAAGAATTGTTACATAGTAATCCGCCAGCCTCGATCATTACAGGTAGAAAATTAAGTAAATACCTTCTAGCACTGTTTTATTTTTACTTTAATGTTTAAAAAAAACTAATATTGTAATAATATACAATAATAATGATCTTGCTACTTTCAACATTAAAAAACTATATGTTTCATATATATAACTATTACATTTATATTACTGAATAAAAAAAAATGCACATAAGGAAATATTTTTACTATAAAGAACTAAATCTTTACTATATGTGTTATAGTACTAGATTTAAACACAATTAATTATTATGTTCACGTAAAAATGTATTCACATAAGATAGAAATCAAGCATTATGTTTTAAAATATATCAATGACAGTCTGACTCCTGGCGTGGAATAGACAGGACTGCAGAGTGCAGACTACAAACGAAGGTGCAGCGCTCTGTGAGGATATCTCTGAACGGGAGATTTCCAATTGCACCGGGGTCAGGGATCGGCCCCAAACTGATGTGTCCAGTTGCACCGGAGCCCCTTTTAGGGGGTGTTCCAATTGCACCAGAGGCCCTTGTTTATGACATGAGCCGGGAAAGTCCAACCAGGCCGGATTCCTAGTACAGTAACCCCAAGCTGACCGTGCCAAATTCCACACCCTTTGTTATGACATGAGTCATGAGTCGGTTAGGTTAGGTTAGGTTAGGTTAGGTTAGGTTAGGTTAGGTTAGGTTAGGTTAGGTTAGGTTAGGTTAGGTTAGGTTAGGTTAGGTTAGATGTTAGTGTTGCCACGGATAAACACAAAATTAAACATTAAATACATAGTTACCATATTTATTAGTTAGAACCTGCTATGGTCTACCATTAGTATGTGCCACGAAACATCGGCAAGTGTTTGATAGAATATTCCATTGCGAAATTGTTAAACACTTATAAACTATGTTTGAAGAAATGTAGTGGGGTGGGGAAGGAAGGGGCCTTCCAATTGCACCGGCTCCGGCGGTCGAAGGAATTTGCAGCGGGGATAAGTGAGGTGGGTAGATTTTGACCACCGGTGCAATTAGACACTTTTCGGACGGAGGAATGTTTTGACCCGTGGAAATTCCTTTGACCGCCGGTGCAACTGGATATCAGCCCTCTGAACTTCTACCGCCCGATGAGTAACATCTACATGCAAACATTTTTTAGAATTGCCAAAAATAACTACTAACAAATTATTATTTTTTAAAAATCGAAGTCTCCCCGTACTAAAAATAATAAGGATTCTAATGATGCAAAAATTATATTTTTATCACAGTAAATAACGTTTTAACTAGTAATTTCAAATTAGTCAATTATTCGTAGGTTTAAATGGGAAAAACGTTCTCTTAAAACTCAATTTGTAACAAATATAAATTATTATTGTTTAAATTATTTACCTCTAATAATAGTTAATGACCCGTAGATTCGGGCTACTTCTTCATTTTTCTCAAATAACCGTCGGTTAGGCGGTAATTAAGAAACTAAATATTTCTCCCATGTTAAACGGGCTGGAGTCAGAGCGCGGCGGCCGGCTTCTATCCGGCCCCCTCTTAACTGATGCACGCATCAAAATTCATTTAAAGTATTAACACCACTCTTCTAAGACAGCTTCCACAATATATATTTATTACTTTGTTTATCCCTCTGGTACGAAGATAATAACAGTGGTTTAGTGAAATCAATTACCATAATATTTGTATATTTTGTATGAATCGTATAATAAATTTGTGTTTTGTGTCATTCACTAATTTTCTATTTCTATCAACAGACTAATACATAATACGCTAAGAAATTATTGTAAATATAATTAAATTTTCATTTTTATTTTATTTGCTAATTTTATAAAAATATTCAATGTTCAGAAGAGCTTTGAATGTTTAACAAATAACATGACTGAAATTAAAATTCTCTTTGGTTTTATGAGACAGTATGATTCATTCAGCAAGACTGTACTTGGTTATGTCATGTAGGTTTCTGAGTTATTCAAAGTGTTCTTTTTAAAGATTGTAAAAAAAAACAGAAATAATCTTGACTTAAATATTTTAAATTCTTATGTACTAGCATAACTGAAGAGGAAGTTTCAAAAGTATGGTTCAGTATTCAGTTTAAAATTTCACTCCTATCGAAAATATTTAACAATAGTGAAATATTTGTTATAGTTAATATATAAATTCATTTCTTCAGTAGCTCAGTAATTTTTTATTTTATTTTATTTTTTATTTTTTTATCATAAAAAAACTTTCATCAAACCTGATTTATATAATGTTATTTGTCTTTCTCCCAAATGAAGGTATTTGTTTACATAATTATGTTTACTGTTGGTTTAATGTTTTAGGTATGGCAGCGACCTGTTACTAGTGGAATCCTATGCAGAGAACAATTTCACTGCCAAATTAGCCCACCGAAGTTTGGGACCAGCGGAGAGATCAAATCAAAAGTATTGGTTAGGTTTGGCGTCCTTGGACGACCTCAGCACAAACACTCTAGAATCAGCTGCAGGAATTCTAGTCTCACAATATGCAGGTGTGTTTTTTACAACATTAAATTGTACAATATCAGCCTTAAGCTGCACTTACACTGATAATAATTGTTGGTGATACTATACAAAACACTACTTAATTCGTTACGGATAAATCGTATTGCCAGCAGATTTGTCTTGTCTGCAATATGGAAAGTTTTCCACCTAAAGTCAGATAATTGCAGAGTTAGATCTTTTAGTGTCATATACACTCCCGATTTCGTCCATCTCAACCAAGAGACTGTAATTCCTATCAAAACTGGTAATATCTATACATTAAATTGTATCTATTTTCCCAATAAGCTGCCTGTTATTGCCAAACGGGCTGGAATCAACAACTTAAAAGAGAAATTGTTGAAAATCATTTTACAAAATTGATGATTTTTAAAAAGAATTATTTATATAGGATTTTAATTAACTTAAATGTAACTATTTAATGTAGTCCTGTTTTATTGATATAACTGTGTTGTTAATTGTTATGTATTAGGTATAGTAGAGTATTTTGGTATGTTATTTTATATAAAATGTATGTGGCTTCTTTTTAAACTATGTATACATACTCAAAAGACTGAGTCTTATTTGTAAATGATGTGACATTCCTGTATATATTATTTATTAGTAAGACGTTGATCCTCGAGATATGGGCGAATAAGTGTAGATGAACAAGTCTAATTACTGTAACTAACTAAGGTCGACTGTTTCTCAGAAATAGCTATTTATTAATAGTCCAATAGCCAGGGCAACTAAGGGACCTACAGTTTTATGTGGAATCCGAACCACATAGTGTTGGACTGATTTTCAGCTAACTGACAAGCCTGGCATACAGTTCTCTTCCTTGCACAACATCTGAACCTCGACTACCATCCAACATGAACGCCCCAGACTTCTTTAGTAGTGTCCACGTTGATGGCAACCATTGAACGGATGCCAATGGAGTAAATTATTTGATCTGTCCCCATTATTGGTTGTCAGCTTAAGTTTCTAGTTTATGATGTTCATCATTGCTGTCCACCATTTAAAATATTCTTGTAATTCTCTACAGCTTTAATTTACCGAACAGCAAATTCCAATTATTTTCATTTCACTTACAAAAACTCACTTCCATTGAATAGAAATCTTATTTTGAATGGTAAGCTTATTATATCTACAAGAGGTTCTTTGTTTAACAAAAACTTTTCTTGCCGTCTAGACTCTGATTGCTTGTGTATGTCCTTTAAGTAGTAAATAATGTTGTAAAAGATAAAGAAGCCATTGGTATTTTCTCTTCAAGATAATGCCGTTGACAAGTGTCGTCAACACAAAAATTGCACACAAATGTTTGCAGCAGTAATAACGGTATTAAACTTATAGTAATTAAGTCAATTTTCCAGTAATAAGTGATATACAAGGGGAAGACCTGAAGAAAAATGCTTTGCCTTATATATGTGTCAGCACTAGTGGCGCAGTGTTGTAACCCAGCTACGTGGGAAAAAAAGTGTTGAGGAGATTGTAGGCGATAGGTTCTATGTTCGGTCCTCTTAATATAGACACGGTAGCTGCCCAATGGTTGCCTTCGACATGTAAACTACTAGGGAAGTCTAGGGTGTCCATAGCGGATAGTAGTCAAGGTTCAGATGTTGTGTAGGGAAGATAATTTTGAGTATCAGGCTTGTCAGTTTGCTGAAAATCAAACCAACACTCTCTGGTTCGGATTCCACGTAAAGCTGTAGAGCCCTCATTTGCCATGGCTATTAGGCTATTAGGTTTTGTTTAGGACAGGAAAGCAAGCTTACCTTTTGAAAATTCCTTTGGCAAGTCCTTTGAAAGTTCATATACACAGAGAGGGTAAAACATAAAATAAAAAGTAATAATACATTTATGGATATACTTCTAGACCACTGGCCTTATCTTCTCCACACAGAAGAAGTATAAACAGTGGCCCTGAAATATGTCTATAATGTATTATTATCTTTTTTGTGTGAGCTAACTTCCAATGACTTGCCAAAGGAATGTTTTAAAAGGTAAGCCGGCTTTCCTGTGCTGAACAAAACCTAAATAATAAAATTTGAATCATTCACGCTCAAATGGCTTATTCTAAAATAGAGTTAATTTTTCGTGTGTTATAAAATATTACACATCAATAATGACACAAATCTTGTTTTAAAACCTAATAAAAGAAAAAATTCTACTCATTTCATAACAATATGTTAACATAGTAGTGTTTGGTAGGATTCTGGTCACTGCAGCAGCCGGACCCCACGGCAGGGGAGTGTGTGGATGTCACCCTCACAGATGACCAGCAGTCCTGGGAGCTGCAGACTTGTGAGTCCCTGCTGCCGTTCCTCTGCAGGGCCAGCGCCTGTCCAGCAGGTAACTACAAACAATTTATGGCTCCAGTAAAAGCTAAAGTATGTCGATAAAAAATATCCCGATTTAGTTCTGTATATTGAATCTATTGCCATTCATATATTACTTGCTGAGGCTAGCAAAACTACAAGCCCCTAAACTTGATTTATAGATGTAAGCTTAGAAAAGTCCTGAACCCATTTTTGGATGAACCATTCTGGTAAATCTCTTATAGCAAGAAAAATATCTCACCATTTGATGTTTAGGTTACAAACAGCTTACACATAATTTTTACTTATGATACAGCAGCAATTGAGTAAGCGTTTTGAGTAAATGACCATCAATTGTTGTAGAGTCTGTGTCGTTAAAGAATCTTGCTCAATAGCATTTTCAAGTTAACAATTAAATTTAATTTTAGTGTTAGTAAAACCGTTTCAGCTTAATTGTTTTGAGTAGTTTTTTATTGAGGCTCATTAAACTCGATATGTTTCAGGATCGTTTCACTGCTCCAACAGCCGTTGTATCAACTCTGCTTTCCGCTGTGACCGCGAGAATGACTGCGGTGATTGGTCGGATGAAGTGGACTGCCCGAACCACTGCCACTACTATATGGCCAGCAGCGGAGATGTGGTGGAAAGTCCAAACTACCCACACAAATATGAACCACTGGCAAACTGCAAATGGACCTTGGAAGGACCCCAGGGACACAACATCTTGTTGCAGGTCAGAATATTTACTACCTATTTGTTGAAGTTGATAACAAATGTTACCGAAAACATACAAACTGGTGTGAAAATTGATAAAATAAAACACAAAGTAGCACCTCATATGTATGTATCAATGTATAGATCAACTATGAGACAGTCCCAACATAGCATTTAAAATCAACCTCTGTAGTAAAGAGAAAATCATCATCATTAAAAATCCAACTGCCATTAAAAATTACTTTTAGCTGCCCTGATGGCCCAGTCATATAATTAAATTGCTACTTATATATTTCATCAAGTATACTGTTATTAAATTAAGCTTTACAATTTAATAATGACAATAAACATAAGTTGTGTTTGTTTCAGTTTCAAGAATTTGAAACCGAAAAGACTTTCGACACAGTACAAATTTTGGTTGGAGGGAGGACAGAGGACAAAGCAGTCAGTTTAGCAACGCTTTCTGGAAAAATGGATTTAGGAAATAAATCCTTTGTGTCTGCTTCAAACTTCATGATAATTAAATTCAGCACAGATGGCTCAGTTGAAAAGAAAGGATTCAGGTATGCCATTAAATATGTAATTCAAATATTAACGTAAAATTCCAGTTTAACTTAATAGAATGTATAAAATTAGCTGATAGGCTAGTATTTTTAATGGATAGCGTTACTATACATAAGCCGCTTAAAAAACAACCTTTTGAACTGAGACGTGCAAAGCAACAACTAAGATTCACTGAGTCATGCAAGTGAGATAGAGAACTACTCTTTCCTAATGTGTAACTCCATTTAAAAAGTGTCATGGCAACCACGATAATGGAAGGTGGCGTGCTGGCGGCGCAATAGTGTAATGTTGAACAAATAGTGAACAAAGGCGTAATATGAAAGAATGTTCACTGCATTACGTTATTAGTAACAGTGAACATTCGTTTGTTTGAGTAACACAAACGAATCAAGCTTAGAACGATTAAATTAAATCATTATTTAGTTTTCAAATAACAATCAATAATAGCAATAACGCAATGAATAATAACAAGGTTCTCAGTGTCATCTCAATCATATGTGACGAAAAAGTTAAGTGGAAGGGAGGGATTTGCAACCCTAACTTATAGGGATAGCCAAAATTAACCGCATCAGTTCATACAATTTAACTGATGCAAAAATTTACTAATGTGCAACACCACCTAATGCAGCAGGAAATGGATATTCCATATATCCTGCTCGCCTGTTCTGCTTCTATTTGTATCAGACAACACAACAGTTGGTTGATTTCCTGTAAAAACATGAAAACTGATGTGAGTCTTATATAAATCAGTTTGTATTTGTAATTCATGGAGGCTCAAGACAACTTGTTTATCTGTTACGTTTAGTTTTTTATTAGTGTGTAATTAATTATAAAGTATGTTGTTTTCTTTATTATACTTTAGCTAAGTTAACAGTTAGTTTAGTTTTAATGTATGAGCAGAAAAAACATTCCATTCAATTTTGTATTGCAGTAATTAATTTCATGAGTTTACAGCTAATATGAAAACAATCAGTAAACAATTTTGTAAATAATTTTAGCTGTTAATTTTGTCAACGTTTTAACATTTCATATTTTATTTGATATATTCATATTTCTGATTTTCAATTAACATATAATTTAACTCAACTCATTTTGTTTCAAACGTTCTCTTGTTTTAAAATCACTTATTTGCTTCCATTTACAATAAAACTGAATGTTTTATTTATATTTTAGATTGATTTGGAACAAAATTACAAAATAATATGATTGTAGTAATGCTGTTTCTTGGCATCGGTTAAATTAAATATGTGTTTGTGTATCAAACTCTTGAACTTATGGACATTCATGGTGTAACAGAAACCTACTGCTTCAAAATAATTCGTTCGGGCTGATGCGGTTAGTTTCAACAGTAACAGAACGCGGCAGACCACTTCCTGTTACTTTGCATCAGTTAAATTAAACTGATATGCGCTGGCAAATTGAACTGTTACATCAGTGAAGCAAAAGTAGCAGGCTGGCACATTCCTACTAACTTTGCCTTTTGGAACAAAGACGAATTTAATTTTAATTCAACATAGTCAAAATCAATTTAGACAGGTTCCTGGGTGTCATTGGGCTAACTATAAAGCAGATCTCGGCATTGACTACATTCAAATATCTCTCTCAAAACATGATTCACATATTCCTCCATATCTTGGTCAGAAGCATTTAAAAAATGAATAAATTTAAAAATAAAGTACTTGAATAAAAGTACACTTGAAAATTACAATTTAAAAATGCTCAACACAAAGTTCAATATTAAAATAAATCTAATTAGTCTTTTCTCTTTTATCGTAAAAATGGCTTGTTATGATTGAAATAAGATTAAGTGCACTTCACTTAAGCCTAAAAGAAATTTAAATTTAATTTACTATATTATATTTTACCAAAGACTGAAGTCACAGTAATCAAACAACACGACATTAAACAAAATTTAATAACTTATCTACAGTGGTAATATTTATCTAAAGTGGTCTGTTTAACTCGTACATTTAATTACAATTTGTATATGAGACTGAACTTTTTATTATTCATTACATAACAGACCTTTCTAAAACTGGTTACTGTTTTAATGTATCTAACCAACACAACCGTGAGCAATATTATGTGAACTGGAAACAAAGTACAATATAATCTTGGAAAATTCAATTTCAAATGAATTAAATAAAAATGTATGATGTAAGATTGAACTTTAGATTTTAACAAAATTCTTTAGCATTAAATATAAGTTGTTTAAGTATTATAATTTTTCAAGGAAAACTGTCATTTTACAAAATTCTCATGATGTATCCGAAATTATTTGAAATAGTTTTCATTTTTCTGACCATATTAGAGAAAAGACAATAGACTTTATTTGCAAAATTCATAGAGAGAAGGATAAGTGTCATATTTTACTACCTCACTCGATAACTTACTTGAAAATGTGTCTGAATGGCCCATAGCAGGCTTTAAACATTATCACAGGGACTAAAGATTCCAGTCATCATATCAAAACAAGTATCAGAATGAGTCAGGAACATTTATGAGGTTAAACTGGAATAGAATTAAACATTAGTCTTAAAAAAAGTATTGAAAAATCTGTTATAAACTCTAAAAGCAATTTTTTATCAAAAATGATTTGAAACTGACTTTAAATGTATGCATTTTCATACAAGATTCAATTGTAACAGGCAACTGTTGATACATTTTGGTACATATGTATTTAGATTTTTTCTTGAAACTATTACATTTTGTTGTTAAGCAAATTGCATGTTTTCATAAAGTGTTATATGAGTGTATTGTATTTTTGTACCAAATATTCATATGATTATTAGAAGCATACGTTAGATATGTTGTTTTAATTTCAAATAATTTCAAGCCAATTATGTCAGTAATGATGGAATATTTCTGCAGAGCTTCTTGGAAGACGGAGCCGCAGAGTTGTGGCGGTAACTTGAGAGCAACACCTCAGCCGCAGACGCTTAAGTCTCCAGGATACCCTCAGCAGTATCCCGGTGGCCTGGAATGCCTGTACATCCTGACAGCTCAGCAAGGCAGGATAATAACACTGGAGGTGAGTCTAGGACATGTTAATGAAAAATCATTTATGTAATTGAATTGAAAACCATAATCCTTCATTACTAACCCCATTCAACATCCTAATCCTACATTACTAACCCCAATCCTACATTACTAATAATATGACTTATAGTCCTGTAAATTGTTTTAATATGGTCCAAAAATTATTTTAACTGAAATAAGTACAGTTAAATTTTACAATTAGATTAGTCCTTAGAATAAAACTTTATTTCATCAAAGAAGTTTTAATTTGTTCTCAACGTCCTATTGATAAATGGTTTAAGCTAACATACAAAGAAAATAATTTAACAGTACAAAATTATAATAACAAATTACTTTCCTTCTTTCAGATCCAAGACTTAGATCTGGAGGCAAATCGAGATTACATCCTAATAAGGGACGGAGACAATCCAAAAAGTCCACCTATTGCAAGACTTACAGGCAAAATTGACAACAACCCTCGCATTATAATGTCAACTGAGAGTAAACTGTATTTGTACTTCAAAACAAGCTTGGGAGAATCACAGAAAGGATTTAACATAAGGTATTCTCAAGGTAAGGGACAAAACCAATTGTTATTTAAGAATAATTAAAATTAGCATTTTAGAGTTCTTCTTGATCATTTGATTTGGAGGCATGTTTACATTTCAAGGAAAATTTCTTGTTTACCACAATTCATTAGAGGTCAGTAGAAGAGAGGACTTTGTAGACCTAACATCACCCCTAAAAAAGGCAATTTTCATTCATATTAAGTTGAGGTAAATGATGATTAATATGAGAGGAATAAGTAAACTTCAGAGAGGTGAGAAATGAGCTTTAGAGATGAATATCTAAAATTTGAACATTATTTCATAGTGGCAGTTATGATTGTATTATGTCTTAAACTAAAAATAAGTCCTATAACTTAATATTAAAATTTTGAGCAAATGTATATGAGTCTTTAGCCATACTGTGGGTTTTTTCTTTTTTATTTTGGCAATGTTACTTTTATAAGAGATTTCTAACTTAGAGTTGTTGAAAAAGAGTAATTTAAAACCTCATGTAATATTTAGTCAATATTTTATTTTCTTAATAGCTTACTGAAGAACTGAAAGTAGTATAATCCAAAAACCGGTAAACTGACAGAAGCCTCACTGTGTTTTTAGGGTGTAGAGCCACTGTTGCCACAGCCAATGGCACAGTGTCGTCTCCTGCATACGGACTAGCAGACTACCCCAGCAATCAAGAGTGTCTGCTGCGTATCCGCAACCCCTCTGGAAGTGCGCTTTCACTCAAGTTTGACTCTTTCAACGTTCATCCCTCAGACAGTGTTCAGGTTTTTGACGGCACCAGCACCAGTGGATTGCGCCTTCATCCTGGCAGTGGGTTTTCAGGGTCAGCACTGCCTAAGATTACACTCACTGCGTCCAGTGGCTCCATGCTTGTCCGATTCACCACAGACGCACTCCACAACAGCAAGGGCTGGCACGCTAAGTATTCTGCAGGTAAATGTTATTCCCTGTCATTAGATTAACCATATGAACATTGAGACCAACTAAGATGGCAGGCAGCCGACAAAAACAGTGACTACCCTCTTCATGTTAAGTATTTTTAATCAGTGACTAGTGGTTGGAAACTTCTAAGAAAAACTTCTTAAAACATGTTGTACAAGTAAAACATGTTGTGTTCATGGTAAACACCACATAGTGCTTCGTGAGTACGGTACATAAGATAAGCATAGTTTGAAACAAGAAAGAAAACAAGAGTATCAAATGTTAAGATTCTAGCGTAGGCCTATTAAAAGACGATAACTTACCTTTTTTTTCATAATTAAAACCGAAATAAATGTTAAGAATAACAGAATAAGCAAAAATTATTGCATTTTATTTACAGAAAAAAAGTAAATTTTATGGATTTTGAGTTTCCAATATCCTTTTTCCATACTTGAAAGTGAAAACATAAATTTTCTTTGATTTATATATAGCTTGTTATTTATTAGACTACAGTTATAAAGATGTGATGTTTATGTTAACAGACTGCCCTGTTCTGAGGCCGGGTGAGGGGGCTTTGGCTTCTAATCGTGACACGGCTTTCGGCACCATTGTTGTTTTCACTTGCCCAATCGGACAAGAGTTTGCAACTGGCACAAGCAAGATCACAACGGAGTGTATGCCTGGCGGCAACTGGAGTGTGTCCTACATCCCACGGTGCCAAGAAGTCTACTGTGGCCCCGTTCCTCAGATAGACAACGGTTTCTCCATTGGCTCTAGCAATGTCACTTACCGAGGAGAGGCATTGTATCAGTGTTACGCTGGGTTTGCCTTCCCCTCTGGTCTGCCCATCGAGAAGGTGTCTTGCTTGGCGGATGGCCGTTGGGAAAGATTGCCTACTTGTTTAGGTACGTTACATAATTTAGTAAATATCAGTCATATTTAATCATAGTGTTTATTTTTAAAATTCAAAATTTTTTTAAAAATAATCGTTTAAACGTTTTCTGTTTTAGTATCAGCAATGTGTAAGTGTATAAAGTGTTACCAGAAGGTATCATAGACCAATTTAATAAATAAATCAATTTTAACAAATAAATATCAATTTTAACAAGTAAATATACAAATGCTAACAAATAAAATATTTATTTATTAGCAAATGAACAATAATTATATTATTCTAACATCGGTTAAAATTTATGTGTCTTAAAGATAATTTTTAACCTATAGAATTTCCTTTACTTTCTCATAGCAGTTAAAGGACAGATGGAACAGTTATACATAATATAACAAATTGCAAAAGTAAAATTCATAAAGAATAAACTGTGCAGCCAAATTGATACATAATACAATGCAATTGTTAATAACACAATGTGTTAAATTTAGCAAGTTTGTGACACTAAAAATCAACTCAGCAAGAAAACTGAGTGATAAATATCTTTTTAAATTCAGATCAAAATTATTTCTTCATTCCAAGTGAATTAATCTGTTGTCTTCAGATGAATTAATTCAGTGAATTAATCTGTTAATCATACTGTAACTTCAGCTGTAAATTAATTCTGTGATCAACCAACCAAACTGCTTACTTAATTGCTTTGACTATTCCAGATATTATAGTTTTTAAAAAAAACTGTTTCTCTGATAAAAATATGTAAGTATTAATGATAATGTTTTTGTATTTGATGGTTACTTGAATTGGATTTATAACTTAAACTTATCTAAAAACATATAAAATTAATTCCAATTTTCTGTCCAGCGTCTCAGTGTCCTCCGCTGCCTGAAACTGCCCACGCCAATGCTACCATCCTCAATGGCGGTGGCAGAAGCTACGGAACTATTGTGCGTTTCCAGTGTGACCCAGGTTATGTGCGCTCAGGCCACCCTGTCATCCTCTGTATGAGCAACGGCACTTGGTCCAGCGTTCCACCTACCTGTTCAAGTAAGACCATTGTTGTCAAATAGTAGTGAAGTTCGTATTATTATATATAAAAGGAAAGCAGCATACCTGGTAAACTGTACGTATGCACTTATTTATCATGTATGCTACTTCGCATTCATTTTTTTCTGAAATTCTAGACCTCATGCCCTAAAATTAGCCTGTGTATATATAAAAGAAGAAAGCCTTGGTCCGCTTGGACAGCTTGGATTTGCTGTTTGAATGGAAATGATGTATATAGATATCATATCTTAATAGATTATTGATTGATTGTAATAAAACAGATGTCAGTTTTAAGGAAATATCTTCAAATATATAAAATATTCATGTAAAAATTTCAGGGGAAATTTGTTCAAAGAATTGTTTTAAAATGTTAGTTACAGAAAACTCAATCTTCAGTTTACATGGTTTTGCTTTGCTAAACTAACCAATTTGTATTGATTGCTTGTTTAACGAACTTCCATTAAATTTGCTACCTCACACTTAAAAATGTTGTTCCATTTTCTTACGTGATTGTACTCATGTGAACAATCCATTTCAGTCCACTAAAACGGTTTCTTACAAAAAATGTTTTGTGAATAGGAGCCATGTGCCCTGAAGTGCCAGAAATAGCGAATGGCTTTGTGATCGAGGCCTCTCAGAGATATTTATTCGGAGACGAGGCTCGTGTCCAGTGCCACAAGGGATTCAAGCTTGTCGGGGGATCAAACATCATCCGCTGTGGTCCAGATCAGACTTTCCAGAATCTTCCCAAGTGCGAAGGTGAGTTATCAACTGATATCTCTTTAACAATTTTCTAAATTTCCACAACAATATTTTTACACATTATTAATAATTACTACATGTCCAAGTTTTAGGTTGGAAGTATTATGTGTGCCAAAATCAGATAGGTTAAAAAACGTAAAAATGTGTTTTTAAGTACCAGTATACTACTCAAGTATAAGTGTACTTGATTTTTCTAGATATCAATGAGTGTGCAAGCAGTCAGTGCGACCTAGCGTCCACGGAGTGTGTGAACACCCCTGGCAGCTTCTACTGCAAGTGCAGGTCTGGCTTCGCCACCACCATGGACTGCAGACCTGTCGGAGACCTCGGCCTCACCTCCGGTGGTATTCCAGATGACTCGGTCACTGTTTCCAGTTCTGAGATTGGCTATCCAAAAGAGGTAAAAATGATTAGCTGTACAAATGAAACCAAGTGTTAGTTAATAAATTAAATAGACTTTTAGTTTTATTACTAAGACTCAACTGAGTAAGTTTACATACATAACACAAAATATCTGTGTTGTTTTTTTTGTTTGTTTTTTGTGTGTATGTAACTGTCTGAAGTTTACCATTGTATCAGTAAAGCTGTTTTCCTTCCCTTTTTCAATAAAATTCTAGGCCTAATGCCCTAATAATAATAACCTTTTTTAACTTGTGGTTTCTTGTTCAATTTCTTTTAATTTTTTTTCTTTATTTTGACAACTACTTTATAAAGAATGAGATAAACTATGTTATGTGTCAATTTTTTTTTAAATTAACATAACTAATGATTGCACTTCAATATTTATTTAAATTTAGTTATTTTGTCACGCCCTCCTTTCTACCTAATCATTATAGCTTGTGAACATTTTTATTTAAATTTTGGAATAGCTCCCCTAATACAAAATCTATTTAAATGTATACAAGTTATTCAATAACAAACTATCAATATCTTCAAAAATTAACTTGGCTAATTCCTTAGTGATTCAAATGATTTATTAAATTTTTACAAACAATAGGCTAAGTTATGCAATGTCATATAACACTTATAAAAATAAAATTAAAATTAATCGTGCAATAAATAAATTCATTTCATAATAAACATGAGGAACGGAGTGAAAATGAGGAAACAGTGATCTGACTGGCTTTACTACAATCGTGTCACACAAAAGCAGAGAAACGTCTTAAATGTACTGATGAGCTAAAGGGGATAAATAAAAAGTATCATATTATTGGCTTAGGTTGTTACTAAAAGCTGTCCTTCTCTGCAGCTTTAGTTCAGTTAGATCCTTAGTTTTATATTAAAAAATATCCTTTCAATCAATATTTTCCCTGAATCTAAGACTGATAAATAGCAAACAATATTAGCATTTACATAAATATTAGCATAATTAAAGCAATTATTACTTTTTGTTATTTTGGTGCCTCCTAATTAACATGAATTTCTGTTATTGCATTAACTACTTAACAATTTTATTTAGTAAAAAATATTTGTTTTAGATGGTCCGCTTGAACAGTCCTGTTGGTTGGTGTGGAACTAACATAGAGCCTGGGTTCAACTGGGTTCTGTTGGACCTCAAGGCACCCACTGTGGTTCGAGGGTTCCGTACCCAGAGTGTTCAGCGCGCCGAGGGTAACCTGGCTTTCACCTCCGCTGTCAGAATCCAGGTAACATACAGCAATAACCTTTGTTTGACCAATCTGAATATGGCATGAATAGAAATGTAACTATCATAACTCAGTGATTTAGTAGTTTAATATCGTGAGTTTGTCTGATTGTACATGATCTAAACTGATTGTCCCTATATCCTAGTAATTCGTTCATTATAATTTAAATCTATCATACTTTTTAGGCACTACTAAATACAGAAAAAGGCTATATATGTTTACATACCTTCAACTAATATGATGAAGTCCAAAAATGCAATTTTTAAAATGAAATTCTTGAAAGGTTGTATTGGAAAAACACAAATATACTTCTCAGAATCCTTATGAATTGTTTGGATTAAATCATTCAAACAAAGCACTTAACGCTTTTATTTAAACTTGATAAAGTTTGATGTCATCAAGTGTATTTTACACTTGCAATCGACGTTATTAGTTTGCAGTCATTCATGGACAATTTTTGTAAACAGCATACAGAGCTATTCATGCTGAAGGGATGATGTTTTTTTTCTGGCATAAGATGAGCTGTGGCTAAGTGTGTAAGGCAAGTGAAGTAAGTTTATATGTTACTTATTCACAGAGAAGTATACTCTTTTATATTCAGTAACTGTGTACGAGGTATGTTTTTAAAATAAGTAGTGTTTTGAAATGACACAAAAACCAGTTGACTTTTAGTAACATATTTATTTTAATATGAAAGCCTAAACCTTAAATTATTTTCAACATAATCAATATTGAGGCACTTGTTATATCGTACAATCAGCTTTTTAAAACATTCTTAAAAGAAATCTGCTGGCTGACTGGACAACTATTGCAGCACCAGTTATTTTGACATCCTCAGCATCGTCGTGGCATTGACTCTCAGATTATTCTTCAAGCTCAAGAATAAATGGAAGTCACTGGGCGCAAGAGCGGGACTGTAAGGTAGACGATCAATTTGGTCCAAGCCAAATGATGGGATCAGTTCTTGTGTTTGATTTGCCATCTTTAAAAGCTCTGACTCATTTCCGTAACATTCTGTCATTCTTTGTATTTTCTCCATGAACTTCACAGATCTCACAAGGAATGTCAGCTACTTTTTTATGCCCTTAGAGTTAAGAAAACCTATCACAGCCCATACTTCACAGTCAGTGGAATTTTCAATCAAAGGAGGCATTTTAAACACTGTCAACAGATCCCTGTGGCTTGCCATCAGATAGTGGTACACAGCGTGCATGTGCTGAACGCCGATTGCATCACTACAACAGCCTAATTCCAAAATGGTACTTACTTTGAAAGCACACCTCGTATATTAATACCATAACTTGTTAAAGTTTTAAACTGAAAATTTTTGTTATAGTACACCAACAACCTGACTGATGTCATGAGAGATTATACCAACCCAGATGGGACGCCCGTTGAGTTTAGAATACTGGAGCCGACTCTGTCAGTTCTAAATCTTCCTGTACCAATAGAAGCCCAGTACATAAAATTCAAAATTCAGGTAAGTAGTGAAATTACATTTCATTGATCTTAATACTCGTAGTTCATGGAATTTTAAAAAGTTATTCGTATTATTGTAAAATTAGTTTTCTTAAATAATTAGTCTCTCTAGCTATTTCATTATTTACAAAAGCATGGTATTCTGAGTTTAACCAGGTCATTAGTTAGTTATGTATTAAAACTACTGTTGAGACTTGTCTGACTTTCAAATTCACTTAACAAGGTGAAAGTGTTCACTTAAGAATTGTGGATAATTTAAGTTGAAAGTGGATCTCTAGAACATCAGAAATAGTGTGTGTCTATATAAATACATGTCTCAATATATAAAATTGAAAAACGATATACTCACCCATCACGAAATCTCCAGAACCACTTAATAGATTTTGATCAAATTTGGAGGGAAGTTAGCTTTTGTATCATAGGTACCCACTAAGGAAGAACTTCTCAAAATTCCATACCGGTACCTATGGGTACAAACAGCCCCGCAACGTTTCCTTTCGCTATAAGAGTAACATTGGTATTAATTTAATTTAATAATTAATTTCCATCGGCTGATTCATAAACATAAACATGATACAAGCTTGGCTAATTTAGTTTTCATTTTGAAGTGTTAAAGGTCATTTCTACTAACCCAGACAGGATTGCACTACTTGTTATCCCACTAAGTAGACTTATAGGGTTTTTGTTTTTGTTATGCAATAGGCATGGTTATTCCTATTATTCAATTTGTTTTCTGAACAAAAGAAGGAAAAGAACAATAATTATTGATCCATTCAAATCAACTATGTCTGATTATTACATACATTTTATGTGAATTATTTACATTTTATTAAAATAAGTAACTATTTTTTAAAATTATGTTGCTTAACTTTATTATTCTCAAATTATAAAATCAAAACGTTTGTTCCAACATCTACAAGAATATATCTAAATTATCAGTCTTGCCTGTTCAGTCAAAGTTTAATAATTATAAACAATGTGTATAGAATTTGTTATTGTTAGACATATTTGATATAAAGAATGTTCATAACATTTACTAAATAACTAAAGGGTAAAGCTGTATTACAGCGCTCTAGTTAATCATAGTTAAATAGTTTTGCAAATAATCTCTAATCAAGACTTTATCTGTCTCGTTATCTTGTACATCCAGACTACTTAACCCTTTTCAATAAAATTGGTTTAAGCCTATTTACATCACTGATCAAATTAATTTCACCTATTAATCGCTGTTATTTATATATTCAATTATAGTTAATTATTTTAAATCACAACTTCCATTCAATCTATACTGATAATGACAACTAGTTTTTGATTGTGATTATTTTTTTAATTAATTATGAAAACATATGGTTTGGTTTAGGATTATACTGTAGCGCCCTGTCTCAAGTTGGAAGTGATGGGCTGTACTCGCCTGGAGTGTGCTGATGTCAATGAGTGTGCCACCAACAACGGAGGATGTGATCAGAAGTGCATCAACAGGTTTGTTATTGTTATTGTGCTTATAATTATGGTGGCATTAGTAATGTACCAAACAAAATAAAAAACACAATCATATGGCCAAATTAAAAAAAAAATGTGTTTGGGCGATAACAGAAAATAATTTATGAGTAAAAGTATTTGTTCGTTAACTGGGCACCTGCTCAGTGTGTGTGGTGGATATAACTGAACTCCATTTTAACATGTTTACTGCGAGCAACACATGACAGTTATGGTCTGGGGTTTAATGATAAGACTAAAATATTTAAAAAAATAAGTACTCTAAGGAAAACAGCTGTGCAAAAACAGGAAAACAGGAAAAGGGGAAAACAAACACACTTCCTGTTAACAATACTAATTTCACAATATCTTACAATATTAGTATAGCCAGCATATCCCTGTCATACCCATATATGCAGTAAACTTTATTTTGGGATTCTAGAAATAAAAAAAAAAATGTTAAGAAAGAGAGAAAGATGATAATATAAAATACAACAATACTATAATATAGGCAACGAAATGAGGTCTACACCTTGTGGTTAAGATTCCAGAATAACCAATGGGTCTCTTTACAGGCCTAAACTATCAGTGTTTAGCCCTATTTAGGCAAGTTACTAGCTATATCGATCTATTTTTCAATAGCTGTCGTCAATACCACTCCATATGTATGGGAAGATGCAGGGGGGAGGGTTAATACCATAAATGTATATGAGTGGGCAAATGGGTTAGTTTACTGTGTATATGTATGGGTGAGCGGCTAGTGGTATACATCCTGTAATGTAATTGGGAAAAATATTTATATAAGAAATTCTAGTTACAATCAATTAATAGGTGAATATTTAAAAAATACAAAGTGGTTTGTTTAATTACATTTGCATTTTTAGTTCCAGAATAAATTTTAGTATTTAGGTTATGGCATAAATATATAATAATCCTTGTAAAATATTGAGAGCAAGAGTTAATAACTCCAAAGTTTATAGCTTTTTAGAGTTAATGTGAATGACTAGTTTAGCTGTACTCGTCATTATCCATGTTATATCTTATGCAAGATGAGATTCCTTGGCACTATTCTCTTGTCAATATTAATTTAATATTGTAAATTATGTTGCTTAACGTTGTTAATTCTCTAATTATTGGTGATGTAAATTATTTTAAAGCAATGACATTGCTTGAAGATAATAATTTATGATTAATTAATGAAATAACTCAAATTGTTTCACGCAATGATACAGAGAGTTTCTGTTTATGGTGTGTTGTAATAATGAATCTACTTATTATACTTGATTAAGAGTGTTCGTCCGTTCGTCTGGGCGTCCAGATTAGCACTGTAAGGAATTTAGTTCTAGATTTTATCACAACTGCCGCTAAGAGTAGTAAAGATTCTGACTCACTAACAAACTAGCAATGCATTCCCCTTCCCTCTCTCTCACTCTAATAGCCCATGCCTGCCCTGCCCCTGTAAATTCGACAGAAGGACATATCTCCTTTATTTATAGTAAACTCTAGTAACGAATTTTATATATACTATCAATCTACTGTTTTAGCCAAAGATCATTCTACAAATGTCAACTCAAAATTTAAACAAATATCATTTATACAAAAATAATTTGTAACACTTTAAAACAATATTTTTCTAGATTTACTACATACTACGTTGGTTAGTACCTTTTGTCCACTATATTCTCAAAAAGTTAATAAAATATATCACATGGTTTGTTAATACGTTATGCACGAAAAAGGCCAAATCAGTCACCTTGGGCAACCATATCTCCATAAAGAAATTTGTTAGAATTTTTTCCTGTAGCACATTTATTACTTACATGGATACTAACAAGTTTCATTAAAATAAAATTCAAAAATAATGTTCGATCTAACACCCTTAATGTAAACCAGTCATTGAGTCATTTTAATAGAAATGATACAAAATTATTAAATTTAACTACAAAGATAATTAAATTTGTAACAAAATGTCACAGTTTGTTGGTCACACAAGCACCTACTATTACCATTGAGAGAGACTCAAAGATCACTTCAATGCATTACTACCTTAAGTGAGAGGTTTTCCTTTAACTAAGAAGTTTGTTTACAGCAGAGATTATTTGTATAGTTTTGTAATGTGTTTTAGTACATTTTGTTTAAGATTAGTTAACTCATTTCCAATGTCTCATATGTAAATATTAAATGTAAATATGTAATATTAAAATGTAATTGTATAAAATGTCTTATATGTAAATATTAAAAGACAAGTAATACAAAAACAATTTAACTAACAATAACAGAAAATAATGTGTTTTTCAGCCCTGGAAGTTATGCTTGTGTTTGTAATGTGGGCTACGAACTGTTCTCAAACAACGGCACAGCCGGCTTCAGTGTGGACAAGTCCGAGACTGGAGACAAGGACGGGGACATATTCCAGTACAACAAGACCTGTGTGCCAGTCATGTGCCCTCCTCTTGACACCCCCGAGAATGGACTCACTTTGACCACTAAGGATTCATACCACTTCGGAGATTTAGTTAGATTTCAGTGTAATTTTGGTTTCGTCATGGCTGGCTCAGCTTCACTGCTTTGTACTTCTGGAGGCGTATGGAATGGGACTGTTCCGGAATGTCAATGTAAGTCCTGATTATAACATTGTCTATATTTTTAACATCCAATATTGTAAAAATAGTTTTTATTGAAACTGAGAATTCGCTTGATATTCAATGACTAAAACATTTTTATCTGTACTCTAACCCAATCCAAATCAAACTATCTTAATTGGTTGTTTAATGTAGGTATTTTGCAAGGCAGTAATTTTTATTTTTCAGATAATGTCAGAATAATAATTGGTTACATTTTTATAAAACTATAAAAAATATAGCTCTCCCTAGCTTCATCTCTAAATTAAACAGTAAATAATTATTTAAAAGTAAACTATCAGTAATGAGCTTGCGAATTGTTGCAGATGCAAAGTGTGTGAGTCTTCCTGATGACAAAGAGGAAGGATTGGTCGTATTGCGGCCAGACAAGGAGAGTGTGTTGGTTCCGTTTAGAGAGAATGTCACGTTGAAATGTAACAACAATGGTCGACAACTTAGAGGTACAGCCTCTTCAAGCTTCCGCCAGTGTGTTTATGATCCAAAACCTGTAAGTCACAGTTTTTAGTTTGAATAAATTATCCCTTGTCACAACTAAACATTATTAACTTTAATTCAATTATTTTGTTCTCACATTATTTGTGCAAAAATCAGCAATTCCAATTAACAGAGAATAATCAACAGTTCACAAGTATGCAATATTTTGCAGCGAGGATGCTACTTGTTTTTTTTTTTTTTTTTTTTAATACATTTAGACATTTAATTTGTAGTATGGTCAAACAAGGCTAATTTTGGTAATTACTGCTTTACTTAAGTCTCTTGTTGGCATATTTTTCTTACCGATTAAACTCGAAGCAAATGTGATTCCATGACATGATTTTGAAGTCATTTCCTCCATCAGCTTTAACAATTCAAATGTTGTATATAACAAGTAGAGTGATAAGGTTTGCTGTAGACAAAACATGCTAATAGATGTCTAATTTGAAGTATGAGTTTGAAAGATAACCCCCATTAATAGCTTTGAACGAACAGAACTAAACAACTAACAAACTCAATGACATAAACGTTTAGTCTCATCGATCTACAGGTAATGAATATATTATCATGATAAAATAAGTACTGTTTACCTCTTTCACATACAAGTATAGGATATTTACTGGTTCAATAATTTGGTAAAACAGTGTTATATATAGTACTTTATCCATTTTTGTCTGTATATTTAGGGATTTCCTGAGTACTGGTTGTCGGGTAGTGCACCAGGGTGTCCGAGAGCAGACTGTGGCACACCAGTGCCCACTCCCGGGGCGGAGTACGGCAACTATCCAGACACTCGCTACCAGTCATCTTTCTTTTTTGGCTGCCAAGACACGTTCAAGTTGGCCGGACAGACTGACAGGAATGACAATGTTGTACGTTGTCAGGCAAGTGGTGTCTGGGACTTTGGTGACCTGCGCTGTGAGGGTCCTGTCTGTCAGGATCCAGGCCGACCTGTTGACGGCTACCAGCTGGCTACAAGCTACGAACAGGTAATACATAGTAACTAGTTTAATAAATATTGTTTTTTTAAGACAAAAATTTAATAATTTAAACTTACATATCAATATAACTTTTGTTTAGTTGGAGTATGATTAGTAGGCTAAAGTATGAAGTAATAATTTCTTCAACATCAACAACCAAAAGTTTAACATGAAAAATAGAATAGAGTAAAAAGAAAACTCCTTTATTTGTAAAATAAAAGTATTTACAAAAACATCAAGTTAGGGCCCCATTGCTCTCCCTTTCTTACACTTAACCTTAAATGTAAGAAAAATCATATGAAGTAAAGATGTCATGTAAACAAAGCATAATTGGTGTTATTATAAATGTGCTGTAAACCAAAGGCCTTGTCTATCGCAAAGTGCTTATTTAGATGATTTGTGATATAAAATTTTAAGAAAAAAAGGAGTTTTAACTAATTTAAGTTCACCTTGTGCTTTTTAAGTATATAACTAGACAAAGAAGTCAGACAGAGATTAAAGTAGCCCTGGGAATAGGACTTTTCAAATAAAAATCAAGAATGTCTTAAAAAATCAGGAAACATGTATACAACTAATCACAAGCAAAGAGTAACTTATCTAAGTGACTTTGTAATTATGCTGTGAAATAAATGAATTTAGTTGAAGGTATTGGGATTTAGATTAACCATATTTAAATGAATGATTGGAAAGTATAATTCAAGGAGTATTACACAGTTTCATCTAATTTGTTACTTTGTCCAGGGATCTGAAGTCCAGTTTGGATGCAGCAAGCCCGGCTACATCCTGATCAACCCACGACCTATCACCTGCGTCAGAGAGCCTGAGTGCAAAGTTGTTAAGCCCCTGGGACTTGCTTCTGGGAAGATCCCAGACTCTGCTATCAATGCAACTTCAGAAAGGTTTGAAATTAATTTAATATCTTAAGTCATGACAAAGTGATGAAAGATTAGTTAAATTTTACTTAAATTTTACTAATATAAGGGAAGGATCCGGCATCAGCAAACTAACAAGTCTGCCAAGTCCACCTAGGCCTCTCTCCTCACCTGGTGGCAATTAAAATATATGTTTACGGTGTTTTGTCTTTTCTGCGTTTTCTTATATATAATGTCAGTTGGACTTATCTTCTTGGGTAGGTTTGTTGTTTCCCAGTCTTTATTATATTAATTTCTGGCTTACTGCCCAATAACCTTATATTTAATTAGACATTCTTAAATTTTGTTTTATCAGTCGTTCTTCTGTATTAATCAATTTAATTGCAGTATGTTAGTTTTATATAAGAAATCAATATATTCTACGTATAAGAAATTATTTAAAGTTAATTATGCTTAAAAATCAACAGTACAACATTATATGAACAGTAACTCAGCATTAGTTGATTTATACCTTTCTTAACTAGACTATATTGAAATATATTTTTCAGGCCTAACTACGAAGCTCGTAATATTCGTCTCAATTCAGTTACGGGATGGTGCGGTAAGCAAGAGGCATTCACCTACGTCAGTGTGGATCTAGGACAAGTCTACCGAGTTAAGGTAAGAATCTGAATAACAGTTTATTTTTTATTCAATTGATCATATTTTTAAGTTTTCTAAATATAGTTTATAAGAATCAAATTCTTAGTTATATGTCAAGATTACAGCAAGGTCGCTAAAGATTGACAGCTTGTATTGTTTGTTTGTTGCAATCTATCGTGAGTTAATTTTTACAGTAAAACCTTGATAATTTGACACTTTGTGGACTATTGGGTGTTGAAGTATCAAAATGTTGAACTTTAAGAAATATGTGGTAAACATGAAAAAAACTTCTTATAAAAATATACTTAATTTTCTTCATAAATAGTTAAACATTTAACAAAACCAAAAACAAGCCATAAATTATTGTAACAATACATCTCCAACTGAATTGGAGATGTTACAGTCCATCGTTATCGAAGTATGGACGGTACAGTGATCTAAGGTACAAAAATTTTAACTACTTTAGTGCTGTTATTTTGTTGTTCTGCTCCAAGCTGAATAACACATAACCTACTAAGAATAATAATTTTGCTATGTCAAGTAACTACAGCCAATGTTGAAGTTTAAGTACTGTCAAAATACTGAGGGTCGAAGTATCGAGATTCTACTTTTTATGTCATTTGGAATGTTGGTACTACAAATACTTTTTTAATAAATCCTTGATAATCCATCCTCTCATAATCTGGCCATCTCACACAAACAAATTATTGGATTATTGCAACCTCACTGTATTGTCTAACATATTGGATTATTGCAACCTCACTGTATTGTCTAACATATTGGATTATTGCAACCTCACTGTATTGTCTAACATATTGGATTATTGCAACCTCACTGTATTGTCTAACATATTGGATTATTGCAACCTCACTGTATTGTCTAACATATTGGTAACATATTATTGCAACCTCACTGTATTGTCTAATATATTGGATTATTGTAACCTCACTGTATTGTCTAACATATTATTGCAACCTCACTGTATTGTCTAACATATTATTGCAACCTCACTGTATTGTCTAATATATTGGATTATTGCAACCTCACTGTATTGTCTAACATATTGGATTATTGCAACCTCACTGTATTGTCTAACATATTGGATTATTGCAACCTCACTGTATTGTCTAACATATTGGATTATTGCAACCTCACTGTATTGTCTAACATATTGGATTATTGCAACCTGACTGTATTATCTAACATATTTTTGTAGTTTTAAGTATTTTATAATTTAATAATAAAATGATTCATTAAATATAATTTTGTTTTAGGCAATTCTTGTCAAAGGAGTTGTCACCAATGACATTGTAGGGCGCCCGACAGAAATACGCTTCTTTTACAAGCAAGCAGAAAGTGAAAACTATGTTGTATACTTCCCCAATTTCAATTTGACAATGAGAGATCCTGGAAATTACGGAGAACTTGCTATGATCACTCTACCTAAGTACGTGCAAGCTCGGTTCGTCATTCTCGGTAAGTGTGAAAGAGTAATGATTTTTAACATTGTTTGCATGAGGTAAAGTCTATTATAGAAGTGGAACATCAAGGATAATGAAGAAAGACAAATGTTTTTATAACATATTTTCCATTTCTATTATTATTAGTCCATTGAATAACACCCCAATGTTTTATTCTGAAAGACAGAACATTTTATTATGCTGGCTTTGAGTATCACCGTAAAACTAAGTTGTACACATCCCCAATTTCAATTTGACAACTAATTAGAGATCCTGAAAATTACAGAGAACAAGCTATGATTACTGATTGATTTATTTCTACTTCAAGAGACATAAGTTTTTATAACTTTTCAAGTTATAATGTATTTTTTCATGTCTATTATTATTATTATTACTAGCCCAGTGAGCAACAGTTCTGTGTTTTTATTTTAAAGCCAAGAAATTAAATCTTGACCATACATAGCTTAATTGTAATGCATTGAAAAAAATTTGATGCATCTAAAGAATTTTTTTAAGTTAAAAGTACAGCTACTTAAAATATTTAGGACCTCTTTCTAGCCTAGTGGTTAGCACTCTTGACTTCAATACATGTGTTCATGGGCTCAAATCCAGACAAGTCCAACTAAATTTAACTTGAGGGTTTGTCCGGTTTTCCTATAACAAAGTTAAAAATGTCACTGGCATAGAAAGATTAAAAAAAAAAACTATAAAACTAAAGTAGTCATTAATTTTAAATAAATTGTTCTATTCTCACAACACCCTAACACTGTCAGTAGTTCAAGGTTTGTTTTGAATGAAATCATGTTTTTAATGTAAAGTGACATTGAAAACATAAATCTACAAGCCTATTGTAGATCTAGCATTTTAGGGCTATCTCACTTAACATTTTTACTATGTACAATGTCTGATCTTTTTGTAGGAATTGTCAGTTATATGGACAACGCTTGCCTCAAATTTGAACTGATGGGCTGCGAGGAACCGACAATGGAGCCTCTTTTGGGATACGACTACGGATATTCTCCTTGTGTTGGTAAGAGTCAGTCATTTCTAGAGTAAATTCGCTTTTTTCTTCCATTCTCCAGAAACTTCATATGAATAAAATACTTGGATACAGATTTATATTAAAAGGGTAATTACAAATTATTTAGAGACAAAAAAAGATGATATAACTAATGAACTAAATATAACAAATTTAAATAATAATTACAAATGTTAGTTGATAAGTCAATTAATTTCCTTATTATTCATATTCATATCAAGAAAATATGCAAATATGAATTGCTTAATGTTATTTTAGAACATCTAAATATACTTTATATGAGTGGCTGTAGCTAAGAGCCTATGGCGGTGGCTTGCCACGCAGCTGTCTGAGGTTTGATTCCCATGAATTACCATGAAGTTTTTACCCCTGTGCCGCTCCCGTGGTTCAGAAGTCAAGTTAAGCCAGTGGTCCCACGAGATAAGATTTTATAAACAAATCTCGTTTTTATAAAGATGTGAGAGGTGCCCATTGGTACAAAACAATAATGGGCTTGTCAAAGCAGGCGAGGGGAAGTGTGTCTTTAGCAAGCATCTCTGCCCACTAAAAGCCTGACAATATTTTTTGAATATGCTTAATAATGACTTAAAGTATTTATTAATCATGTTACCCTCATTCTATCTCTATCTTGTCTTGTTAGGGTGTTATTTACGCTTTAATCAAATATGGTTGTTCAAGTGTTAGTGATGCCGTTAATGATACTGCATCACAGCAACATCAAAATACTTTTGGTGTTAAATAGCACCTTGACACAGCTGATACTACATGATCTAAATTATGGTTACTGTTAGCAAACTGGCTATTCAAACCCTTGTCCCGAGGCTATATGTAATCACATATATTAGACAGATTCCTACTGTTAACTTGTGTGTTACAGATAATGAGCCGCCTGTCTTCCAGAACTGTCCACAGCAGCCTATAGTGGTGCGCAAGGGACCCAATGGGATCCAAAGTGTGAACTTGACGGAGCCGGTGGCCATTGACAACAGCGGTGCCATCGCAAGGCTGGAAGTGAAGCCCCAGAGCTTCCACACACCCCTCACCACATTCAAGGACATGGCTGTTAAATATGTGGCATTCGACTTTGATGGGAATGTCGCTATTTGTGAAATAAACATCACCGTTGTTGGTAAGTACACTGTAAACTTGAATATTCAGGTTTTAAACATATGTGAATAGAGACAGTTTTATATACAAAGTTAGTTGAATATTTTATTCTAATCTGAGTTTTAAATATATATATATATATGTGTGTGCTTTTGTAGTATATATTATTAGATGAGAGCTGCTAATGTACTTTTGGTTTATGACAAATAATGAAGATTGAGGAATTTACAAAACAATTACATAGGACAGCAAACCATGTGTATTGCGTTTTTTAAAGCTAAGGGTTTTTTTTAATTATGCCCTAAGCTATTAAGAAAAGTACTTCAGCATTATTCAAGATCATACCTTCATTATATAGATATATTCATTATATATATCATATTCATTATATAGATATTCAAGATCATTATTCAGGATATATTGTAAAATAGTAATCCTGGAATGTTATAATTGAATTGGCATGGCATTCCACTTCTAAAATATGTAGTTTGACACTAAATTTAATATAGCCTATAATAGATTGGCTGCTTGGAAAAAAATACCTTCCGAGGCTGAGTCTCGGGCAGGTATTACATATGGTTTAAGGCATGGGTCAGCCACTCTAGAAATCATGGTTTTTCGCACGTTTTTTACCGGGATCGGTCTATAGTTAAATTTTTTGTTCGTTTAGTGGTAAGTGGACTTTTAATGTAGTGCCGAATTCACTTCTCTGCCAACATTCCTATGATTGCCAATGTACAATCATATAATATAACTTAAAATGGGATTAATCAAACATTATGTTAATGCAGATGAAACTCCGCCTCTACTCAGCTGTCCACAGAGCTATGTGATTGAGCTGGTGGATAGACAAGACAGCTATGTGGTCAACTTTAATGAAACCAGGCGTAGAGTGAATGCTTCAGACGAGTCAGGACCTGTTACAGTCACGTTTGTCCCTGACAGAGCCACAATACCCATTGGGAACTTTGAGAATGTCACAGTGGTAGCTGCAGATAAATATGGAAACAAGGCATCTTGCCACTTCCAGGTAACAATGCATGCTAACTCTAACTTAAATATATTAATACTTGATAAATAAATATTCATTACTAGCTAGATCATTAGATTCTTCACAATTATATAAAAGTTAAAAATAAATGAAATAAGAAGTTTATATTATTTAAGTTGCATCAAAGAAGTTTTTAACTCAGCTTATGCTGTATTCTGCTCTTGAACAATTATTGAACAATTATTGCAGAATTTAACATGAATTTTGTTATTTTCGTTAAATATGTCATTATTTTATAAGTTACCAATTGTGCCTAGTTTACTTAATGAAATTTAATGGTTTAATGAAACCGCTTAAAATATTTTTTTGGTAGCATAATATTTGAGGTAATTAGGAATCTTCTTTGGTGAGCCAGGTAAATAGTTAAATAATCTTTATCAATTCATTGTCTTGGTTTATATTTATAGACTTCTAAATATGCGGTTGATATAATTATTGACAATATAAACAAGAAGACTTGCTCATATGAGTCTGTGAAGCCGGTTTTTCTGTTCGGTAAAATTAGTGTTCGGTTTTCACAGGTAGCACCAGCAGTCTCCCTCTCTCTTTTTCTGTTCATCCCTCTCTCCAGCACATGAGGAGGTGACCAATAGCTGAGCTTATATTATCGCCAAATAGTCATCCGAGCGTTTATTTCAAACCATTCATTGTTAGATAGCAGCGAAGGCGCATTTTTATACCTAATGAATTGTCTGAACAGTCTGTTTGTTCCTGTAGTCAATAATATAATCAAAAAGGGCATTGATACAACATTTATTACATCTATAATGCATTTGAGAAAGGTTTCTATGTTTATATTAAAATTTATTTTGAGAAATTCATGTTAAATCGAGGATTGGGTTGATAGGTGGCTGTGCAAGCAACGCCGTGTGTAGACTGGGAACTGAAGCCCCCGACCAACGGAGCCCTCAACTGTCTGCCCGGTGATAAGGGTCTTCAGTGCATTGCTACGTGTAATCCTGGATACAGGTAGGTTTTTAGCAAATCCAGTTAATACTTTGTTCTGTTCACATAAAATCATTCCTCCTTGTAGGCAAACCATAAACACAGAGTAGTGTTAGTGCTTAACTTTGTGTTGACGCCCTCCAGTGCCAGCTTTATGACCTTGTTACTGTTCTATTGACTTAGGATAGAATGAGAATATTGTGTTCTGCATAATAGTAACACTGAAAGCCGTGTTACTAATGTGGACATTTAGAAAATAACTGTTTAAGTGAAGAGGCAATGAACAGACTAACTCTAAAAACTTGTTAGTTCCTAGTGAGTTAGTTTAGTGTTTATTTGACTGGAATATAACTGAGAAGACGAGTGTGCTTACACAGCACACAGAGACAGTTAAAACCTAGTCAGTCTATCTTTTCACTTGAAGGAAGTACCAGTGGTGTCTTTATTTGTTTTCCTGTGTTTTTTCGTTTCGTGGATATATTTGCTCAACTAAGATTGCTGATGCCTATCTCTTCAATTATATGTTCAAACATATGTTGAATTTTTTAAAAATAATAAATATAATTCATCCATTTGCAGCTATCAAAACACCACAGATTTCCTTGTAATTCTAGTGGGAGTACTGTTTATGTTCCTATGTAGATCAGAACTTTCCTATCATCCTACTATAATATGGTGAATTTATATATGACATTGTAAATATTTACAGTCTCCATACTACATAATGCTTCCCCCATAGTTTCTTTTACTACATGCAAAATAATATACAGTATATGATTGTAAAATTGTAACTGAAAAAGTGGAGAAAATATTATAGTCGCATGTCAAGTTTTCTGATCTATTCTTTTCTATGTAAGAAGACATTCAACATCCACAACAGTTTCATAATTATTGGGTCTGATTGGTTCAAATTTCTGTTTAATATATCATCTACTTCTTTAGCTTCAACCCAATATTTTTCTTTCTTTCACTCTCTTAATCCATTTGTCCCACAAGGACTTTGCCCTACTTCCCTTTATTCTTTTATGGTATTTATTCACCAGTCTTCCTCCATCAAAACAGTCATATAATATAATTTTCTCAATAATATCCTTAAGTGGTTACTGTAAAATTCTTCTTCTTGACTAATCTAAGAATTGCTTCAGGATTTATTTCCTTCTAGCAGATTCGTTTGGAATGGCATTGTAAAACATTTTTGAGGTGCAAGCTATAAAATTATTGTAGTTGTCCTAGTTTTATTTACTATAGTGGAAATCTTATTTTAACCTTTCATTGTCTATATACTGTTACGTATAAGTAATTAATGAATATTTTACAATCAGATTCACTGACGGCGAACCAGTGAAGACATTCTCCTGTGAATACAAGAGCCCCTGGACTCCAACCTCAGTCGTACCCGACTGTGTTTCTGAAGGTATGTTTTACTATTTCAAACATATTTATCTGCATGTGGATTTAGCTAATAATTTACAGTCCAAGCATTCCTTGTCATTTAATTGTTATTGACCTCAATAGCAGTGTAATTTAGTACCTCAAAAGTTAAGGAATATTTAGATAGAGGCCCTAAAGCAGAATAACGTACGACAGGGTAACATTGTCACAGAACAAAAGAGAAGGCTGCAGAAATAAATCGTCAAATTGAGAAACTATTTTTCCATACCCCAAAATTACAATATTAATTTCTGCAGAACGCGTCTGGTTTTTAATAATAATTAATTAGAACCGTATTTGCAGTGCAACTTATTAACAAACTATGTACTGACTGATTCAGAATTATAGATGGATTTTGCGATTTTACGAAATTATCAACAGCTGGCTGATAAGCAGAAGCAGACTGCAGTCTTCTGCAGAAACGAAATTCAGGTGCCAGTCACCTCCAACGCATGCGCAAGTTCGCAAAAACCCCTAACCAACCATACTGTAAAGATGAGATGGGTAAAGGTAGTTCATTTCATTTGTAAGACTAGTTCACGACCGAATTGTTCACTGTAATGAACTAAGTGAATGAACTAGTTCAAGTGACGTAATGAACAACGACTTGTACAAGCGACGGTGGAGTAATTTATAGTTTTGTTATGAGATTTGTTTCATAGACACTTTGATTATTTATACTTGTAAATGTGTTCAACCTTCTTAAAATTTCAGTTTGAAAAGCCAATATTGATAAAAATAAATCATTAAATTTAATGATTTTGTCGTGGAATCTAAGAATATATTAGCTTATTACTCGCAAGTTGTTTGCTCTCCAAATATTCAAAATAAAACAGTTTAAACTTTAATTAATTACTTTATTTGAACTTTCTTATTTGTGTATTTAGTTCGAATGTATGGTACAAAAATAATAATGTATTTAAAAGGGCCTTTTAAACTATTTTAATTTATAACAGTGAGTTTCTATCTTATTATTTTGGTTACCATCTTTAGGATACATTTTATAGTTGGGAAATAGACAACATAACTAACGTTTTTTTCTGGTTGATATTTTACATTATCGGTGCCATTATATAGTACTTGCAGAAGGTTTTTGATTTTTTTATACATTGTCGCAGAAAGATTAAAAGCATTCTGCTTTGGGAGATAGAAGTAACATTTGTGCATGTTATTATTGAATGTTATTACAGGAGTTGTTATAGGAGGACTATATTTGATCCATCAGGAGCTACATTAAAATTGCTATTAGGGCTATAAATAAATATTATACAAATGTAAAATTCTTAAATCTGCAAAGCTTGCTTCATGATACTAACTGTTGGTTTGAAAAATATTAGATGCACAGCTTTACTTAAGCACATCCATTGATACACTGAGAATTACGAAGGTCTGTTACCACTTAGAAACCCGTAACTTTCAGAATTTTTACCACATAATTTCAAAAAGGATATTTTTCAAGATCCTGAGCCATAATTTTATATCTGGTTTAAGTTCATCATAAACCATATTTCTATCCACAGTCTCGTTATTCATGGCAGTATAAAGGTGAATAAAAATTTGTGTACATTAACCCTTAAAGCGCTAAGCTGAATTACTAGCTATTGCTCATTTAAAAAAAAATATACATTTTTATTTTTAATGTTGATTTTAGTTTTGTTTATATGGGTTAATAACAACAAATAAAAACCACATATTACATTTTTATTTATTTTATTTACATATTATTTATTATACATAATTCATCAAACTCTGGATCATCAGGATTTGCCATCTTACAAACTAAGCTATTACACACACTAAATAAACACACACATATACTGATAAACTATAAAAAAATATTGAAAACAAAATATATACAATAAGTAAAACACGAACAAGTCAAACAGTGAAGACACAATAGCGCGGGCGGCAGTGAGCGAGGCAGACGGTAGACTAAACAATGGCGCGCCTCCAGGCGCTAGCCGCTGTAGGCGACCCCTCCCAACCAGGTATGTGGCGGCATTCATCAAAGCCAACGAGTCAATAACACACAAAACCCTTGTTTTTACGCATCAATGTATTGAATAACGTTGGCGCAACATAACACAGTAGTTGAAATGGCAAAAAGTAGGTCACAAATAATTTTAGGGGATAAATATGCAAATTGCGTTTTAAAGCGCTAGCCGCGGTATATAACCTATACACGCTGCGTCTAAAGGCGCAAGCCGCTGGGTAAGGGTTAATATCTATTGATATCAACAACTAACTGTGAAATGGATGGACCTTATGTTGGTAGTCATCGTTATAAAAAACATTAAAACATGTTTCTCATACTGTAAAATACAATATATTACACAAAAACCTATTTCATTTAAATTACTTAAGTGTTGAGTTCAGTCCCAGTATGATCTTATCAAGGAAGCTTAATGAAAAAGCATACTTATTTATACTTTACATTATCTACTATTCATAAAGATGTGTATATTTTTCACACCTTGAAAGTCCTACCAAACTGTTCTGAAATTGGATAAAACAATAATGCTGGATATCATTTTCAAAATGAAAGACAATTCAGCGAGTATAAAAGACAAATGGAGAGGAAATAATCTGTTGTTTTTTATTTCAAACTCTAACTACTGTCTCCTTCTGTGGGCCATTTGTTGATGGTATGTCACTTGTCATTAAGTTGAACAAAATGTATGGTTTTTTTCACATTTGGTAAAATTGTCAGTTTTTACGGTTTTGGTAAGTAAGAAATTAATGAGTGTAATAAACAATAAAATTCCCTTAAATTGATATTAAAAAGAAATGTAATTTTCATTTTAAAAATATATACAACTGAAGATAATTTACACACAATGTAATTACTACAATTGGAAAGAAACTCAGAATAGAGGAAGAAACTGACATCCGACAAACTTAGATTATTTCAGAAGCCTCGATGAATTCTGGGAACATCGGTGAGAGAGGGTGTGTAACAAGCAATCAGTGAATGAAGGGGCTGAAAGTCTTGGCTGCATTTGTTACTGTTTACAGAGGGGCAGACTACCTTGCAACCAGCTTTTTATCTTAAAATATTAGTTGATATTGGAATTTAATACGTAAACGCAATGTGTGTAAGATCGAGCTTAATGATTTGACAAATTCTACCTTGGTTTTAAAATTGTACTTATCTTAATGAACTTTACTATTGTTCATAAATATCATTATTTATATTTGATTACTGTATTTCTTAAATTGTTGTACTTTTCATATAAAAAATATTTCTTAAATTGAAAAAAAAACACTATTTTTTTAACTCCTTAATGTTAATTTTTTGTTATGAATGTTACTCCTGAAGAACAGTAATATTGTGACATTTCAAGATGTCACTACTTCCTATAGGTTAATCCTAGGAGTGTTGATCGCCTCAAATTGAGGCGATCGGTTTTTTTGTGAACTGTTACCGCCTCAATTTGAGGCGATGTGCGCTCACTCGATTAATGTCGCTCACAGTCGGGAAAAAAAGTCAAAGTCGTCTCAAATATATATCATTTGAAAGGCCGTGAATCAGTGTTTGTTTACATGTCTTTGGTTTTGCTCTATGACTGTCAGATGAGGCACAATGGCAGAAATAATTCTTTGTTTACTTTTCCGTTGTCATCTGTCAATCAACTCGCCAGTTGCCATACCAAGCCGGCAGTTGTTTATGTTTGTTGATGTGTTGTGTTATGCTTTGTGTGACTTTTAGTATTTGTGTATTATAGTTTGTATATTATTAGTGATCATGGGTGATCCGTGTCGTTTATAAACATTATAATTATGTAGTGAAGTTGAGAGTTGATATTGGTCAATTTATAATATGTTCAAATTATATAATTTACAATAAAACCAATATATTTTTAATTTTTAACTATTATTTTAACCAATATATAATTAAAAATTAAAAATATATTGGTTTTATTGTAAATTATATAATTTGAACATATTATAATTATGCATGCTAAAGTTGGCATATTCGTTGCTAGGCAACATATTTATTGTTACTTCATACATATATGTTGTATAAATGTTTGCCTATATAATTATATGTTTTTTTGTTCAGAATGAAATTCTACACAACTTGTATATCTCAGTTTTTTCTAATATCAAAATTTTATATACATAAATGACCGCCAATCTACTTATAAAATTTATTTTTATAAAAACTTTATAAATAACATTATATTTAAAAACGTTTTAAAAATTTAAAAAAATTTTCCATTACCAATAATTAAAATTAATTTATTACTAATAAAAATGATACAAGTTTCATCTTTCTAATGCTAATAATAAATATACAGCGAATTTTTAAAAAAAGTATTACAAATCACTGAAAATTTGGCGACACTACACAAAATTATGATCAACACTCCTAGGTTTAAGGAAATGTTAACCAAGTTCATCGTTAGATTATTTTTATTGAAATAACTAAACAACACATATAACTTAAAATTTGTAGAGTTAGATGGCTGTTGCTGATAGTCGGTAAGCTGAACGATTTATATTTGGTATTATATTTTTGGAGGTAAACAACTTTTACTAAAAATTGTATTTTTCTTATTTTATAAATTCGTTTTCAATTTATTATGCCATATTTTTCTAAAATTGTTACTAAACTGTAATTTACTGCGTTGTAGATACTCAGCAAGCAGAATACCATGTGATAGCCACGGTGGTGTACCGAGCCAACGGAGCCGTCGCCCCCGCATGTCTGCCTGAATACACACACCTGATGGGCAACTACTACCACCAACTCAATGAGATCCTCAGCCAGCGGTGTTCTGCCGTCAACGTCAACATGAACGTCTCCTTCATTGGAGAGAAACCACAGCTACTGGAAGATAATTTAGTCCAAGTAAGACAAGTTTTTTGTGTTGCTTGCCATTAAATTGCACTTAAGTTGAAACATGTGATTTTTAAGCTACTTTATGCTGATGATCAGCTAAATTTTTTTCTTGCAAAATGTGAGCACCCAAACATTAAAGTTATTTTTTATTCAGATGGCTTTGAACACTGTATTTATAAAATTTATTCTTTAATAGAAGTATAAAATAAAGCTTTTTAAATTTTTGATTGGTAACGTGTTAAGACTGTTATTTAATAGATTCCACTTTATTGTGCTTGGTAAATTCCATAGAAGTTATGTCCACTGTTGGTAAATAATGGTTCGAATCAGCTTGATTAAAACGTCTTAGATTATTTCTTTAATTGACCCAAGCCTAGAAAAGATGGGTGCGTTAAAGAATCTTGATTACGTTGATAACTCAGAGGTTACTGAGGTTGCTAGGACAGTAGGGACTAAATTGACCTTGAAAGCTATTATTATAGGGGGGTGGGGCTCTCATATCAATAGTAAACTAGTGTGTCTGAAAACTGGACAGCAGTTCTTGTGTAAGGTATTAAGTAACAATGTGACAATGTGAGTTGTGGAAAGATTTTGTCCACCCACTTAATTCCCACAAAACTATTTATCCTTACATGTATGAGTGGGTGGGTTAGAGTTGTTAGTACCACCGTACGTATATGGGTGGGCGGGTGGGTTAGTACCACCGCTGATCCCTGTTGGTGGCTAAGTAAGTTAGGTTAAAGGGCACTAGGCCAACAATTAGTATATTAGGAGGGAGAGATAGAACATCAGCAAACTTACTTAGAAGAAAAGTCCACTAACTCAATGCTGTCATGAAAGTTTTGTCATGTGTTGTTCCTCTATAAGTTTACTACTATTAGGTGTAGTGCACTTGTCTTCTTAGGTAAGTTCGCTGATGCCCTATCTCTCCTAATATACTAATGTGCTCAGTAAGTGAAACACTATTATAATTCTTAAGGTGTGTGTTAGACATAAAGGTAAGTCTTCAACAAAAATTTGTGATTCACTCTAAAACTTAAATCTTTACCCAGTTTACAGTCTAGGCGGAATTAAATAATGGTTGGGGTAAAAAGAAATTGTTTTTTTGATTTTTCATTCTAATTTGTTGGAAACCCATCTAATAACCTTAAAGCGATATATTTTATATTCTAATATTTTTTAGTATTGTATTTAATAAAATATTGTTGGCGGATCATGAAAGTGAACATCATTTTTCTAACTAAAGCTATTATTGGTATCTTGCTCTGAAAAGACATATTTAGTCTTTCAATTATATTATCTGAAAAGTCAGGATTATCACAAGCAACATTAGGATTTCATTAGTAGATGCAACAGACATAATTGAAAACCGCTGGAATGATGACAAAGACGGGAAGTGTGGCAGCTAGCAGGCATGAGAGTGGAGGATGGATGTAAGGTGTGGAGGATGTTCCAGTGTGGAGAAGGAACCGAAGAGATAAACCAAATAAGTAAACAACTTCGCTCGCGTCAGGCGATGACGCAAGAGGTATTGACGGAAAGGCCCGTCATTTGCTCGGACCACTAAAAACAGTATGGGGATAATCTAGTCATTCCGCCTGCAGATTATCATAATCTTGTTGGATTATTTCATCAAACACCCGGAAAGGGTTAAATATGTGAATACCTTTTAACACACATAAAATACGGTTGGTTACTTTATTTATATTTTTATATGTACAAATGTATTTTTTAAGTTAAATCTATCTAGTTAAACAATAATTATGATTATTAGTTCTAATTATTCTATTATACTATGAGAAGTACATGTGATGTTACTTGTTTAAAGATTGACTTCACACTGGTGATATTGCCAGCAGTCCGTCAACCTCAACTGTACGACCTCTGTGGTTCCACGTTGAACCTGATATTTGACCTGTCCGTGCCTTATGCCAGTGCTGTCATTGATCCTCTCATCAATGTCTCAGCTATCGGCAACCAGTGTCCTCCCATCAGAGCGCTCAAGTCCACTATTGGCAGGGGTTTCACGTGCAACGTTGGAGAAGTTCTCAATATGGATACCAATCAAGTTCCTCGCTGCTGTAAGTCACAAAGAAATTTCATTTTTGGGTCGTAGTTGATAGTTTTCAATAATGAACAGTATTTATTTTATATGTTAATTTTTTTTAAATTATTGCCAATTTTTTCTGTTCTTACCTAATACACTCAAACTTGATCATAATATTATTTAAATTTATTTTAATGTATAATACATGACAAAGAAATTATATGATTTTCGTTTAAGAATAAAATTGAGACACAGATATTAATAAATAATTGGAGATTTACCTATGGGAAGTTACTTCTCATTACCTGGTGAAAATTACTGGTTCAGTCATAGCAACAAAGCTAGTTGCACAATATTTTTTATTTATTGTGAAAAATTGTGTAACAGATCATGTTTGAAGGACATTTAAAAAATGTATTTAACATGAAGAAGTTCACATAATCAGAAGTATTTCTTGAAGAGTAGCGACCATGTTGTTTAACTGTACAGTATACATTATATATTCTGTAGACACAAATATTATATGGTTTAATTTATGTAATAATGACTAGATAATTTATTTTCACAAAAATCAAAGAAAAGTAACTATAAAGTTGATATTGATAAAATGTTATAACAAAAATTAATTTTAAGTTTAGTTTATAAAAATAACATTTTATGACAACAAATAGAATGCAGTAATACAAATCACATACTTCATACAAGTATGTGAAGGAAATCTACTATGTTAGATTTTATCTAAAAAAATGCATGCAGATAATTAATTAGCAATTAGAGCATTCTTCGTTTTCATAAACATTGAAAATAAATCAAAGTTATTTGATTTCAGTGCATTGTCCTGCTGGTACATTTGCTGGAATTAAGGCAAAAACATGTACTTACTGCCCCCGTGGCTTCTACCAAGACAGGGATCGACAGGGAGAATGCATCCGTTGTCCGCTTGGAACTTACACTCAAGAAGAAGGTTTGCCATTGAACTTCTTTGGATTGTGTAATATATTAGAAAACTTTGAGAATAAATTTAGTGATAATCTCTTGGTTTAAAACCATATTTACTCTTAAAAGTGGTTTTTTTAATCTGTTTCCAGTTTTGCAATTATTTTCTTCCACAAAGACGTGCTCATTCTGGTGTAAAATGTTTCAGGATCGAAGAGCCTGCATGACTGTGTCCCCGTGTGCGGCTATGGTACTTACTCACCCACAGGTCTGGTGCCGTGCCTCGAGTGTCCTCGTAACAGCTACACGTCAGAGCCCCCTACAGGAGGGTACAAGGACTGTCAAGCCTGCCCTGCCAACACGTACACTTACCAGCCAGCGTCACCTAACAAGGAGTTTTGCAGATGTAAGCATAATTAATTAATTATTGTCACTATTCTAGATTTTTTCAAAACTAATTTGGCAATAAACATCCAGCAAGTAAATTCATTTTTTTATGCTAAATAAACATATAACCATTAAATTGCCAAATAGGTTAAGTTAAATGTCAATTTTGTATATTTTGAATCAGTCTTCAATAGTCTCAGTTATCATCAAAATCTATCTTTCAATGCATTGTCATATGGTTATGCAAACCCCAAGCATAATTACTATATTGTTATTTATTTATTTAAATTTTGTATGGATCAGTTTATAAAGAAAATTGTCCTTAGAGAGAGTATGTAGAGTATTAAAGTGAGGTATAGTAACAGCCTACTGAAATCTTTTCCTCGTTTATTATACAGGATGTTTAAAAAAGAATGACCTCCGATTTTAAATACCTATATTTATTAGAAACAAGGCCTTTCCCCAAACATATTCAACATTAAAATACTCACAAAAGAATGAAGTTTACAAAAATGAATCAGAAATGTTCAATATATCCTCCATTTACAGCACGGATGACATCTAGTTGATAGTTGAATTTGACCCAAACTGTACGTAAGGTGTCGAATCAGAAATTCAGATATCGATAGGCTTGCCATATGTGCCGGTTTGACTAGGGCAGTCCCAGTTATAGAAGCTTGTCCCGTTGCCCCACTCATTTGTTATTTGTAGTGCTATAACTTATAATAATCTTTTTTATTTGTGAATTTGATAAATAAAATTACATTCATACATAGTAAAAATAATATTACACTAACTATTTTAATTTGACCTATCTTTAATCTCTCCCTACCTATTTTGAATGTAGCATCCCAGTTGGCCGGTAAAAAACTATGGTAACCCTAGTTATCGGCTAACTTCATGTCATCCGTGCTGCAAATGGAGGAGATATTGAACATTTATGATACATTTTCATAAACTTCATTCTTTTTTGAGTATTTTAATGTCAAATATGTTTGGGTAAAACCTGTTCTAATAAATATAGCTATTTAAAATCGGGTAATTTTGTTTTAAACACCCCGTGTATTAATAATTGGCAGATTCAATTGGAGTAATTACAATGTTGTGATGTGTTCGCAGCTAAATGTCCACCAGGCCAGTTCTCAGAAACAGGGCTGGCTCCTTGTTTCCCCTGCCCCACTAACTTCTACCAGCCTCTGAGTGGACAGACTGTGTGTCTAGAGTGCGCTACCAACACCAAGACTGCTGGGCCCGGAGCTGCCACTCGGGATGAATGCCAATCCGTACAGTGCACAGACAACTCATGTCAGCATGGTGGTCTGTGTGTACCCATGGGTAAGTTTAGCATTGTAACAAAATCTTAATCCATTAGTAATAGATATCTCAGTCCATAATCGCAAAACATCGGATAATGATTGCTGACGAGCAGTGTCCCTAGAGAATGTTGATAAAGCAATGTTGCGTTGTTATTCTTTACCCTAAATACCCAACTGCATGAGTAATATATCGTATTTAATACTACTTACATTGGAATACAAAAGCTGGCTATAAATACTGAATGGGCCAGTTCCCAAGTTTCAATTTATCTATACAAATATGAATATAGCATTTCACGACTGTGTCTTTTATTGTATTATTGTAGGTATCATTGTAAGTACAGTATATATAATTTTTTTTTTAATGGGATGTCATATTAGTGGTTAACACTTAGTTTCCAATAGATAAAGTGTTTTTCTTTGTAATATTTCTATTTCACAAAAGTTCTTACAAATAATTACTCAACACTCCTTTTTATTTTACATGTGAGCCATTTTAACATAATATGATAATTATAAATAATTGATACAGGTGTGGTATGTCAGTTCATTGGGGTTGTTGTCTTATGAACATTTTTTTCATTAAGTGAAATAACGGATAGTTCATGTGCTAAATACACTCAAACTCAAGTATGATCCATAGTATCAATAATATTTTTTTAAAGTTCACCAATCTTGTTGCATTTCCAGGTCACACCATTCAGTGCTTCTGCCCTGCTGGGTTTTCGGGCCGCCGATGTGAGATCGACATTGACGAATGTGCTTCACAGCCTTGCCATAATGGAGCCATGTGCATTGACTTACCACAAGGATACCGGTGCCAGTGCAAGTCAGGTAAGACCCAAAAATGTCATAATTGTGATAATATTGATGGCAGTTACCTTGAATAAGTCTTCCTAATGGTACCGTTTTCAAAGTGTATTGTCAGACAAAATCAAAGCATTTGAGACTTAATCTAACTTGTCTGGAGTAGACAGGTCCAAATACTATCGTTAAACTAAACCATAACACTTTAAATGTGTAAGATTTTAAACATTGAAAGTCACTTAGATCAAAACACAAAATAGTTAAAACTTAACAACAGCTGTTGCTTAACACGTTCACGACGACGGGAAATTCCCGTACTATTTTATATGCCGTCGTATTTTTCAATAATTATGTCCAAAAACCGTGAAGGGTTTTTTTTCATAAAACGTCTAAGGATAATGGGAAAAGTAAGTAGGATTCGTGATTTTGCCCAAAAAAAAATTTTTTACAACTTTTTTTTCAATGTTTGTTACACATGTTCAATGTGAAATGTTTTGATTTTTTACCTAAAAACTTAAGCAATCATGCGCCCGACGGGGTACACAATCGTCTGAGATATTCCTATGAGCGCGGGCTCATATTTTACATACCAGCAACACAGGCAGACTCGTAAAAACAATCGTTACGAAACGCTTAAAACGTGTACCCCATCGGGCGCACGACGCGCTTTACGAAAGCCCGGCGTGTACCCGGTCGGGTACATGCCGGCAGTTACGAAAGATCGCATGTACCCCATGGGGTACACGTCGTCGTGAACGTGTTAATCACACCACCACAATAGTTTCCCCTCATATAGTGGTGTCGATATCGAAAGTAAAAAGGAAAATTAACTTTGAGCTGTTGGCATTAACTGTTTTGATATAATTTGGATTGGTTACAGTTTTGAATACTAAAATAGAATTATTTATTTTAATTACTAATGAAAACAAACCTTTCTCTTCCACAGGTTATAGTGGTATAAATTGCCAAGAAGAGAAATCAGACTGTAGAAACAATACTTGTCCGGAAAGAGCAATGTGCAAGGACGAGCCTGGTATTAACAACTTCACCTGTCTCTGCCGCTCTGGCTACACCGGCATCAACTGTGATATCACGGTCAGTTCAGTTTAACACTCATTTTGTGCTTATGGCTTTTCCTATGCTTGTATCATCAAGTGTGGTTCAATGTGTGTTTTTAAGATACTTTCAATTGTTTATTTGATTCATTATTATCCTCATCAGTGGCAATTTGCTGTCTTGTAAAATGGGGGGGGGGGTTGTTAATTAGCCCCTAGAAAAAATGGTTGTTCTTCCCCTGAAAGAACAGCCATTACATTTTAATCATTGTAAATACAGTGTTTAAAATTTATTTACAATGATCTCGTAACATAACTAATTCAATGTATTTAAAAACCATAGTTGATTTTAGTAATTGGTTCTACTTTTAGTTACTCTAATGTAATCGAACGGCCAAATAATGAGTGAAGTACATTGCAAGTTTATGTTACTGGCTTCTATTACTACATGTCTCCCAAGCAAGACTAGCTCAAAGCTCTGTTATATTAAAGCACAAGCAGGACTTTACAACAGTACAATCGGAATAGGGTTGATCTGGTTGAAGGTGCTCTTTTTGATTTTCTCACAAATAATAGTTCACTGAACAAAATATTTCCCAATTTCAATTTGTTAATAATCTAACCAAACATTAAATGTGATAACCTTCTTTTTTTCATTAAAGTGCAGGGGAGATCATATGCTCTTATGATTTTGTTATCACCGGATCTTAGATTTAATATTTAAGAATTAAAAAGAAAGATCTGATGTCTGATGAACAATCACAAATTTAAATGCGTTCAGTATAAAATAACACCATTGGACTGTTTGTAGTTAGTGGAATAAATATGAGATATTATTACACATGAGCAAAAATATTTCAGAGTAAAGAAAAATATTTTGGGTTGTTTGTTTAAACAACCCAAACTACTGTTTTACTACTGTAAAGGTATGGGTAGTAAAGTCATTAACTGCAAAGTGTGAAAGTAAAGAATATAGTTTCAAAAATTAATGTATTGGGGAATTTTTACATAATGGCAACCTGTCTAAAATCGTCTCTAACCTAACCTAACACTGGTCCAGTGTAGTATACTTGTATCAAGAAGCATAACCTTTTAGCATGTTTAGTTGCTGCAGGGAACATATTCCAGGAATTTATTAGTAGGAACTTGGAATGGCATGCTCTATCTCTCACTTTTTACATACATGAATTTGTTTTTATGTTTAATACTGGTAAATATAAACTAAAATGGAATATTAAAGAGTACAGGCCCTTTAATATTATTATTCTAGACACAGGTCTAGAATAATAATAGGTTGTACGTTAATTCCATCGAAATTAGTGTGAAAAATTTAGTGACCCATCAAGAATTATGTATAGTACTTAACACGTTCACGACGACGTGTACCCCATGGGGTACATGCGATCTTTCGTAACTGCCGGCATGTACCCGACCGGGTACACGCCGGGCTTTCGTAAAGCGCGTCGTGCGCCCGATGGGGTACACGTTTTAAGCGTTTCGTAACGATTGTTTTTACGAGTCTGCCTGTGTTGCTGGTATGTAAAATATGAGCCCGCGCTCATAGGAATATCTCAGACGATTGTGTACCCCGTCGGGCGCACGATTGCTTAAGTTTTTAGGTAAAAAATCAAAACATTTCACATTGAACATGTGTAACAAACATTGAAAAAAAGTTGTAAAAAATTTTTTTTTGGGCAAAATCACGAATCCTACTTACTTTTCCCATTATCCTTAGACGTTTTATGAAAAAAAAACCTTCACGGTTTTTGGACATAATTATTGAAAAATACGACGGCATATAAAATAGTACGGGAATTTCCCGTCGTCGTGAACGTGTTAAGGATGTACAATTTTTACATACAGTGAGTTGAATAAATTATAGTCTCAAATATTTTAATAGTAATATAAAAGGTAATAACAAATTGGATGTAATAACAGTCATATTACATTCTACTTTGTTTATTACACCATTATTGTTTCTTCTTTAGCATATTATATGTTGGTAGAAGTGTTAGAATTTCTTTTGTGGTGTAATAAATATATTAACTTTAACAATTTTTACTGTTACCATATGGACATCTAAACACAAATTAACAACTTACAATAAATTTATGTTCATTGGTGCACAAGGACAAATCCTTGTGCACCAATGAACATATATAAACCAAAGTGCATATATAGGATTTAAGATATTAATATGGGCTATTAAAGACAGCGTTTATAACATACCATAACACTTGTGTGTTATTTCAGATCAACCCTTGCACAGCAGCAGGAAACCCCTGTCAGAACGAAGCTACTTGCATTGCTCTTCAACAAGGCAGATACAAATGTGAATGTCTCGCCGGCTGGGAAGGACAGCATTGCGAGATAAATACTGGTAAATTAACAATAAGAAAATTTACTTCATTTATAATTTTGTGTGCGCGTTGAGACCCATCCCCCCCCCCCACCAAAGCTGGTAAGCGTGCCAACCGGGGGATGGCTCAAAACAAGTCGAGCGATGGGATCACGGGTGGCAGTTGGAGGGTCAAAATAATACTCGGCAGCTGAGCAAAACTAATTTTATTATTAAGAAAACAAGCTGGCAGGCAGAAGGCCACAATAAAAAAGGCAGAAGGCCACAATAAAAATAGGCAGAAGGCCACAATATAAATTCTCACTTAAATAAATAATAACAAACACTAAAATTACCAAGATACTACACAATAATAACAAACGCTATAAATACCACAAACTCTACAAATACCAAAATTTAACAATTAAGCAACTACAGGGTGTATGGCCTATCTGCAGTTTAGCCTGAGACACCCCAAAACATAAGAAAAATATTAAGCCCCAAATAAAAGTGAAAATTTAGAAAACATTTGGATCACAACACTTAAACCGGCAATTCAGCCCACATCCCATGATTCCACCGGGCCAGGGAGTAAGCCGGAATCCCTGGGCAGCTCCGAATTAAAAATTAAATCAAAGCACAATAATCCCCTTTTGGTGAAAGTTTAAAAATTAAATAATTTAAAAGAAAATATAACACGGTACCGTTCGAGTAAAAATTCACTTCCGAACACCCCTAATACACTTAACAAAAAATATAAATAACAATCACTAGGCCTAAACATATAAATAAATAACAACACAATTTAACAATAGGGACCTAACAAATATAAACTCTAAAATATCTAACAACAAAATAAACTAATTAAACTAAATAACAAGAAATATAAATAAATATTAACATCCCAAAAAGTTCCTTTTGTTTGTCTTTTTTTTTTTTCCTTTAAATAAAAAAAATACATATATAGGTCCCCATGGCTGTGTTGCCCACTTTGTCCCATCCGTTTTAGGCCTAGGCACAAATTAAACAGTTCCACAAACTTTTTTCTTCTTTTATATTTCCTGTATTTCACTGTTTTTCTTGGTTTATTTTTTTTTTTTTTATGTAAAAATTTCAACAGCCCCCAGCTCAGCCGCCGGGAAACAAAGACATGGAATACACTGACCTGAGGACAGCAGACTTATACCACACAGATGTAGAGCGGGTAATGGGCGGCTCCAGGCTCCAACATGGTCCTCAGGCCAGGCTAGCAGTGCAGGATGGTCGGCAATTCCCCGACGGCAGGCCGAGGGTGAAACGTCCTACTCAAGGACCCTGGACTGCAACCAGACCACAGCACATTAAAAGCAGTACAGCCAACCCCCAAAATACTATACCTAACCCCTAATACATGACATGGCAAAACAAAACAGGAACAGACAAAATTGTACAGGATTGGAGCACCCTAGAAAATAAAAGATAAATTTTTAGGCTATGACTAATTACGTTGGAAACTCAGATTTAAGACAAATTACAAATTAACAAATTATAAAAGAATTAATTACGTATATGGAACTAAAAAAATTACAAACTGAATACTAGGCTATGGATACATGAGCAATAGGTTATAACATGAAAATCAAAGTGTACAGCTAGGCTAGGTTATTGGCAAAGACCAAAAAATATGGTAAATCGGTAACTACAACTGTAAAAAGGCTCAACAAAACATTATACAGAACTACTATTGACAATAAAGGCAGATATAAAAAGCATTAACGGTAATTAACGGTAAAAATTAACATGGAGCACATGGGTCAAACCTAGGTTAACACATCTAGACAAAGAATATAAATTAGACAAAACCCTGAAAACACCAGTAAGCCCGTTGAATATTATTTAAACAAGTATTTTCACCAAGGAGGGTACCAAGGAGGGCCAAGGTAATGATGTTCAAGAATTACTATAGGCCTATAATTACTTATGCGGCAGAGACATGGCGGATGTCAGAAAGGGAGTGGAGTAGAGTACAGGCAGGGGAAATGAGGTTCTTGAGAGCAATAAAGGGAAGAACTCGAAGAGATAGAATTAGGAATAGTGAGATAAGGAAGGATGTAGTGGAGGAGAGTATAAGAGAAAGAGTGGAACAAGCAAGGTTGAGGTGGTATGGTCACGTAAAAAGGATGAGTGTAGAGAGGTTGCCGAGGAAGATGGAGGAATGGGAAATGGAGGGAAGGAGGCCCAGAGGAAGACCACGAAGAAGATGGCTGGATGGAGTGAGGACAGACGTGGAAAAGAGAGGGAGTGTGTGGGGGGAAGTGGTGAGAGAGGAGATGTGGAGGGACAGGAGAAGATGGAGAGGCTTGGTGACAACCCAGACCCAGGATTGACTGGAACGGGACCGGATAAGTAAGTAAGTAAGTAAGTATTTTCACCAAAAGGGGGATTAAATATCAGAAATTACAAATGCACACTTACGTTTAGGAGTCTCTCAGCCGGCAACCATGACTTGACGAACGCTGCAAAGAACAAGTGAACAGACAGGCCAACTTGACCGAAGCTGCTGGAACACGGAACGAAACGGAACTGGGCCAACGGCCACCAACTACGCGAAATGCAGGGCAAAAGCGAATCTCAGGCAGCCTGGCAGACAACGACGAAAAAAAAACGTAATGTACCGGTCAAAGACCCGGTACAGCGTAAACGTTATCCTTAAAATATGAATTAATTATAAATGAGACCAACTGACTGTTATGCTTTGCTACATGACAGGAAAGGTTTTAGTTTAGAGAACCTGACTACAGTTATTACTTTAGAGAATCTACACTTTCTCCTATATGCTTAGGATAGAGAAAGTATTGTGTTGGCAAAAAATATATTTGTTGCAAGTTCTTCTAAAAATCTATTTTAGGATCCCCATTTGCCCTTCTACTTAGCACTCCACCCCAAGACAGGAACTGTAGATCTGGGTTTAAGAATTTCATCCTCTGATATTGACACAGCCTTCATCGTACATCAAGCCGATATGTTTTTGGGAATATGCACGTTTATTAATACCACTGTAGGTGTAGGGGTGGGCGGGTGGGTCAATACCACTGAAGGTGTATGGGTGGGCGGGTGGGTCAATGCCACTGTATGTGTATGGGTGGGCGGGTGGGTCAATGCCACTGTACGTGTATGGGTGGGCGGGTGGGTCAATACCACTGTACGTGTATGTGCTGGCGGGTGGGTCAATATCACTGTACCTGTATGGGCGGGCGGGTGGGTCAATATGACTGTACCTGTATGGGTGGGTGGGTGGGTGAGTCAATACCATTGTACGTGTGTGGGTGGGCGGGTGGGTCAATACCACAGTACGTGTGTGGGTGGGGGCCTGTAAGATCCTGTCTCTTGTCCGCCAGTTACTTGAGTACGCCTCTGTAGTTTGGTCACCCACACACGTACAATCTTCCACACACACACAAACTTACTTTACCCTTAAATGAAATTGTGCTTTCGTCAACTGCCATTTTGTTGCTTGCAGTATAAAATAATTTAGTAAATGGTTTTATAGGGTCAAAAATTGGCTTTATAAAAAAATCTAACCCCTTTTCATCTCCTTGGTCACGATCATGGTTGAAGTGTAGATTCCAAAATATATTTAGGAATCTATCTTTAGAAAATACATTCCTGTAAAATGAAAGGTGACTTTCCCTTTTATATATAAAAACCACCCGCCCACACATACACGTACAGTGATATTGGCCCACCCATACACGTACAGTGGTATTGGTATATACAGTAAACCCTCGTTTTAACAGACCCCGATTGAACGGATTTCGAATTTAATGGACAGCTTGCAGCTGTATTAAAGTATCTAAATTGCTGTATACTGTACCCCCACTGAAGGAAGTTTTATACAAAAATGAATTTATAAAACGTGTAGTTTTTCTAAGCTAACTTCAAATATTCCATATATACATATAACTATTATTCAGTATATCCTAAAACCCATTATCGTTATGGATTAATCATTTTTATACAATATATATTTGTATATTTTATTGATTGTTGAATTAACAATGAACTTGCAGCATCACATTTAGTTTTTATTAAGGTGTGGCAATCTCATAATAGCTTTGTGTGGATTTATCCTGATTTAACGGACAATCGGCTTTTACGGACTAAAATCTACCCCATTTAGTATGTTAAATCCGGGGTAGAGTTTACTGTATTTGTTAATTTATGCACCTGGTTTTTTTTTGTAATATTATAAGAGCTCTGTCAACCACTAATCAATGATTAATTTCCATATCCTTGCAAAGATTGTGACATTATTAAGGACATTTGAATGCATGCAATATTGTTCACCCTAAGTTTATTTACACTAACGATCTCAAATATCATATCCTTAAGGTTTCGGACTATAGAGTATTAGAGGATCCAAGCTAACAGTCCGTATTTAATTTGTTGAATAAAGTTCACGTACAGGCCTGTAGGTCCATGAGCACTAGCAAATGAAGTTTTAACAAAAAAATCTAACAACCATTACAAATTCCTCATTTCCTTTAAACAAAGTCACGATTCTTTATATATTTTTGCTTACAAAAAAATCTATTTCTAATTGTATTCTTCTTTTTTAATCAGTTTTAATTATATTTTCAGATGATTGTGCTGAGAAACCTTGCCTTCTTGGGGCCAACTGTACAGATCTTGTGGCAGACTTCAAGTGTGATTGTCCAACTGGTTTCACAGGCAAGAGATGCCAGGATAAGATTGATCTCTGCGCAGGAAACCCCTGTAAACACGGCATCTGTGTGGACAAGTTCTTCAGCCACCTGTGCATCTGTGATCCCGGCTGGACAGGTCAGCGTGGTTTTCATATAAATGTAGTTTTAATAGTAATACAGTAAAACCTCCTTAATCCGGCATTCTATAGTCCGGAATTGTCTATAATCCGGCATCAACGGCAATAGACACAAATTACAGAATTGCCTTCACAATGAACATTGTAAAGTGAGCAACTCGACAGCTAATAAAAAATAGTTGTAAGAAGCAACTAGATATTAGATCTTTTTCCAGCCATCTACCAGTACTGTTGCTAAAAACCACAAATACTATAGTACAGTACTGTGCTGTATTTATACTGTACTTTAATTTATTTCATCATGTACTGTACCTAAAAATGCATTTCAATATTTCTCCTGTACTTATATATTGGTTTATATTGTTTAAATAACCTATGTTTAAATAATATATAAATACAGTAAAATTTTGTTCTGCAAATTATTTTATTGTTTATACACCTCCTGTATTTTTATAAATAACCTCCATAGTCCGGAATTTTCTTTAATTCGGAAAGAGTCAAATCCCAAACGTGCCGGATTAAGGAGGTTCTACTGTAATAATAATCTATTATAAAATACCAATCATTAATAATAACAAAAAGTAATATATGTCAGATTGTCTTACCAATTGAATGTTAATAATAATATCACTACCTTAACTAGAAATAAATGCACCTTTGAAAAATAAGTAGGATTTCAAAAGCAAAGTTTGATTATAGAATATGTCAACACACTTAGCTCATTATCAGTAAAACATTGTACATAATTAGAATAGCTCTAACTGTGATCACAATTTTTATACAGTAAAATCAAATTTACGTAAAAATTAATAATTGCAAAATTGTATTAGGAAATATTTTTAAAAATCTGAACTAAAAGAAAACCAAAGTATTTACAATTAATCTAAATTTTATTGACCTGACTGCAAGTTTATTAAGAATTAAAACATATTTTAAAATCACATGGATTTCAGCTGTTAATCATGTTTCCAACAATAACGAATAATAAGGATTAAACCATATAAAATGGCTTTTACCAAATATGTTATTTTAAATTTTCCTCTTGTACATTTTGTAAAGGTGATGCATGTGAGACCAACATCAACGAGTGCAGCAGTTATCCATGTGAGAACGGAGGACAGTGTACAGATCTAATCAACGGCTATTCCTGCAACTGTGAGTTGGGCTACACCGGCAAGAAGTGCCAGCATCTCATTGATGACTGTGCCTCAGAGCCATGCCAGAATGGAGGAACCTGTATGGACATGTTGGATGGTTTTGCCTGCAAATGTCGACCTGGCTTTGTTGGTAGGTTATTAAATAAAACAATAGATAAATTAAATTGCATTTTTCTTACTCAATACAACATGTATATAATTTTTGTTATAGTCTCAAAGTTATAGTATTTAGATGATAAAACAACTGTAAGAAAAAACTTTTAAACAAAACAAACATTAAAGAGGTAACAGCGCTTATATACTTTTGTTTTACATGCTAAATATCTCTCCCATATCAAAATCGACATACTATATGAATAAAATAAGACAAATTAGATTTTGATAACATATTAAAATATGAAATCAAAATGAAATTCAAATCTAAATTATTTGCAATGAGAGAAGTCCGCTTGACTATTAATGTCTTTGATTAGGCCTACAGTGTGAAGCAGAGATAGACGAGTGCCTCAGCGACCCTTGCAGCTCGGAAGGTACAGAGAAGTGTTTGGATCTGGACAACAAGTTTGAGTGCAAGTGTCGGCAAGGCTACATAGGTTCACTTTGTGAGGTATTATATATTACATTTTAAAAAAATATTACAAATAACCAATCATTCTTAAACTCAAAATAGTTGTTTTTCTATGTACATGAATTTTCAAAGCTTTATCTCCTTTAGGGGAGGTTTTTAGGGGATAGCCACTGAGCCACCACTAAGGCCGGCGTGGTGGCTCAGTGGCTAAGGCTTCGGAATGCGGAGGGCATGGTTCAAGGTTCGAATACCCACAGAGCTGAAGGTTGGTACTTCACTCGTTGAATAAAGTTCACTCACAGGCTTGCAAGCCCATGTGAACTGACGAGTGAAGTTTTTATTAAAGAAAAAAAGAAATAAATACTTATGAACCTTAAAAATATAAAACAGCACCACAATAGTTTTAAGTATTTTGATTGGCTTATATCAACAATAGATTCCACATTCCATTGGTGGAATGGCCAAAAATGGCCATTCACAGATTACATGCAATTACACATTTTGGTTCGTTTTGGTTCGTCAGTTCTATAAAATTGATTATAATTATTTTTAGCTTATGATTAGTTACTATTATTACTACTATCTCATAGCTTCATAAGCTAAATAAAGGTTCTCAGTTCAATCCCAATCAGATCAAAGTGATCAGCTGATAACCACCAGCTGTTCATTTGTCATTGGGCTATTAATTAATAACACTTTCCAAGGAATAGTCGGCCTAAGTTTGTAACAATGATTACATTCACTCATCTACACTCATTCTAAATCCATATTTGCCCATATCTTGAAGATAGGTGTTTCAAGAATAAATAAATGAAAAAATAGATAAATTTAGTGTAGGAAAAGCCACGGCCACAAAATATTTCACTAACCAGTTCTGTTTTTGTGATTTGAATGTATTTCTATCTGCAGTTTACCAGGTATGCTTCTTTACCTTCCTTTCATTTACTATTGTGAAGATAAGAATAATTTAGAACATCTATCTGATTTTTTAAAATAATTGTTAGATATGAAATATAAAAATCCTTATAATGAAGACTTGGTGTTTGTATGTCACTTCAGATCAATGTTGATGACTGTCAGTCATCACCTTGTCTAAACGGAGGAGTGTGTCGAGACGGAGTCGCTCAGTTCCAATGTGAGTGTGAACCTGGCTGGACAGGCCACCGCTGTGAGACGGACATCAGCTCCTGTAACAACGAGCCCTGTCAGAACAACGCCAACTGCATCAATCTCTTCCAAGACTTCTTCTGTGTGTAAGTGATTAATTTATCATTTTGCTGAGTTATAAAAAATGTACATCGAAATTAACTTTATTTCTTTCAACTGTTTGTTTCTATCAACATTTGGTTTTGATTTTCAGCTTCTACATTATCATTATTCTTTCCTTTTTTTTTGTATGGGAGAACATTACATTCACACTTTGGTTGTTTGTCCCAAAATTTTTGTTCTAACAAAATAACTTGATGTAGATACACATGTGAAAAATAGTATATTTCATAAAAAGGGTGGAAAGTGGGGTTTTGCATGTTCGAGACCATATGTTTGAAGTGCGAGACTTGTCGAGCACTTCAAATGGTCGAGAACATACAAAACACTTTCACTCGAGTTTGAACGATACTTTTCACTACACTACGGAATAAAAACTCATTTTTGGAATGTTAACTGTTTATTAAATTAGAAACATGTTTTAAAAACAGGAGTTGTTGACTGTGGAAAATTTTCGGTTGTAAACAATGTTACTTTCGGTAGTAAACAATAGACAGCTGTTGAAAATATGATGTTTTGCAGGTTGTAAACACATAACGAAAACAGCTGAACTCATAGTAGTGTAGTGAAAAAAATATTAGAGAATTGTATTAAGCTTAAACATCCTCTGCTGGACTGATGTATAAGATTGTGAAATAAAAAGAAGAAAATAAAATTAATTCAACTGTTCCTATTAGACTCATAGCTTAAATAATTTAAAAACTCTAAAATTTGGATGATTTCAGCTCCAAATAGTAAATACTTCTTCCAAACTTTGAGTGAAAAATAACTTAACCATAGTAGTTAATGATGAATGCAGAGTTCTTACCAAGTTAGAAAAATTAGCTAATTAAATTAAAGTCATCACCTATTAACAATTTTAAAATACCTAATTATAATATTCAAATATAGAATTCCTTGAACACAAACAGAACTTTGATGAAATTGCCTCTATATATGTTACCTCTAAATATTTATTTGTTCAAATCAAAAAAAGTAATTATTTATAAAATCATTGTTTTTGTAGCTCCAGAAAATGATGATTAGAGTGTTATTAGCTTTTTAAAGATATTCAATTAAATGTATTGACATAAAGACCATTTTATGGTGATATTAGAATATGGTTTATTAGAAAATTTAATGATATATCCTCTAAAAGCCCTTTCAAGCTAATGATGTAAAAACGTTGCACTAGATGTCCGTCCGGCACAGATGGCAAACAGTGTGAGACCGCTCCAGAGAGATGTATCGGGAGTCCGTGCATGCACGGTGGCAAGTGTCAGGACTTTGGGTCTGGTTTGAACTGCACATGTCCAGCCGACTATAATGGTATCGGATGTCAGTACGAGTTTGATGCTTGCCAAGCTCATGTCTGCCAGAACGGAGCCACATGTATTGACAACGGGCCAGGCTACACTTGCATCTGCCCCCCAGGATTTACTGGTAACCTGTGTTATTCTCTAATCAAAAATATATTGATATTTTACTAAGCTAAGCAATTAAAATATTAATCCTGATTAAGTTTAATTTATGTTTTGCTCAATCTATTAATTGCTTTACTGGTATTGGAGAAGAAGCTAGGCTATATTTTATTTTTGAAATTGTGTGAATATTAATATTTACAAACAATACTTATAAAACCATACTAAAAAATAATACAAACCACGTTATTGTTTTGTTAAATCTATATATATAATATAAGTGGATTTTTGCAGGACAAAACTGTGATGAGGATATCGTAGACTGCAAGGAGAACTCATGTCCTCCCACCGCCACCTGTATTGACCTCACTGGAGGGTTTTACTGCCAGTGTCCCTTCAATCTCACAGGCGATGACTGCAGAAAGAGTAAGAGATGCTGTTCATTGGTTTATAAGGATACTTAATACACCGTTCCGAGCACTCCTGTAATGTCACACCAGTTTGAAAATTGTATCATATAAAACAAAATAATCGGAGAAAATGAAATTTGTTAAACAGTTAGACAGCACTTACCTTATTATTGCGTGTGCAATTAAAAGCAATAATAAATTGATTTTCCATTTTAAAAACTGATAAAGTTCAAGAAATATTTAATTTTAAAAATCTTAATTAAATAGCAAACATTCATTTTGACAAGAAAGTGAAATTCAATATAACCAAGATTCATACATGCTCCTTTCTGATACACTCTTTCCAGTGACGGATTTAGACCTTTTGCGGCCCTAGGAAAAATTTGTTGTGACCCTCTCACTGGTGACGAAAAATATTCAGTTGTTTGTATATTTAGCTATTTTGGTAAATGATACTCGTATTACTAATATTTAGTTAACTTTAATTTTTTTCAAACTAAGTGTTTTCTAATCTATTCTCTTTTTTCTACACTTTAAGCTTTCCTTTACAATAGAATATATATTGAAAACATGTTTTTATAAAAATAGTATAATAATTTATTGTGTTTCTAAAAAGGTAAAATATATTCTTGAATAGTCTTAGTATAAGTGATTATTCTAATGTTATAAGTGTTGAAATTTTTACAGGGCTTATTACATTGTTGTTTAGTTGATTATATCAATCAGCGGGCACCGTGTTCACCACAATAAATACACCTTCACTCTTAACAATACTTATTTCGACTTAATTACTTTTGATTATGTACGTGGTTTATTTCTATAACCTATAAAGACTGTGATAATCTTATTTTATAAAATCTAGTTAGTAGCTGTGTATGAAAATCGTAAGGGCCCTTTATTTAGCGCATTAGTGCAATATTTGCGGCCTCTTTGTCTGTGGTCCAAGGCAGCTGTCTAGTCTGCCTAGTAGTAATTCCGTCACTGACTCAACTTGGTTTTAAATTTGATTGTGTACAGAGCAGAAACAGTAATCTTTGTTTCAGAGTTCAAAGGAAATTTAGCAGTAAGTTTCTGACTTCAAATTTAGATAATCTTTTATTTTTTTTATTTTTGCTTTTTTCGTTTGAAACTAAATATAAAACAATCAATTTATTCATCCATTTTCTTGTTCAAGTACTTATTGGAGATGTATTTAAATGAAAATAGTTTAAATAGTCTCAATATTTCCAATAAATACAAATTTATTGAAAATATTGATAACTTTCCAATTATTTTAATTTAAATGATGTTTATTTTAACGTGAATAATTTATTCATTATATTGGATTCAAATTGTAACATTAGTAAACGTAAAACAAAATATTTGTAGCAATTCAAGTGGATTACGACCTGAGCTTCTCTGAGCCAGCAGACAGCAGTGCTGCGTTGGCCGTTCCCTTCCGTCTGTCCGGCAAGACAAGTCTGACTGTCGCCATGTGGGTCCAGTTTGCCCACAGAGATGAACCTGGCGTATTCTTCACTCTTTACAATGTTGCGTAAGTCTTTACATAAATGAATATTTTTCACCTTCACAGTTTTCCCTCAAGTAACTTAATGGCCGTTTAATAAAATGTAACATTGTATAAATGATCCTTAACAGCTTATTATTTATTATTATTTTTATGGAGATTGTCAAAAGGACACTAAAGAGTTGTTTAAGGTCTCCAGATCAAATAGTAACACACATCAATACTACTATACGTGTATGAGTGGACGGGTGGGTCAATACCATTGTACGTGTATGGGTGGGCTGGGTAATAAATAGCCGTATAACTGAAAAGAATTAGTAGTATGACATTAAATTTTTTGAATCGCTGTATTTTGTGAATGGGGTCATCCTTTTGGCCTCAGGGTTGTACTTTTGTACTGTACAAACAAAGACCTTTAAAATGAGGTATAACTTGAGGTAGGCTTACATTTACAATTTTTAAGACTTCTTTCATGGGCCATCACCTGGCTATGCAAAAAACAAGTAAAATATGACTAAATGTTTGGTATAGGGACATGTACATAACTGCAAAGTTTCATTACATTTCTATGAATTGTTTTGAAATTAATAAATATATTCCAGACTTTTGCCCAACCCCGTATAATATAAACCATAGGGATTCATGACATATTTGAGCAATGAAACAGTTTGATAATTTTATATTTATACAAATAACTTTAAAAAAATATATATATATTTATATATTTATATGTAATCAACATGATTATTTAATACTACATATAACGTTATTTACTTAACATTCTTATTCATTAATTAAGACACTCAAATGTGTATGTAGGTCAGGGCAGGCAGCAGAGAACAGGCGGGTTATGCTCCAAGCACATTCCAGCGGTGTTCAGGTCTCCATGTTTCAAGACTTGCCGGATGTGTTCTTGGCATTCCAAGAGTATGCAACGATTAACGACGGTAACTGGCACCACATCGCAGTGGTTTGGCACCAGGGTACACTCACACTCATCACTGAAGGTCTCATTGCCAGCAAGGTGGAAGGTTACGGTGCTGGTCGCTCTCTGCCTCCTTTGTGAGTATTATTTACAATTCTTTTGAGTCTGACCTATGATACAAAGTTTAATACAACATACAAGGTTCTTTTAAAGGGTTTTCAGACTTTCAGAAAAATTTTTATATTTTTATAACCATAAATTATATATTCTTGAATATTTCTTTAATTGATAGGCTATAAAGTGGGCTTTGAAATCATATGAGGTAAATATTATACTAACTTTTCAGAAAAATTGAAAATTTTAGAAAAAAGTCAAACCAACAATTATGGTAAAAAAATTACTGGAAAGTAAGCCTTTTTTATTTTTGTAGAGAATATTTTTAAACGCCTAGAAACTGTTTTTTATGTCTGAAGAAAACAACATAATTAGAAACAAGTCCAGAGTTAGGAACAAGTGACATTTTCCCCCCCAATTTAAGCAAAATCCTAAAAACTGCAATTTTCAAGCAATGTAGGTATTGTCATAAAAAGCCTGCAGAAAATGACAGAATTGGTTCTAAGTATAAACATAGTACATAAAATACGACAGATGCAATCCAGTACGCAAACTAATCACAAAGAAAAACACAATGTAAATAGCACTGTTCACAACGTAAACATGATTTAACTACTGACGAAACCAGCTGTTATTTATAAATAGTAGTAGTAATAACAGCAAACTGTAACATAAAATCAAGTAGAGTAACATATTATTATGAAATCAATTAATTATATTTTGTTATATTGGTTATTGTTAAAAAATTTATTAAAATATGTTGTAGTAAAAAAATAAAAAAATTATTGTGTAAATTCTGACTATCCCAAGTTCATCATATTCTCTATAACTCCAACTTCCAATATATTGGAAAAATACAATATCAATTATATACCAAACTAGTCAGTTGTGTAGTGTTTTCTAACTGCTCAATTATATTGTGTTTTCATCGAGAATGTACATAAAATTGTTCAAAAACATTATTCAATGGTATTTGTTGTTCTAGTGGCTGGGTTGTACTTGGGAAGCCCAAACCAGATGGCGTTAAGGCTTACACAGACGCTGGGTTCCAAGGACATCTGACCAAGGTCCAGATCTGGGGAAGAGCGCTCGATGTCACCAATGAAATTCAGAAACAGGTCTGAATCTTTAAATTCCTAAACACTTTTTAAATAGTAGAGAGAGTTAATCTCAGAGTTAAATTCTGTATTTATTTGATTAATTGTGAGAAACATTTTCGAACATAACGTTTATATAGCACGGGAAAACCAAATTGACAAATAAGTCAATTATCTGAAAAATAATAGTACATTATTTGTATTTCCAATTTCAGAGGTCTATAGTACAGTCTAAAATAAATATAATATGACTAGGTAGGGATGGTCTGAGTTGGAGAAGATGAGCTGCATGTGAAGTTTTAATGGCTAATTTGGGGGGAGAGAAAACGGACTGTAATACTTCGGCAAAGATAGTTAGGTGTGTGTGAGGATAGCTTCTGTCAATCTGAGGGACTGATTGCTCTACGAAAATAAACTCTGACAGTGTTCATTTCCAACTGAAAGCTCAAGCTACCACTTTTAACTTTTACATATATGTACAAGTAAATCTGTAGCTAGATAAAAAAGAAACTATTGTTACATTAAAATGTAATTTATATTTAAAGTATTAAAATGATTGGTGATCATCAATAATCATTTGTATTGTAATTCTTATCAATTTTATGTTACGTTGTAGGTGCGTGACTGCAGGACTGAGCCAGTACTATACCAAGGACTGGTGTTGACTTGGGCAGGCTACGACATCATTCAGGGAGGTGTGGAACGAATTGTGCCCTCTCACTGCAGCCAACATTCTTGCCCAAGTGGCTACACAGGGCCGCAGTGTGACCAACTGCAGGTTGACAAGGTATGTTTACAAAAAATAATATTTAAAAGCTTTTTCAAGAACAAATCGTCAGCACAAATTTGCAACAAACAAAGAGAGGTTCAAAAAATGAATTAAACAATCTAACAAGAATATGAGCGGAATCAAGGTTTTATTGAGTTAATTGATCAAGTAACATGATAAGTACTATTGACTTATCATGATAAGTACTATTGACATCATCTTACTGGCAGATACAAATGGCAGGTCTTAGATTGAGTATTTGAAAGGGAAGTCAGGTGGGATATTTTTGTCGTGTCCACGCAGATTTACCCAGCACCTTCAACACATTTCTGAAAATTTGTCTTAACACTAATATAATCATCAGTCTAAGATCTTATTTTTAGCATTATTTAAAATTTGGAATGATCTTTTTTCTAGAAATAGAATACTCAAATTACCACGTGAAGAGGCATGTTTCTTTTTACATTTCTTATAGCCAAATTGCTATTTCTAATCATGCCTTTCACTTTAGCATAATAGCTCTCACTCAATAAATTGTGTCGGCTCCGCTATCATGGATTTTATACTTGTAAATAAAGCCATTTAACAAGTCTAACTACCCAAACCTATGCATGTAAAAATCTGCGGATTAATCTTTATGTGTTTTAGAAGAATTTCATCAAACATAAATGTAACGGCTAAATTTATTGAAAATATATTGTTCAACAAAGTTGTTGTTACTGATAAAGTTACTTTGAAGACTCAATTTTTGTTTGGCTGCTCAAAAATACAACGCAAACAGTTAAAATTAAATATCAGGTATTATATATAATGAGATTAAAATGTCGCTTGGTTGTCAGTGAGTACTGTTGAAGTCTGAGATTTTTGTCCAATCGTAAGCTTATGTCGTTTGTCATTGTTTCAATAATGAACCATGTAACAGATTCCACCACAAGTGGAGCACTGCCCAGGTGACCTGTGGGTTATAGCCAAGAACGGCACGGCTGTTGTGACGTGGGATGAGCCTGTGTTCAGTGACAATGTGGGGGTGGCAAGGGTGGAAGAGAAGAGTGGTCATCGGCCAGGACAGACCCTGTTGTGGGGAACTTACCACATAGCCTATGTAGCCTATGACCAAGCAGGCAACTCCGCCACCTGCTCCTTCAAAGTGTACTTGTTGTGTAAGTATTTATCACATCTGATATAATAAATAATTTGTAATAAACAGTAATTGTTTCACAAACCCTTTTAGTATAGAGAGCCAGTGGTCGAGCGGTTTAAGGCATCAGGACTTTGTACCTAAGTTAAAGACAGCACAGGTTTAAATTCTGGCCTTAAATGAGTTTTTATCAGTAATATTGAACTTGTATTTTACTGGCTCTACCTCTACTCTGTCTGAATAAGATCCTTGCTTAGATCAATAGTCTATGGGGAATAAAGAAAATGTTCTGCCTGCTTTTAGGAATCTCTTCATAAAATTCCTTGGCATATTCAGGCAAAAATGTCAATGTTTACCAAACAATTAATCCATAAAACTATTTTTCATAGTGTAACTAAACTATTTAAATCAATAAAATAGATAAATATTAACACTGACTTATATTTATCAGTGGTATGTAGAAATATAATTTTGAAAATAAAGTTTTGTTTTGAGATAAAACAAAAAAGTTAGACAAGTGATTACCAATGTGGTGATACCTGGTAAACTGGTAAAGTGTAGATCGATACAACCACAACACACAAAAAAAATACAGTTTGTCAAATATTTGTAAATGTTAACATTTTGTTATTTTAGTCAATGTATTATCAATGTGATTTCAGCTGAGTTCTGTCCACCGCTGGAGGACCCAATCGGAGGAACTCAGCAGTGCAAGGACTGGGGCTCAGGCGGACAGTTTAAGGTGTGTGAGATTCAGTGCAATGCCGGCTTAAAGTTTTCTCAGCCAGTTCCTAAGTTCTACACTTGTGGCGCAGAAGGCTTCTGGAGACCTACTGAGAATCCCGCTCTTCCTCTTGTCTATCCAGCATGCTCAGGTCAGTTCCCATAAATACAGGTTTGTTTGTTGACAAACTGAAGTAGTTAAAATCAAAAGCTAGCGCACATCTTAAATCATAAGAATATGCAAAAAGTTGCAACTAAATAACAAATAAAAGTTATGTCACTAATATGTGAAACTAAATTTAAATACATCAATTTAAAGTTCAGCTTTTATAGTTCTTTAAACATTTGTAAAATATTTGTAGTTGTCTTCTTTATATTTTTATTTTCTTGTTGACTTGTAGAATAATTTTCGCAACTTTACCAGGTTTGTTTAAATAAATATTTTATTGTTTTCCTTATGATTTTAACTCCATGAATGCTAAATAAATGCTAGCTAATATATGAGCACCGCTCGTTCAGATTTAAAATAAAGTACTCATATTTTTGTATTGTTCTCAATGCTGTGTTTCAAATGATCTAGAGTTATATTTTTAAGTTTTAATAGCCAAGCAATTTTAAAACACAGTATTTTAATAAAAAATACAAACTGACTAGGGATATGTGATAAAGCAAATTTTTGTTCAATTTGATGCATCCTTGTGAATTGAAGAATTTCAATATGAATGAATGTAATTCAATTTAATTTGATAAACATTTAAAGTATTGATGAACATACAAATTATTAAACATCTTTTGTGTATTATCTTACCCAAGTTATAACACTGTAGTACCAGTTGTTATAAGACTCCACAAACGGCTCTTGCTTATATCTGACGAATGTTAACCAAATCACTTGCGTATACTTTGTACATATCAACAATCCCATGAATACTTTAAAACCTTTCCTACAGACAAGACAGTTTGATTCTTCCAATCCCCACTCAAATAAGACAGTCGGTTACCACCTCCACATACATATAGTGTAATATAACTCACCTATCTTTTCTATGCACAAGGAATTCGTGGTGGCTCATACACCGTTTCCATCAACATAATGATTGGTAACTTGTATCTGCTTTCCCAACTTATTCAACTCTGATATTTTACCTCTTCTGTTCTCTATCAACAGTGTCAGGAGTTGTATTAATTTATATTTTGTACCTTTGTACTGTCATTAAAGTACACTTTAAGGTGGCCGTTTCCCAAACCGCCAAGCACTCCTGGGAAATCGACAGGCCCAGAAAGTTCTATAGTAGCCATGCAATATTACCACCAAGGAGCCAAAACATTCCGTTCTATTTCAACTGTACGGTTTGTGTTTATTATTATATTAAGTAACAGTGAACACTGTATGATTACTGAAGGTCCAATTTAGTAGACCAAAAGTTGATATTATGATCTCTCAATCTAAAATCACAAAGAACTATATGTAAAGTGTCACATGTATAGCTATCAAAAAATTATAATAATACTTTGTTTTTATAATTGAGGTTGTGATTTATACATATATATATTTTAATGCTATTACGGTTACTTTAACAGTTAATCGTCTGTCACTGTATAATGTCATACTGTAACTTCTGGATTTATATGTGCGTAGTGGCCAAGCCAGCTCAGCGGGTGTTCAAAGTAAGCATGCTGTTCCCTACATCAGTGCTGTGTAATGAGGCAGGACAAGGTGTCCTCAGACAGAAGGTGCGCACTGCTATCAACGCACTCAACCGCGACTGGAACTACTGTTCTTACTCCCTTGAAGGTAACAATTATTTAATTTGGATTAATAATTACTTCATAAAACTTTCAAGTCACAACCATCAACATTACTATTTTCATTCTCCAATACTCTATATTTCTAACTAAATGTCATTATTGAAGAGGTAGACAGTCAGTCAATACCAGATCTTTAAGCGTCATTTGTATAAAAATTAAATGACACTGTTAAAGGTTTGCTATGGTAAAAGAAACGTTTCTGAAAGCCAGAACTATCTGAAAATCTACCCTCTCCTATTCTTAGGGAATCGATTTAGTTAATTCAGTTACTTTCTATTATTTTTATGTTCTTAACAGTCTCCTTAATGGTAATGTTTTAAAGCATAATTAATTAGCTTATAATATTGCCGACATATTAATTTAATTGCTGGTTTTAGTAATGTGTAATGAATTTCTTTTCCTAATTTTTAGTTGTTTAAAGAAAACAGGAAATAGCCTATCTCTGCCAGTTCTTTATTTTAAACATTAACTTATAATATGATTATACATTTTATTTGTTATAGAAATTTAATCCAGTGTTTGAGAAACACTAAAAACCAAAAACTTACTACTCAAATACTTTTATTCTATTTTCATCAATTTTTCATTCATTCAATTATGTTTAGAGGTTTACATATTTTTTTCTTATAGGAACTAGAGAATGCAAGGACCTAGAAATTGATGTAAAATGTGACCATCGTTCTCGGCCAACGCGAGACCTCACAGAAACCAACGCTTACTCCTTGAAAGCAGAGATGCCAGTTAACAGGTAAAAATATGACTTTACAACAAGATTAATAAGCAAGAAAGATATTTTCTAGGAGCATCCACTGAATAGTTCAATGTCACCCTTTTAAATTATCTAATGAAGTAGTTTTTGTTGCCTTCTTGATCCAAGTGTTTATGCATGATCTGAGAAACAATTTCCTAAACATTGAAGAAAACTCAGATGTACTTTACTTAATAAATGTTTGTAGAAAAATAAGAATAATAATAAATAAGAAGATAAACATTTATGCCACACTTGACAGTACGCCATATTACTTTTTAAAGCAGTCATCTAACTCTAGGATTGTGTCATTGTTTTTCTCAAAACACTTGACTTTTCTAGCCACAACATACTTACTATATAATTTATTCTTGTTAAAAAAAATATCAATTTAAACTTTATTAAAATAAATATATGATCTATACCGGCTGTTCATTTGTCATTGGGCTATTAGTTAATGACTCTTTCTAAGGAATAGTCGGCCTTAGTTTGTAACAATGACTACATTCGCTCATCTACACTCATCACACTCATTCGAAATCCATATTCGCCCAAATCTTGACGATCGGCGTCTTATGAATAAATAAATAAATAAAATTAAAATAAATCAGAATCAACATTATGTAATCAATAATCTCAGTTAAATATTTATGTCAGTGCATGCCCTGAACTCAATCGGTGTAAATTTCAAAATTATCAGTTCACACTTGTTTAAGGAATTTGGTAAAATCAACTGTGATATTTTCTTAAAACATGAAAGAAAAACGTTAAACCATTTTGGATTCATGTTCTTTATTTATTAAATCTTGAAAACTATCTTATTTAATAAATTCAAGGTAATATTTTTAATCACTTCAACCAAAAAATTATTTATTCTCAATCAGCAAAATAATTAAATTATACTAAAAAATATAATAATAATAACCAGAGAAAATTAAACAGAAGTTTGCACTTACTAAGATGTACGTCAGTTTCTTGTAGTGTCTGTCCTCACCCAGCATTTTGTGTGTAGTAGTACACCTTGTGTGTAGTAGTAGTTGTAGTCTGTGTGCAGTAGTTGAGGTGTGTGTGTATGTTACATTTAGGGTTGCCCGCCAAGCCAGTGATACTTACGCTGTTCAGATCTCCTTCCCTGCTGTCAAGTGAGTAACTATATTTTTCTAAGTTGATTTTTTAGCACGTTAGCTGTCAAAATATAAGTATTTTTGCTCTAAATTGCCAAAAATTATTTTGCAAATTTTTAAAACAATGATGCATTATTTTTACTGTACTACTATTTCTGAATATATAAATACTACATACATAGGCATTATATGTATATAAATATGTCGGGAGTATTGACCCGACACATTTTTTAGTAGCGTATATGACACATAAAAAACTCTGTCGGGCATATCGGCCTGACACATTTTGAGGTAACTTTGTTTTCCTGGTTTGGTTACACTGACTGCATGATGAAAGCAATCCAGTATTCAATATGTATTACATTATTTCAATACCAAAATTCACAAAATTTATGTCAGGCCTATACTCCTAACAACTTGCCCGTAGAACCTGCAAAAATTTTTAATTTTATGAACAACTTTGTAACTAATCAAACACTTCAAAATTCACTCTGTAAAGATGCTTGCATTACAATAAAGTGTAATTGGTTTCTTTAAGAAACCAGGCGAGTGCCAATAAAAAAAACCAAAAGGTTGCTAAGCAATAATGTCAGGCATAGTGGCCCGACGGCATCTAACAGAGACAAAGAGCCGTCAAGCATACTGGACTGAGACAGCAGCTAAAGTGTTAAATAGTTTTAAATTACTCTCAACGTTAGGAATAGTAGTATAGTACTTATGAAATGCGGTATTGTAGACTGTTACAATAATGTTTTTGCAAATAGAAATGCTTAATATGAAATTTAAAAAATTTTATTTCACCATAAATAGACTCATTCCATTCTGAAGTTTTAACATATTTGCTGCAGGCAACAAAGGCAGTAGTGTGGTGGAGATATATGTGTTGCTCTGGTGCATCAACGGACTTGCCATGTGACACGTCAGAGTCATATGCACATCTCGCAAAGTACTGCTGCCGCACCGGTGTGTTGCCTGCAGTGAATGTGTTAAACTAAATAATGTACAATTACAATTAGTGCTATAAAATTCTCGTTTCAAAAGTCTGTTTCATTGTTTTCATTCATAAAATTTGAAAATATGAAATGAAATGTTTATGAATGGATATGTTTATGTATGTTGGGTTTTAACATTTTAACATGTGTAAATTAAAACCATTTTCTATGGATGTCAATAGATACTTATGGTTAAACACATAAGCAAGACTGTTTATGTAACAGATAATCAGTATGTTAGAGATAATTAGATAATTAATTAGAGATGTTGTATCAGAAAACTCAGCTAAGAAGACAAGTCCACCAACACCTTGCAGTAGTAAACAAATGAGAGACACAACACATAGCACAAGTTTTCACTCCTAAAATAGATTTACTACTTTCCTCAGGTGAGTAGAAAGAGTTGTTTCACTAGTCACCTGAGAAATGTGCCAGTGGTACTAAAGATTTGTGTAATGTGGTTTCTCTTTATTTGTTCTCTACTGCAAGGTGTTAGTGGACTGTCTTCTTAGATAAGTTTGCTGATGCCTTATCTCCTAATATACTAATTGCTGGTCTAGTGCCAAATAACCTACAACCTAAAATTATGTTTCAGATAAGAGAGTGAATGTAAAGATGCATTTTTACAGATTTTTAACTAGCATCTTTATCAAATTTGGCAGTGAATCTTTTAAATAGTGTTATTCTTCTAAGAATATTACACGTTTAATAAATCTTGCCCGCTGACTTTCTGTACTCTGATTCCCTGTTTGTAAATACTATCTTATTGTATGGTACAGTGTTTCTGTTATAACCATTTTATAAACAAATATAATGAGCAAATTCGTGAGAGTAATTATATCATTTTTATAAAAACCAATAACTTTGTACCAAAAATTAAGTGTGGGAATTTTTGCTTTCACTAGAAACGTTTATATTTTGAGTTCAGTAACAACAGTATACTTTTACAGGTATTCTGTATGTTAAAAAAATATGAATACTCTAAAGAGTTAAAATAAGTTACTAAATGATTCACCTGGTTTAACCCTAGCTGTACTGTCTGGTTTTACCAGCAATACACACCAGATTTGTGTCACTTTGTAAGTCTTGGGATTATTTTTTTTTACCTACTAATAAATATCAAACTATATGTTGTTATATATCATTATTTTCAGAATTTAATGAGAAATAAAAATAAAATAACATCACATTTTTTTAACTGTTCAAAAATTAAACAAAAATAAAAAAGACAAAAATTGCGAAATTTTTGAATTTTGTTTTTTCGTTTTACCCCTGAAATGTGATAATAAACAAATGTTTCCATGGTAATCGATATGTTTTTTCTATAGAACAGTTTATCTACTTCAAAAATACGTATAATATGATATACTTTATTCAATGAATATTCTCAAAATATTGCAAGCAGTAAACACAAACAATAACACAAATCAGCTGACGAAAAATACTGTTGATGTTGTAGCAAAGAAAAAAAATAGCTGCTTCACTCAAATTGTTGTCATAGAGTACCAAATTAAAGTATGCTTCTTTCTGCACATTTTGAGTACTATAACAACCGTTCCATACCAATAGATGACTCAATAACGGCAAATTACGAAAGGCATGCACATCGACGTCAGAGGCGTCGACGGTATCGGCAAGCAGGTGCCGATCGACGCCTGAGACGTCGTTGGTACTGGTAGGGTTAAACACTGTCAGTTTCCTGACAATGTGGTTAGTGTGCTGCACAAACAACTTTTTAATTTAAACTATTTAATAATAATAGTCCAAATATTTTTAGCTTTTCAAAATTGATTTCATAAAATACGAGGTACAGTCCAAAAGTTCCCGGAATCAATGTCCAGAGACACACAGCGTTGTTGTCGGTGGGAATTTTGTTGCCTATCAGTTAGTACTACTCCTGGAGAAGGGATATAGGTAGCGTGAGTATTGCCCAGCCGTCATTGTTCCTCCGTGGAGAGCACTTTTGTGTAATTGTGTGTTTAAATTGTCGCGTTTTGAACATTTATTTAATGAACAGCTAAAAAATATTAAATTTGGTTTTTTAATTCAAAAGTCATCTTCTGGGACACTTATAATTTCAATTCAAGCATACGGAATTAAGGCGATAAAGAACATTGAGCGAGTTCCGCAAACTGTCCGTGCAAACTGAAGAATAACAATTGATATATCGCATATAAGGTAAATTTATCTACACAAAAGTTCTTAGGAGCTTACGAAATGCCAGTAGGAGGTAACGGCCTAAAAAATGAGCAGAAAACAATTGGATTTTGCTGCATGACGATACCCCTGCACATCGATTCTTGTTAGTATGGAACTACCTAGTCAAGCACCGCGTTACCATGTTAGAACATCCTCCATATTTTCTTGACCTCATGCCGGCCGATTTCTTACTTTCCACACGGTAAAAACATCAATAAAAAGAAATCGATTTGCAGTTGCTAAAACTGTCAGTAAAAATGTGATAAAAGTATTGAAATATATTTTTTTAAATAAGTGTCAAAAGTGTTTTGTCCACCTGTATGATCGTAGGGACAAGTGTATTGTTGTAGGAGAAGAGTATTTTGAAGGAGTATAGTTGTACGATTTTATCTTTGTCCAATAAACATATTTTAACCAATATCGGGAACTTTTTCACTATACCTCGTATATAGTTTATACTTTTCATTCTTATTATATCTAATAATAACTGATTATTGATAGAATACAAACTCACTAATATTTTTTGTAGTCTTCACTGTCAATAAAATTTTTTATTTTCAGTGACCCTGTAGTGAATCTCAACTCCAACCAAAGGTCAACAGTTCAAAGGCTGCTGGAACAGCTTATCCTGGAGGAAGACCAGCTTGATGTCCATGACATCCTGCCCAACACTGTGCCAGATCCAGCGTCACTCACTCTTACCTCGGACTATGCCTGCCCCACTGGCCAAGTAGTCGTAGCTCCTGACTGTGGTAAGCTACATTATTTCACAGTTCACAACAATAAATTTTGAGGTTTTTTCCAAATTATTTGCAAAGTGACTCCTTTAACCAAGTATTTTAAATAACGATAATGCATAAACTCTATAAAATATGTAATCTGATTTGCATTGGGCAGTTGTACAGCCTGAACAGTTAGTTAGATCTTGTAGGGACTTAAATCCAACCTCACCATAATAGAAATAAATTTTAAGGAGTCTTTGGGTCAATGACAACTAGTGTTGTTGTAAAGACTTGTTGATGTTAAGCCTGGTTGTGTTAACAGTGCCATGTGCTGTGGGCAGCTACTACGACAAGGAAACATTGTCATGCAAGCCATGTGCAGTGGGGACATATCAGTCAGAGTCAGGGCAGCTGCAGTGCTCTGTGTGTCCAGCCATCGCAGGCCGTCAGGGTGTCACCATCGGACCTGGAGCACGTAGTGCTTCTGACTGCAAAGGTAGTGTAATAAATAATTTTCCTTCCAAATTATTCTCATAAAGTCGACTGAAAAATGTACTGTCTAGTTTGTTTGTATTTCATTAATCTTGAAATACAAACAAATTAACCAATTCAAATTCTAAGGTACAAGTTTTATTCTGGAAATAATTAAATTCAATCCAATATACACTGAAGTTTATCGAGGATAATTGTTTATTATAATTCTATGTTCTGGTTTAATTGTTTAAGTGTAAAGCTAAACAAATTAGAAAACTGCAAAAAAGTTATGTCTAGTCACTTTTTAGTGTTCAAACACTTTTTTAATACCCTAAATAAGTTGTTTTGCAAGCTATAAAGTTTCACCCACAGTTCTTTTACTACTAAGGCTTCTTATATGTTTTGGCAGTGCAGTGAACAGCTTGTAGACGTATATGTATGGACAATGCCTTCTTTCCCTGGTTTAAATAACCTAGAGGTCATATTTGGCTTTAGAAAAGTCTAATAACAATGTGTATGAAATATGCTTCATAAAAGAGTAGCCTATGTATAGTATAGAATGTAAACACACTTTAACTACGTGGTTTGTGTTTGTAGAGCGATGTCCGGCAGGCAAGTTCTATGATGAAGAAGCTGGCCTTTGCCGCAGCTGTGGACATGGCTTTTACCAACCTAGCGAAGGTAGCTTTAAGTGTCTGCTGTGCGGTCTTGGTAAAACGACTCGTACATCTGAGGCTGTCTCACAAGAGGTATGTTTTCTCAGTTATTTTTAGTATAATATGAGAGATTAGGTCGCTTCAGGTCAGCGAACTTACCTGAGAAGACAAGCCCATTTATATAAAGTACTAGAAAACAAATATAGATGCACCACAAATGTTCAGTGCCACTGGCACTTTCTTCAGGTGAGATGAGTCTGACATTTAGCAGTGAGGATAGAAATAAATATCAACCATGTTCCTAGAACTTAGGCTTAAGCAGCCGGTGTCATTATTAGAATCTATATTGTAACCGGAAAATATAGATTCTAGTTATGAACCATGTTACCTAGAAACTACTTCACCCCACTCACCTTGCTTCAACACGAACGCCTATGTGTGATGACTCGGCGACACATATCCTCGATTATCTCGTTACATGCCTCAATGATTAGCACTCCCAGATCCATCAGTGTGTTAGGATGTTTAGGGAAGATCTTCTCCTTCAGAAATCCCAAAAGAAAATATTGCACGAATTCAAATCAGGGCTGTTTGGGGGCCACTAATCACTATACTGTAAGATTAAAAATGTAGCCAATTTAGTTTACAAATATTATGTCTGCAGTGAACGATAAAAAAAGTCTTAAGAAAACGTTAGCTTGACTAAACTTGTTCACTAATGGTAAATTGCCTACAGGAGTGTCGTGATGAGTGTGGATCTGGTATGCAACTAGCTCTGGAGGGTCAGTGCGAGCCTTGCCCACGTGGTACTTTCCGCACCCAAGGAGTGGAGGCAGCATGCCAACCATGCCCTACTGGCCGAACCACTCCCAAGTTGGGCGCTGCAACAGTGGAGGAGTGCTCGCTACCTGTCTGTGGACCAGGTCAGTAACACATTCTACCTACTCCTTTTTCATTTTTTAAAAAGTTCATTACCAAAAATAAGAACTTATTCAAATGTGCTAACTACTAGTTTGTTTTATTTCAAATTGTAGGCCTACAGTGCCTATAAACTGCTCTAATTTGTAATGTTATTGAACACCTTGAGAAGTCAAATGAAATATCTCTCTGAATCATGTCACTTGATGTAAATTAACAACTATTTAATTTTTCAAAGAATTTATCTGACAAATATGTTGTATACTTTCATAAAGGCTCTGTCTAAAATGCCAAAAGAAATGTACAATTTTATAGGCTACATGATGGTTAGATTTAGCCGAAGTTATTGTGTATCTCAAATCAGATGCTAAGTTCTGCTACTTTGCTATTATATGGATTGCCATTATTTTAGAATATGATACTTTGTTAACTGCTATATTCATATAGAATTTTAACAATGTTCAACATGGCGACCTGTTAGTTTTTCAGTAATAACAGTGCATAGTTTTTTTCTGAAATCTTGGATATAATCTGTCTGGGATAGGGTCGAATTGTGTTTAGTATTGAATACAGTGCTTCTACTCCGTGTTAAGTATATAATTGTACTTACTCATTTGACACGTGACATTTTCTTGGTTTATTTTCTTCATACTGATTTCATTTTCTTGTTTTCTCCAGTATTTCATCCATTGTATCATACTTTATCTACGTCATAGAAAAATATCACAACATTATTTAGTACCTACGTCAATTAAGCATACAAGTAACTAATAGACTAACAGTTGGTCCGTCTGTCTACTGCTCCACGCCTTTTTTTCTTAATGCCACTGCCTTCTAAATTTTCACCAACCTTCTGGTCTTTTATTTATACTGTAAATTATTGATCTCGGCTTATGCCATTGTCACCTGCGGTGGATCGAGCAGCTGTGGGTGGCCCTGGCTGGGTCTCTGATCTATAGTATTGGAATTGTTTTGCCTTTTTGCATCAGCATGTCATTGGTACCCGATCCTTTGACTTGCATTGTCTGCATGACTAATGTGCTTGATACTGAAAAGGCTCTTCAGTGTGACGACGGATGCAACAGGTGGTTCCATTCAGCATGTATGAATTTATCGATTTCTGAATATCGTAAATTGGCTGCTGATACCAATAAAAAATGGTCTTGTAGAAGGGCTGATTGCTTTGCTCCCAACTGCCATCCTCTAACAGACTGTCAACTTAGCTTGATACTATCTCAACTCATATGGCCCAAATGCTCTCCAACTTGATAGTTTGGCCAACCTGCCTTCGGATGTTGCGTCTATTAAGAGTGAATTGGTTGCAGTAAATGAAAAATTGGCTAATTTTTAACCTCGTAATGTCGAGGCTGAAAAGCGTATCGATTTGCTCGAAGAAGAGGTAAAAGCCCTACATCACGGCCAACCTAGCACATCCAGCATTGAGACAATAATTGAAGAAATTTCTGACAGGAATCGACGTTCTCTTAACATTATACTTTATGATCTTCCTGAGAGTAATTGTAGTCTAGCTGCTTCCCGAATAGAACATGATAATCGTCTTCTTTCCTTGCTAGTTGGCAGCTTCTGCACCTCTTGCCAGGATGCTACTTTCAAATCTATCCGAATGGGTAAACCTGCCGTGGGGAAATCTAGGCCTCTCAAAGTCATTTTTACCAAGCCTAATGTGGTCTTTGCTTTTTCAAAGAATTTTGTTAAAAGTATTCTGAATAATCTTGATCCACTACTGAGTAAAGTGAGTTTCTCACGTGACCATACTGCTGCTGAAAGAAAGAATCTCTTTGAACTGAAATCGTTGCTTAAGGAGAGAACGGATAAGGGTGAGACTGATCTCACCATTAAATATGTAAATGGTATCCCCAAGATAGTTAAACAATATAAAAAAACTAAGTGTTGGAAGTAGCAGTCTTTTGGTTTATTACCAAAATGTTAACAGACTTCGTACGAAACTTAATGAACTTTGCAAGGCTGTTACTTCCTGTATACATGACATACTTATCCTAACTGAGACCAATTTGTCCTCAGACATTAGTGATCGGGAATTGGGGCTTACTGGTTACAATGTTTTTCGCAGCGACCGTTCATCTCATACCAGTCTCAAATCTTGAAGTGGTGGTGTCCTCATTGCTACCAAGGAACACTTGCATGTGAATGTTATTATTACCTCAGTTTTTGAAATTGAATCTGTTTTTCTTCGTGTTGGGTCCCATAATCCTGTGTTGATTGGAGGAACTTATATCCCTCCCCAGCAACACTCCGTAGTCTATAAGTAAATTCTGTGATGCTGTTGACGAAGTGATGTCAGCTTGTTCTAATCCCCATTCTATACTCCTCGTCGATGACTTCAACTTACCAGATGTGAATTGGACTGCTCCTGATCTTGTTGCTGTTGGTGGGAGTTTGAGGTGCCTTATTGATATGGCACTCGCTTTTCAGCTTTCACAGATTAACACTATCAGGAATAGGCGTGGAGTTATTCTGGACTTGCTCTTTAGTTCCAACCATACCCTAATTGTATATCCCGCTCTCGATTCTATATTACCACAAGAATCTGCTCATCCTGCTTTATCCTGTGAAATCCCAGTAATCAAGATATCGCCTAAACATATGGGTTCAATTCGTGACTTTCGACGCTGCAACATTGAGAAGATCTTCAATGAACTTTACCATGCTTTGGGTCCTGTTTCCTTCCATTTTCCGGATGTTATTGAGTCATTCAACCACTTTGTCAATATCATTCATGGAATAGTAGTAAAGAATACACCTTTAAAGAAAACCGGTAAATCACGATTCCCTTGTTGGTTCTCACCGGAGTTGAAGGACTTAGTAATTAGAAAGAAAATTAGTCACAAAAGATTCAAATCTACTTCTAGCCCTAATGACTACATCGAATTTAGTCGTCTTAGAGAACTTTGCAAGGAGTTAAGTTCTCGGTGTTTCAATAACTATATTGAGTATGTTAATGGTATGATCCCTCTTAACATCAGAGCTTTTTGGAGTTTCGTTGACAGTGTCAAGGGTTCAACAGAACCTGCGGACGCCTACTACCTGGATAACAGTTCAGCGTCGTCGCCAGAAGGTATTTGTAACCTTTTCGCCGAGCATTTTTCCTCCGTCTACAACTCGTCTCCAGGTCCCATTCCTCAATACCATTATCTTTCGGAGATTAATATTTCTTCTTGCGTACTCATTGTGGGTGACGTAGAGCGTAAACTTGCTTCTCTTGACCCTTTCAAGGGAACTGGTCCTGATGAGATACCACCGATGGTTTTGAAGCATTGTAGTGCCCTACTTGCACCTCAACTTACTGGGCTTTTCAACAAACTTCTGGAGCAGGAAATCTTTCCCGACAGTCTGAAGTCCAGTTACGTGGTTCCTATCCACAAATCATCTACGCTGACTAATGTTCGTAACTATCGGCCCATTGTTATTCAACCTGCCCTGGGCAAGATTTTTGAGTCTCTCGTACTTGATCTCATTAATTTTGCCTTCAGGAGTACTCTTATTCATGAACAACACGGTTTCACACATGGTAGGTCTACAGTCACCAACCTCGTTCTGTATCAAGACTACATTCTATCTTCTTTTCAAAACCACAATCAAGTCGACAGTGTTTACATCGACTTCTCGAAAGCTTTTGACACGGTCAGTCATGCACATCTCTTGGCTAAGATGGAGGCTTATGGTGTTTTAGGCAGCCTTCTTCAGTGGTTCCGTTCATACCTTTCAAATCGTTCCATGACTGTAAAATTTTCTGGTGCCACCTCCCGACCTTTTCTTGCTACCTCTGACGTGCCACAGAGTTCCCACTTGGGTCCCTTTTTATTCACTTTATTTATTAATGACATCATTGACTGTATCGATGTTGAATGTCTATTGTTTGCTGATGACATAGAAATATTCACATCCGTTTCAACCCTGCAGGATTGCTTACAACTTCAACTTTGCCTTCTTAGATTGGATAATTGGTGTGTGCAGAACAATCTTAAATTGAACATTGCTAAATGCGCAGTTATCACCTTTCACCATTCCTCCGCTCCTATACTGTTTGATTACATACTCAATAACTCTGCACTTGATCGTAAAACTTCTATTAGAGATCTTCGAATCGTAATCTCCCACAATCTTGGCCCTGAATCCCACATTGATACCATGTGCTGAATATCTCAAAGAAATGAAACACTTACATTTCCCATACACGTACAGTGGTATTGACCCACCCGCCCACCCACACACGTACAGTGGTATGGGCGGGTGAATGGGTGGTTATTACCTCTAAAGCCTCTCGTAATCTGGGATTTCTGATCAGAACTTCAAGAAGCGGACTGAGTGTTGCGGCTATGAAGTTTATCTTTACTGCTCTTGTGAGGTTAGTGCTTGAATATGGCAGCGTTGTCTGGTCGCCCTATCAAGTTGGTCACATCCAGCAGCTCCAAGGTGTCCAGGATCGCTTCTTGCGGGTGGTTGGTATCAAATGTGGATTCGAATACAGAACTGTGCTATTGAAAGATTTGGAGATTTCCTTGGGCCTGAACTCTCTTGTGAAGCGTAGACAACTTTTATATGTGGTTTTTCTCCATAAACTAATTAACGGAGACGTGAATTGTCCAGAACTGCTCAGGCGGATCGACTTCCGAGTGCCTCATCAGACCAGGTCACTTTACACTTTCTGTCGTCGTGTCTACTCAACCAATTATGTACATCACAGCACTATCCTGAGACTTCACAGACTTGGAAACCTCGTCTCCTTCCAACATGACTTTTTCAGTGATAGTGTTATGCACCTGAAAAAATATTTTCTTTTGTTGTAGACATTAGTGACCTGGCTTCACAGTAAAATTTATATATATTTTCTATTTTTGTTTTTTTTTTCTTTTTTCCTTTATTCTTTTTTACATGCATACATTTGATTCTGTTTTTCTCTCTTATTGTAATTTATTCCTATGTATGTATATGTGTATGTGCATATGGGTGTATGTATGTATTGTATAATAATTAATATTACTGTTAGAATTGTAAGAGTTGTAAGAATTGTTACTATTTATATCGTTGCTATGCTATTATTGTTATTCTCTATATAGTCTATTCTATATGTATTGTTATGTAATAGTATTTTCTTTCGGCTATTGTACTAATAATTTATAATGTGGATCATTTTCATTAGCCTATTGTTGGACATAAGAATATCTGATTGTTTTTTTTTTTCCATGTACTAATGGTGTTACCGTGAATAAATAAATAAATAAATTTTTTTAGTAAATTCTCTTAACAACTATTTTGTGTGTTAGGTTTTATGTTAGTTACTCTATCCAGTTTGCCAGTTTGGACTGTGGTCAGCTCTGGTGGCCATCCCATCGAGACAATAGGCTGGGAACAAAACTCATCTTTAAGCTTAAGGGCAAATATGTAGGGTGACTGGTAGATAAAAATGACTCGTAAATAATTATTATCTAAATATTGCAAGTTGGTTAGATAACAATACATTAAAGTTTGATTCCTCCTTCTATAAAATAATGGCTTTAATCATTCATTACCATGAAGAATTATAATAATTACTACAGCAAAAATGTTACAGGTTATTTCTTGGACACTAACAAAAACGCTTGCTTCGGCTGTGAGAGAGGAACGTATCAGCCGTCTGCACAGCAGACTCAGTGTCTGCCATGCCCACCTAATACCAGCACAAGAGGCATCAAATCTGTGAGTCAACTTGTCTGCCATTAACCATTTATTTATTCTACATTAGTTCAATTTTAAGTTTTTGATTAATGATTATTAATAGTCTTATATAACATTGTCACTTTTCCGTAGCAAGGAATAAAGATTTGAAGAAAAATGTACTTAATTTCAGTAAGATTGAAAGTATTAATAAACGGAAGAATTACCTCACACTAACCATTAAACCATACAAATAATTTGATTATTCTAATAAACTATGTTCTAGTTTATTTTTTAACTTTTATATTCTAATAGTTGTTTGAATTTTTACTGTATAAGCCCACCTTTCCATAGAAAACAAAAACTGAACGAAAAGGTGCCCCAAGAACTATGTGAAAAAACTTTTAGAGGTTATATTTTCTGGAGTACAGTAAATATGCTCTATCTGTTTGGTTGTTGATTAGTTTTAAAATAGTAATTTTATTGTTCAGAACTAGAAGTGTACATTACAGAACAAGTAGTATTTCCTCACCTTTACACAGTTAGAATGTCTGAAAAAAGTGCTAACTAAGGAAATGCTACAACAAAAATAAATAATATTGCAATAGCCCCCTTTTATTAAATTTCAAATGATGATATTAATATTTCACTATAAAACCCTTGATATTAAAGTATTTTTTATTCATTACTATCACATTATCATAGTTTGAATGGTGTCATATTCATAAAATTAAACTCTACACTGGTTATTTAAATAAAACACATATACAAGATTGTTTTATTTTAAATTATAAAAAATTTATATTTAGGAGTGAAAGTTGTAACAAAAGTCAAATAAACTTATATAAACATTTTAGAATGTATCGAAATATTGTAATTGAGTTTGTTATAAAATTCTATTTGTAACAATAGTTTAACACCACGTGTAAAAGTTTACCAGATGTATGCTGCAGTCAGTTTTTACAACATTTGTTACCAAGTATTTGTTTTAGTATTACTTCTCAGACATTTACAAAAACTGTTTACAATAAATATAACAACTATGAGCTAAGATAGTATATGATGTTTGCAGAAGAGCAAGTCAGACTGTTGGAATCCTTGTGAAATGAATGGACCAGAGATGCTGTGTGACCCGAATGCCTACTGTCTGCTGATACCAGAAACAAGTGACTTCAAGTGTGAATGTAAACCTGGGTACAATGGCACCGGCAAGACTTGTACAGGTACGTACAAGCTACAACAAGCACTAGTGGCACAGCGCTAATTGGGGACAAAGTGTTGTGCAGATTGTAGGCGATAGGTTTTATGCAAGGTTTATTTTTTAAAAGTCTTTATTAAAATGTTAAAATCACTATTAAAATGTTAAATGAAGATAATAAACAAAACAGATCAGCTGTCACTACTCGTACTCACCACTGCCTTACAAATATTGTGAGTTTTTATAATGTGTTTACTATATAAAAAATTAATAAAAACCAAAGAAATTTGTTATATTGTAACCATACTTGGGAAAGTTAATGATTTTTTTTAAACTGAATAAAGTTAAGTTAATACTCTAAAAAAGTAACTAATTGAAGTTAAAAGTTAAAATAAATTGAAACTAACTGATTAAAGTTAAATGATTAGAAAATTAACTGAAATTGAAAGTTAAAAGTTAGTTTTGGTACAGTAAAATATACATAAACAAATACTTAACCTGTATTATGTATCATTATTTATAATATCTTAGATAAATAGGCCTATTTATAATACATTATTATACAATAAGTATTGTAAAATACTTATTGTATAATAATTATAAATATAAATATATATATATATATATATATATTGTATAATTATACAAATTAGACTATAGCAATTTCTACAGTAATTTTTGTTTATATAACTGTCCGAAATTTTAAAAATTAAATATTTCATTTAATATTTTAAATTATTAACAAAAACTGACATAACTCTTTTAAATTAAAGTTTTACAGTTTTAAGCTATACTTTAAAAAATCAATAACTATCTTATAGGAAATTTACGATAGCAAAACATTTTTGTTTTAATTGGCGCAGATAATTAGAAAGGCCAATTAATATCGTGACATATTGACTCCAGGTGATTTTTATCAGGCTGGAGGCCAAATAATATCGTGACATGTTGACTCCAGGTGATTTTTATCAGGCTGGAGATGATAAGGAAGGGTCACTGATAAGAAAGTATGGGGATTAGCGGTAAACAAAAACTGAACAAAATATACTCACTCTATAAGTGAGTGAAAGCAAATCTATTCATACTATTTTCGATAAGCAATTACGTTTATTAGATGTTTAAGAGTTTGCCGTTCTGAGTGCATGTTTTATTCTTACTGAAATAAGTTAATTAAAAATTATGAAAACTATCTAAATCATTTAGAAAATACAAAACTAATTACCATTGATAATATTATTAATATTAAAGATAGTATTATTATTATCTTTTCTTTTCTACGGTCCGATGACAAAATAATGAAAACAGAACGAAATATAGCAATTGTTACTTGAAATATGTTCTGCAATCTTGAAGATAGTTTATTCTGTTGCGTGGTATCATATAATGGATTGATTTACCTAGTAAGCCTAATTTAAAATAAAGTAAACGTTTGAGGAAATGTTGATTTGATTAACCATTTAAATAGTTTTTCCCGACTACTTTTGAACGGGACAATTTAGATACGTAATGATCAATTAATCAAGTATTGACAGCATTAACGTCAAAATGCAACTGATTTTCCTAATTAATTATACAGATAGATGGGTAAACAGGTAAAATTACAGTATTAGAGTTTATGAAAGATAAACAAGCTTAGACCCAACACGTTGATTTAAAACAAGATAACTAAATGACTATCTCAACTTTATCCCTAAACATAAACTAGTCAAGTGAAATGATCACCCCAGGGACATACGGTAAGTCAATCCCACAACAATGGTATACTCGTTTGGTCCGCCTTTTTTTATTTATACGGCAGTAAAATGTGAGTAAAGGGGAGGGGGTGCGTCTTCAAAACAGTGACCTTGCTTGTCGGTGACAATGAGGAAAACAATCAGTCTTTGACCTGAGTTTTAGATACTTTCTCCCCAGTCCACATTCCTCGGACCAAATGGCATCTTTTATCACATTTTAAAAACTAACTGAGTTACTTTAACCGTTAGCCAAATTTTCAACTAGTTAAAGTTAGAAGTTAAACATTACCAAAACTAACGAATAAGTTAAAAAGTTAATAGAAAAAGTAACGATTACATTTAATCGTTAATTATTTTTAATCGTTAATCCCAAGTATGATTGTAACTGCACATTTCATCCCAAATACAATGGTATGCGTTTCATCGAAATTCAATGGAAAATAACTTTATTATACGCAATATAAACTTGAGCATATATATAGGCACTTGGTTCAATGCTTGCACGGTTACTGGCTTTATGTAGGCTCTTGGCGTGATACGGGCACATGGCGTTTGGCTATATATATAGGCTCTTGGCGTTCAACGGAATTTCACCAAAAGTCTATATAGGCTTCTGGAGTTGAAGAGGTTAATTCTGACATGGCATCTGCTCAATGGCTGCCATCGATGTGGTCACTACTAGAGAAGTTTGGGTTGTCCATGTTGGGTGGTAGTCAGTGTCTGGATGTTATAAAGAGAACTTAGATCAGGCTTGTCAGTTAGCTGGAAATCAGACCAAGTTTGAGTAATCCGGATTTGAAGTAAAGCTGTAGATCCCTTGATCGCCCTGGCTATTGGACCACATAAATGGCTCTGTCTAAGGAACAGTCGACATTAGTTAGTAAAAATGACTACACTTGTTCATCTACTCTCATTCGCTCCTCATATTCGCCCATATCTCTACGATCGGGGTCTTAATGATGAATAATATGAGTGAGCTATAGAACTAATGTTAGAACTGATTTGTGTTTTGTACACACAGTATCACATATATTTGTCACTTGACCACTTCAGTCACATTATCTAGACTAGAACATACACCTAAATCTAAAAAAAGATTAATAGGTAAGAGAAGTGTAGAGTAAGAATAGGTCCAGTTGTACACATGAGCAAACCTTACCTAAGAGGGCGTCTACTAACACGTTGCAGTATCGTCAGTCTACTCACCTGATGAAAGTGCAAGTGGCACTGAAAATTTATAAAATCGCATGTGTTCCTCTATTTGTTTACTACTGTAAGGTGTTAGTGGCCTTATCTTCTTGGGTAAGTTTTTTGATGTCCTATCTCTTAATATACTGTAAGAGAGATGTAGTCCTAACCTCACCATTTGTGTATACAATAAAGACAATTTTCATTTAATTCCTGGCCTAGTGCTCTTTAACCTAACCTAAAATATTAAGTATAAATAAATGTTAGGTCAAAGTGCACTAGGCCAGAAAGCAGTATAATGGGAGAGATAGGGCATTAACAAACTTATCTGTGAAGATAAGAAAATAAATAAAGACAAAACAAATTGTTTTATATGTTTTCTTTATTTTATTTTATTTTTTTTTTATTTCATTCTACATTGTGTTTATAGACTTGTCTTCTTACGTAAGTTTGCTGATGCCCTATTTCTTATATTATACTGAATATCAATAAAATTGAGTGTATCATATTATGTCTTGAACACTAAAAAGATTCTCAAGAGATAGCTTATAAAATTATAAGCACTATAATAATATGTGTCTTAAGTATTTATAATTATGAAAAACCCTAAGAAATTCAAAATTCTAAAAAAATTAAATCTCTCCTTGAAGGAATATTGATTAAACGCTGATTAAGGTATGAAAAGTTAATGGTTTGGTTCAGTTAAAGTTGGATTCTCTCAGTTATTTAGACCCACATGTTTCTATCACTGGCTTATTTCTAGATAAAAATAAATATGTAATTCTGGTTTTACTAATCTTTCTGAACTAAAAGTACACCTATTTGGATATGTATATTAAACATACCTCGTATGTCTTATAGATGTTTGTGCGGGTTACTGTGAGAACAAAGGAACATGTGTGAAAGACTCTCGAGGCCAGCCATCCTGCCGCTGTGTCGGCTCCTTCATAGGACCGCATTGCGAGGATAAGTCTGAGTTTGCCTACATCGCCGGAGGTATTGCTGCCACCGTCATTTTCCTCATCATCATAGCTTTGTTTGTCTGGATGATTTGTGCTCGGTAAGAAAGATTATATTTGCAATATTAATCATAGATTGAGAACTGTACTATGATAGTATGGCATTTATATGTTAATACCACAACGTTTTTTTTACAATGGTCAAAATTATAAACAAGTACAAACAATCACTTGAATAACATCAGACCAACATTTTTGTATAGTGCTATTATTAAAATTCAAGTTACCCAAGTTAAACCAAATAGTTAAGATTAACAACACTTTAAAATATTGTTTATAATTTGTGAATATAAAAATAATTATTTTGGCTAAAGTTCAAGACCTGTTAGAAATATAATCAATGAACATTAGCAAAATACAAAATTTGTAAAGAAAAATAAAATCATTCTAAATGTCAGAAGATATTTTAAATACTGAACATAAAGTAGTGTGGTCAGAGGCAAGTGTAATGTTCAAAGAAAAGAATTGGAAAAGGAGAAACATAAAAGAAGCTGCATGTATGTTAGTAGAAAAAAAATAGTAATTCAAATTCAATGTACATGCCTATAATTGGAAACAAAATTGAAGAAAGTATCAATACATCTAAAACAATTTTTAATTTTAAGGTAACTGTTTAGTTATAGGTTTAATTTTAAGGTAACATAATTTTCATAAATATATTATAATTTAATCAAATTCATATTAAAAAACTTATTTTAATCATTTTTTTTAATCAAACACTGTATTTATTTACATTATTTGTTTCTGTTGATTTTTTTTGCTTTTGTTTTTTTTTTTAATTATTGAACATTATTTTGGATGATAAATAAAAATATATCAAGAAAAGGTTTTTATTTGAGTGACAAGATGTCTACTTATTATGACTATTTATTTATTAATTATTGCCTGATTGCAATTATAATTCCTATTATCTGGATTAAATGAGTGTCCCTGAAAAAATTTATTGGAAAATTCCTAGATAGGCCCTACTTCACTCACTCATCCCCTACTGTCATGTGATCATTCGTAGTCACCTTATTAAAATACTCAATAAGTTTTGTAGGCGTAATAACTTTAATTGTTTACATAACTTAAAATTTTGTTATGTTTAGTTTCCCGATAGGATTTTTTGTGAATTCCTGAAAAACTAAATAAAATTATGATAAAGGAATAATTATGTTTTTATTACTGTCAATTTCAGATCCGAGCAGAGAAAAGAACCAAAGAAGCTTGTTGCTCAAGCTCAAGATCACACAGGTTCACAAGTGAACTTCTACTACGGAGCAGCACCGTACGCAGAGTCCATAGCTCCATCACATCACTCGACTTACGCACATTATTACGATGATGAAGAAGATGGTTGGGAGATGCCAAACTTCTATAACGAGACATACATGAAAGGTCGGTTTAAAGACTAGCTACACTCACAAGTTGTAGAGCAGCTATTTCTTATTGGCTAAGGAGGGAGTTTGCCTTGCAGATGGTCCAGGTTCGGTTGCCAGTAAGAACATTAAGTGTTTACCTAATCCGATTTCGTAGTTTGGAAGTTACATTAATCCAATGGTCCGATAATTCTACAAAACAAAAATGGGTTTGTCTAAGTAGGCTAGGAGATCTGGGTCTAAATTGGCCATAATTCCCTATCCAATCATAACATTGTATAAGATGATACATATGTTATGATGATCAATGTGATTGGACCCTAGAGTGTACCCAGCAAGACTTCATTTTGTTTTTTAGGAGGTCACTTCATGTTGACTGTCATCAGTCAGCCATTTTAATCGCTACCTCAATACAAATTTGATCAATCATCAAAATTTTGGGAACTGAATAATGTATCCTCGTCCTAAAAGGCTTCCAACTTAGTTATTTTTCTTGTCAGTTTATTGGGGATTTGTAATTCTTATATATACATATATGACTGGTTGCAATGTTAAAGTTTTTGTTAAACAGTCTTATTTACGTTTATTGCTACTTTGTTTGATAAGATGAGAATGAGACATATTTTGTTGTTATGACCAAAATAAGATGATTTTTTTTAAATTTTAGATAGCAATAAATCATATTATTATATAAAAGGGGACATGCTAGTAAAGTTCAACCTGAAGTTGAAAGCCATTAACTTCTATAAATATGTCAACCATTTTAAGAATGATTCCCCTTCCGTCCTGCAGTAAGCATCGATGGTGGGATTTGTACTGACGCCACTGTGTTTTGTTCAAAGTTTGGTAAATACTTGAGTTTGTTTATAAAACTTTTGATGATGAGCAATTGAATACAGAATCTGAAATTATATATCCTCCTAAAAAAGGAAACATTTCAGTTGTTGAATTTACTTCAGAAATGTTGATGCTGCTAATATACAGATTTTCCCTTGGTCTGGAAGATGGCACTAATAGCACTGATTGCAGAAAAGAAGGGTCACGGAATCTGTCTAATTTTAGACCAATATCTGTTCCGTAAGTAATGCCTAAAATATTTGAAAAGATATACACAATTTTTTATAAGAGTATGCCACCTTATATCTCCTCATAAGCATGCCTTCATGAAAGATTGGTCTGATACGAAATTGTCCTTCTGTCTTGTAATTACAGGTCTAGCCGGTTGAATACCGAGCTCAGGTTGATACCATTTATCTAGTTTTTCAGAAAGTATTCGACAAGCTTCCTCACTATGTATTTTTAAAGAAGCTCCCGTCTAGTGGATTCTCCTTGGACCTTATTCAGTGGATATAATCTTACTATTGGTAGGGCATTTAAAGTGCAATTCGGTGGTGTGTATTCAGAGAACTTTTTTGCCAGTTCAGAAGTACTACAAGGCTCTAATGTGCAACCTTTGCTTTTCTTGTTATTTATTGATAACATGACATCAGTCCTGAATTGTGAAAATCAACTCCATACCGTTGATATGGAAATATCTCTACAGATTGCTGATACAATATAACATCAGTCTTTTCAACCACGTATTGATTCGGCTGGGATTTGGGCTAAAAACATACCACTGAACCTTAGCAAAACATCCATCCATTATTCTTCTTTTATAAGATTAGTGGTTGTAGAGTGCAAAGATAAAGAACTGTCCACAATCTTGGCATCCTCATAGATTCCAAGTTGATCTTCTCTGAACAAGTAAACAGTGTTATATCAAAGGCTAGGAGGAACTTGGGTCTCGTCATGTGAATCACCAGGTATTTCTGTGAACGTACTTACTTAACACTGTACAAGTCCTTGGTTCAAAGTCACCTTGAATATGCCACTGTTATTTGGAACTGGGTGTACGCAGATACTGCCATCGAGGCAGTCCAGGCAATTTCTCTCATGGATGTATGCAAGTTTCTGGAGCTAGGTGAAGACGATGAATGTGTAGAAATTAATTTATCAATCAACAAGCTCATCGTGCTGTAACTGACTTGTTATTTTTTTACAGATTGCTTCATGGCAACACTGGTTCAGTAGAGGCTATGAATCTAAGAAATCTAGAATATACTTATTGCTCACAAGATCCGTTTGTTTGCTCGTACCCTTAAAAATTGTTATTAGAATTAGACTTTTTTACTGTTCCATTATAAAAATAATAGGTAATTATTTACTTAAATCAGATAACTAATTAAGTCAGAATCACTTGGTTAAAGTAATTTTACTATTTACTGTTCCATTTCAACCCCTTGACATAACATCTTTGTACATAATGATGTTTGTTACAGAGAGTTTACACAACGGAAAAATGAATAGTTTAGCGAGATCTAATGCTAGTATATATGGAAACAAAGAGGAACTCTATGATAGACTGAAACGCCATGCTTACCCTGGAAAGAAAGGTAAATGATAATCCTAAAATGGAACTATGCTAATTAGAACTAATTAAGCTTAGATAAAACAAAGTACTCAATAGCTTTTAACTAACTACTGAGAGGTTACATAAATGTGTTGGACTGGTGACAGATCTGTCATACGGAGGAATTTAGGGTCTACGTGTTTAGGGCAGATGGGAAGATCATAATTTACATTAGATTTATCATTAGAAGATTAAATTAAAATAACACTTGCCTTTTCAATCAAAAAAATTCATTGGATAAATCCTTTCCTGATAGCTGTAAAGTACAAGTGGAGATATTTGTAGGGCATCTGACATTTCTTTCATTGATTACATTAGAATGTTAGTTTAGGCACAGTTGGTTAATTTTCTACTGTGATGGTCTGAAGATCTTCCCTTAAAATATCTTCTTTTGTGTTTTGTTTTTGTTAATTTATTTTAAGGTAGCCGTGCTTTCCCTCCCAAAAGCTACACGATTCAGGTACTCGCCCTATTATTTAAAATAAAAATAAGTTAAAGAGAACGAAGAAACAATAATATATTAAAATAATAAGAACATTAGACAATTTCAAATGTTTTTACATATTATAAATAGGAAATGTTTATTATGACAGATTTAACCCTGGTTAAAAGGTTCTGGATTATGAGATAAATTAACAGTAATGTTGGAGCGTTAAGAATGAGAATCCAAAACTAAGAAACAGTGTTAAGCCTCTAAAGTATTTGAAAATGACGTTTTGTACATTATATGAGAAAAATAGATTCTAGGGTTTAATGTCTAACTTTTTATAGATTACATTTTTCATTTTGTGACTGCTATTAAAGAAATATATGATATCTGTGGCATATATGTGTCAGGTTTATATTACAAAAACACACCTGCAGTTACATTTGATTAACATGATTAAAGAAGAAATGAGCGCAAAATGAGAAAACTAAACACAGGAACCATTGTATTAATAATGGCCAGGGTCATTACCAAAAACTAAATCTTCTGATAATAACTGTGTGAAGGTGTACACTATTTACAGCACCAAATTTTTCAGCCGTACTGTGATGTGGCATCTTTAGTGTAATCTCAGACAGCATGGGCGAAATGTTTGGTGTTGAAAATAGTGTAAATAGCACCTTGTTGCAGTCGTTACCTTAAGCTTTAGTTTTTAATAATGCTTCACATTGTAGAGAATAAAGTGTACCTCCATTTTCCAATTGCTTTCTTCTTATTCTACCTATTTGTGCAGATAGTATTAGAAAATTGTTTCATTTATTCTATTAACTTACTTATGCAATTGTTTTTATGTTTTACTTATTATGTTTTCTGTTTCAGACAAGAGCGACAGTGAGAGTGAAGGCCAGTAGTGTCGAGGCCAGGCTGTGCTAACTTGATATTAAACACATCGTAGTGTGTATGTGACGGATGAATGATTGAATGAATGAATGATTGTGAGAGATATAAATGAATCAGTTAGCTTAGTATATTTTGTACATGTGCTATGTGCTGTTAGTTGACAGATTTAGATTATAGCTTATTTATAACTGTTAAAGATAATCATATTTGCCAAAAAAACTGAAATTGTTACAACAAGCTTTGCAATATTTATTGTGTTTGGAGCAAAATTTGTTGTAACGATGGAGGCAAGGAGCTCGGTGCCAGTGTACATACGCTCAACTGTTGGAAGTCAGGTCTTTGGGACTGCACCACATCGCTATTTTAACCCGACTTCTCCAGAAGTCCATAACAAAGTCTCTGTATCATTTATAATACCAGTATGTAATGTTGTTTACTGCTTAAAATCAACCGTTGTTATAATAGTTTTAAGTCCGCCTCGATAGGTTATGATGTAAAAATGTAATTTAAAAAGTTAATGTTATTCCAGTTTTGTAATATTTCTTAGCTCTAATATCAGTCATAAGATGTATTTTGTTCCCAACCAGTATATATACAATAATAATTTATTGTATTTTTGTAATTTAATATTATGAAGAAATATACTTTTTTACAAAAAAAGCGTGTTTGATATCCTAATGTTAGAGGTCCTGTTACTGGTTGTTATTCATATATAACAGTTCTGGATTGGAATAGTGATCAATTAAGTGTATCATTTTCAAAAATATCCTTTAATTTATTATTACAGCATATTCGTTTTACCATTTCCTTAAATACTTGACATCTCTCTACAAAATATTTCCATTAAGATGACTGACTGACTGGCTTAAATGTTTACCCACTTCTGAATGTTGCAACATTTTGACCATAAGTATAAGTCATCTCCATGAAAAATTCAAATATCTGAACATTTAAATAATCTGGTGTTATTTTAAGGGATTAAAAATCACAAAATTGGTGAAGTTGACAGCACAGAAGATGCCTTCATTCCAACAGCCGTTTAACCAGTAAACTTATTGTATGGTGCACAAATAGAGTATGTTTTTACAGGAAGAAACTAATATGATAATGTTATTAAAATATTATTCTAAACTTACATAGTAAAAGTTGAATTCTCTGGACTATTTGTGCAAAAACATTGTTTTAATTGAATAGTGACACAAAATTTCCAAGCAGTAAGAATTTTTTTTCTTTTGGTTATACACGAGTGTTGCCAGTATAATTAATTATATAATTAGACAAATGAATTAGTTTATTAGCATGTCATCTTGTATGGCTGATACTTATTTTACAGTCCAGCTTAAAACTGTATTTGACACATGGAGTAATTAGGATATTTTTACGTTTTTATTTTCAAACAGACTGAATTTTTATGTTAAGAGTGCTACACATGCTACAATTTTATATTTGATTCTCCATAATAAAAATAAGGACAATGCCTTGCAACGCGAAAAAGTGTTCTTATTTTACTGAAAAAGCGTAATTATTTATAAATATAAAAATGTAATTTTCTTAACGCAGATTTTTGTTTTTGCTTGAAGATGCAATAAGGTGTAAAAAAAAACAAAGTATTAAAAAATAATTCAAAAAAATTTATTTTTTTTTTAATTTATGAACTAATTCTAAAAATATAGGCCTATATGTTTATAATTTTTTAGTGTTCAAACTCAGTTTAGAGCCAAGATCAAATAGAAATAAAAATCAATTAAGCTAAAAATGACTGAAAAATGAATTAATATAAAGAAAATAAAACATGTAAAATATATAAAATAGTAAAAATGTAATATGGTCAATAAAACTGGTGCTGATAGATAAAACTGCATACAATAAAAAATATGCAGTAAAAACACAATAAATTGGAGCTAATTGATGTAAGACACATACAGGAACGATAATAAAACTATATTATGCAAACTCCTTCACAAACTAATATAACGAATCAAGGATTTATCCGTTTCACACGTAATGGGTAACCTGAGACTTGCAGTCGGGCGTGCCTTAGCTGACAAAGCCGCTCTCTCCTCCCACTACGCCCGATCAATCACTTTCAGATCACACAAACCGTTGTTTAGAAAGAATATTCAACATTCTCCTGAATTCTAGCGGATCCCTCTGCAATTACAATTTATTAAATTTTATAATATAGTGTTTGGAGGATATATCTGTTTACCGCGTTTCAGCCCTAATAAAGGCTGGGGATATATCCCTTTGCCGAGTTGCAAGGGTTAATTTCAAAAAAATATTACAACTTTATTATAAACATACAATATTATACTTGACCTTTTATTAAAAATAACACAACTGTCTAAAGCCCCTTGAATTCATATTTTAATTGTATCCCCAGACTTATTTTTTAAAATAACTATCTTTCTAATTTTATTTTATTTTAATGAGCTGAAACCAGCAGGAAAATTTAACCTCAGGGGGACTAATAACACCTATAAAGCATGTTAAAATTTGAAATACATTTGTTAAAAAATATAAGCATGAAACATTTTCAAATAAGGTAATGTTCAACTGCAAAACCCGAACATCAGATACTGATAACTGGGGCTGCCAAGTAACCAAACGGGAAAGGAGAGTCAACTGCCACGACTGTTCAAATAACACAATGGTTTGGGGACGGACGAATGACAACCAATCTTTTGATAGTTAATAGAGTTGCTAGTAGTTCCAAAGTCAACACCAGGTAGAGGGTTGAAAATGCGACAAACTTATTCACCATAGAAAACTGTTAAGGCTAAAGTTGCATTGAGCATAAAATTCAAATTTGAAATTGAATGTTGGTTTACATACCTTATTTTAAAAGTGGTATATAAATATATGAAATTCAACTAATTTTACAATGACTGGTAATTTATTGTGTAAATATTTAACTTATTTACTTGTGATAAACTTATTTACACAATTACATGGATTCTCGTCTTCCAGATAGTTTGTGAGTGGTATTAAATTCAAAAATGTATAATAAAAATCCTTTATTAAACTTAAATTATTTTTTATGTTAATTTCTTTTAGAAATTTATTGAAAAAATGATTTTACATATTTTGAATTATTATAAAAATGTGTAATGTTTTTAATTGATTTGAGATGCTGTGGTGTATAACATTTGAAACCTCTTTTAATTACATGGGCTAAAAATGTACAAAAAGTTCAAATTCATTTGGCACAAATTATTCAGAAACATTATTAATGAATATCACTTACCTGACTCCTTCTATTTCAAATTTGGGAAAAATCACATTGCTGCTGCTTTTAACTGGCATTCTAACTTAATAACTATTTTTTTTACTTTGATGCTTTCACTGGAATGAAAGAAATTCCTATTTAATCCAAACTATAAAAAATGTAAAAATCCTAAACTCAACAATTCTCAAAATATTCCTAAAATATCAAGCATTTTAAAATATTCCATAACCCCTAAATATTCCAAATATCTCAACAATTACAAAAAAAGTAAAAATATTTATTCCGAAAATTAAAATTTCAGGATTAACAATTTTGAAAAAATTTCAAATATCTTTTACAAAATTGGCTTGATAATTTTGGGGCTTGATAATTGGGGGAAGGGATACACCTTCCCATCATTGGTGTAGCAACATTTGAGATACTTAAGGTCAGAACCCCCCCCCCCTCCTTAGTCAGGTAAACGGACCATTTGATGTTTAAAAAGGCTTGGAAACGCACTTCAGGACAAAATGTTCACTCCCCCTCCCAGTATCTTGGACCCTCCCGTTAGGTATTTCCTGGCTACACCACTGCTGGGCTCAGAGAGCATCTTTTACTCTAAGCCTCTTTATACACTCCTGTTTTTATATGAATGAATTTCGACTACCTAAATTTTCCTCCTATAATTGTTTGTTATTGTTTTCTAAGATTGGGGTTTTAATTACTTTTCATGTTAAGAGTAAATAAAGGTGGTTGTTTTGGACCACACTATAAAATGGCATGGCAATCTACAATTTTGTATTTTCTTAGACTTAAATATTTGAATTTTTTGAGACTACTTTCAATTTTACTGGGTGAACCCCAGGGACTTTATAACTATTCATAAGTGCAATTAGTAATGTCTGCTGTCAACAAAAAATGAATAACATTCATTAATATGACACAATTTATTTCACTACATTCTTTTTCGGTTTGCCTTTACAAGTTCATTTGTTTCCCGCTCTACTTGACTTTGAATTGGTCATACAACCAGCATGTGATTTCTAATCCAATCTCACTCATAAAGGCTATTTTTAATTAATTCCAAACTGATGTTGGTTCAAGTGGGAAGATAAAGACTTCCAACAGTATGAAAATTGAGTATGAAAATCAAGAACTTTATTCGTAACAATTCCACATATTATTAAAACTGTTATACAAGAACAACCTGCTATGTCAGAGTTTAGTGCATCAAATGGTTTATAAAAATGACAAGTGAAATAAGCTATTTTTTTACATAAAAAGGCAAGACTTCCAATGAAGTACGAGAAATTGTTTGGCCACAAACATAAAAGTGGAACTCAGTATACTCATTAGTAGAGATATGACATCAGCAAAGTTACCTTAGAATACAAGTCCTCTAACACCACAGTAGAAGTAACAAGTAACATACAGGTGAGGGTAACATCAGGTGACACAACTGGCAGGTGAGGGGGAGAGAGAGAGAGAGAGACTCAAGTCAAGTCAATGCGCCAACTTAAGAGAAAGTGCCAGTGGCACAGATTCGTGCATGTGATTCTTTTGTATTTGTTTACTAAAGTTTGATTGCGGATTGCAACCTTATTAGAGAACCTGTGCGAGAGGGACAAAGCTAGTCATTGAAGTGAGAGGGAACATAAGTCTTCTCCCACCATTGAACAGACGTGCCACTTTAACATTTCATTGTCATGGATACGCAGTGGGAAGCTTATTATTATTATTATATCATCATGCTAGGTGACTATTGGTGGGCAAGGAAAATGGAGGGAACTGTAATCTAGTACAGCTGAAACATGGCATAAGAGGAAATGGACCTGAGATAGAAGTGAGGACAGCTGATATAGTCGGTTTGTTGTCATTGCTGATTTATATTGAGGTTATATTATAATTTGAATTGCGATATTATTTTGTTTTAAATATATATATTATTTGAAATACTCATAATGTGATTGAAATGTTCAGCGACCTACCTTTAAACTTAACTAATCTTTATCACTACTTTCATTAATTTTTTATTTACATATTACTTCATATGCAATTTTTAAAAGTGTGCTTTGTTAACTGTACAACTCGTGATAGATCGAGCAAGAATGTAATATTCAATTTCAACATGATTTATAATAACCTACAAACATGACTGTACACAAGATTATGGTTATATTATATCAAGTTTTATAATTCAAGCAATTTTATCTACTACCTTTAACTTTTACATAACCTAAAAACAAAGGGAGCGAAGGAGATGACGTGCTAAGCGCAGCGTAACCTATCCCAACTTCACCAGCTGGTTGTCGTTGTGTCCATTGTCCCCACTCCCAACTCTGCCCCTCACACCAACTAAAGACGGAGTGGTTGAACCCTTCTCCTCAGCTGCTGGAGCCCCTACATGCACTAAATATTTCACGCAGGTCACTATCAAACCGGCCCAATTATACTATTGTGGTGTTAGTGGACTTGTCTTCTAAAGTAAGTTTGCTAATGTTCTATTAACCCTTTGCACTCGAGAGGGCTCTTTAAGAAATGTCCTCTGGGTTCATATGGCCGATGTGAGTGGCCAGCGTGAAAATCGGCGAACACTCGCAGGCCACTGTTAGTGGCCACGATTCAGTTCTGCGTTTAGTATCTTTTTAAATATTATTCCTCTGTAAGGTGTAACCTGTTGAGAAACTTTCATACTAAGCGTTTCAGTTTTCCACTATTTTAGCCAGCTGTTATGTTCCATAGATCTAACCTCTCTGCCTCAGTGCTCGCAAGCAGCTACGTAGTTTATGTGTTGCTAAATGATCAGTCGTCAAAGTAATAACATAGCCATACATTTTTCAAAATGTATTATTATTTATATATTAGTGTTTTGGTTCCAGTTACATTAGCATTTTAGTATTTAGTGAATATGGAGAGAAATGACACGATCAGATCATAAATCTGAGACTTACTCGAAACAAACTCATTAATATTCTTTCATTTCTCTTAAACTGTTATTGTGGTACAATGTAGTTTTAAAGTTATCGTTAAAACTAAGTTATGTAAATTACATGGGGTTTTAAATATCCATTTTGCCATATCAGCAGAGTGTCAACAAAACAATTCTGACTCAGTGACAACTGGCAGACGACATGGGTGACGCATAGCGCAAGATGATTGCTTCGTTCTATGCTCACAGATGCCGTTCGACATGGGGACAGTTCGAATGGCATATAATATGAGTTTTCTAGGAGTAGGAAAATCGCACTGAATGATTGAAAGGGAAATTGGTTTGTTCCATGAGCATATTTTCTTACTGATTTTAAATATATATATCAAATGGCTTTCATAGGCAAGCTACCAAAGTAATAAGAGATTAAAAATTAGACGAATAATTGTATACCTAGTGTTTAAATATCGGTCACCCTTCACAGAGCTAAAGCCGTTTTGTAACCATTTTCCGATTGAATGAAAACCAGCTAATTTCACCTTAAAAGAACGAATCATTAACTATGTGACACATAGTTTGAACAACTCCACATCTTCTTATAAAATAACTATAACTAATCAATAATTTTACACACCAAGAATAAGTATATAATCTAAAAACTTTAATATACAAATAAAACAACAATTTAAATAACATAAAAAACAGATTTATTTACATATATTCATATTATTTACAAAACAGTTGAACAAATAACTGGTAACATGTCTAACTACAATTTTAAGTAAATCTATTTACAAGATAAAAATAATTACTATAAGTTATAAGTAGTAAATAATTGATTATGAATTAAATTATAATAAAGAGCTTTTGAAACAGTAGTACCACCACGACTTTCACTAATTCAACAATATTATCTTGTAAAATAGAACCTAGAAGCAAGGCACAATAATCAGCTGTTGCAATTGGTTTTTACAAAATTGATAATCATATATCAGTTAAGTTGTTAAACTTGGATAAAATTTAAACACTTCAGCTACTGATTGAAACAGTTGTGAAGTGGAAATACGCTTCATACCACCCCATATCGCTCAGCTGAACTTAGTCTCCCAGTTTAATCTGTCTTTACATTCAGCAAGTCAGCTGTTATTTCAACTGCTTTAACCCTTTTCCTGTCATAGTTGGCAAATATAAGAAGTCAAAGTAAATAGTTATTTTAAGCATGTGTCCAATTTTGGTTCAGAATTCTGGTTCTCAATCATGACCAGTACCAGTTTTAAAACTTTCAAAAGACATTGAGACAAGGTCATAATTAAAAATTGAATCAAATGAAAAAACAATGTCATCAAAAAAAAATTATTCATACTTTATTGTTTTCCTGGTAAATATGTTTTTAAATTTAAAAACTACATTAAGCCCTTGAAAACTGCATATGTGTGTACACAATAGATAAGCATAAATTACAAAAACATTGATTATGATTTTGATATGATGCATTTCTGTCTTTCCTTATTTTTAGGCTTTGCTATATAATACGGTTTTTGAAAATATACATTTTTCCTAAACAGTGACAAAATAATGTTATGCCTTTATTTGCTAATTGAAAATGTTTTGTTTGTTTTGTATTGTGTTAGTAAATAAATACAAGCATGCTTCAAGAAATAAAACTATGCTCGCCCATTGTTAATACTGAAAAAACTGGAGATTTATATTTTTTTTTTCTTCAGATAGAATTGTTAGAAATCTCCAACAATTTAATAAGCATACAAAACATTCTTGAGAATTGAAGAGCTTTTAAACTTAATCTACATTATATAGACGTGACATTATTTTGAAGAAAAAAAATCATTTAAAAAATAAACAATTAACCACTAAATAGGTAAAGTAACTCGTTACAAGCTACTATCATGCACGTATTAAACTCAACACTAGGTTGAGTTACGATACTTAAAATCAAACATAACTATATTGTTCCAAAGAAGACATTTTGACGATGCTTTTTCATAAATAAAATATCTCTTAGCATAGAGTAGTTTTTCCATAGTGAATATTTTTAAATCAACGCACTTAAATCACTACCAAAAGTACTAAAGTTAATTATTTTTAAAAATTTGCCAAAAACATATTACTGTTACAATATAAATGACAGTTATAAAACTCTAAAGACAATATATGATCTATATCTCGGCCATTTATGTTTTTTTTTCTATATGTTACAGTTTAAATGCTAATTTTCAGTTGGAAGTCGACACAAAAACTATTCTCTAGAACAAAGATGCATGAAAATCATAAAAATACAAAATCAATTCACATTCTATAGCTTGTTTAGGTCAATGACAAATCATTATGATCTTGAAGGCCATCTCTATGACTGTGGCTAATACGTTACAACTTGAGTCAATGTATTGTCTATGACAAAAAATTACTGTTTCTATCAACACTTGATGTTCCTTATGAACATGTCTAGCCACTACACTTGTTTCAGTGCATTTTTATATTTTATTGTCATGAATTGTGAGAGTAAAATCACTGTTTTTACAACAAATTTAGCAACCGAGTTATTGCCAATATTAGAGACTACTGTTATATTATAATTTTTCTCATTACAACATGCCCTAAATAATTTACTGCAATTTGTAAATTTACTACTATTTTTTACTATGGCAGTGAAATTATAGTTTGGTGGCATACATCTTAATTGTATCAAAAATGTGTAAAAACAGCACTTGAAAAATTTATCAATTTTGTAGACAAAATAATGTCAAAACTAATTATTATAAACTATAAATATTCTCAGTATAAATTTAAATTGCAAAATTTTGTCTGGAATTTTGATAGGCCTTAGTTAAAATTATTCTGTTGCTGAATTTCACTCACTATTAACATGGTCAAACAATATGCTGTGCAATTAATACATGCGTTTTTTTTTCTTTTTTTTACTACAGTAAACACTATATTTTCTATTATTTGTATCGTTGTGAACATTTAATATACTACACATTAATGTTTAGATCTATTTTCATTTTATTTTTCCTGTGTTTTCATCAGAGTTTTCACTACAGGACTTTTATGGGTGGGCATACCGACTGGTGGCTGGTGACTGAAGACTTAAAAGTGTGGCATCGTACTAAGAAATTGTCTTAAAGACTAAATATGATTAGTTGGTTGTATATTTGGGACTATATTCACTATGACCTAATGAGATAATTTTGTTTATTTGACTCACTTACTCATTAGATAATTTTCGAACTAATATTTAACTTAATTATGTGACTGTCATTGTTAATATAGCTCTGATGACACTTTATTGTATGAAATATCAGTGTTTATCTGTTTCCTAGTGAATAAAATTATAAAAAAATAAGTAAATTTTTACTATTAAACAGACTGAAAAAACCAAATACAACCTGCCATTTAAAAGAAAATATAGTTACCATTTTCAGGGTTATAATAGCTTAAAAAGACATTTTTTTTACATCATCCCAAATACCTTAAAATAAGAAATACAAACTAAACATAGATATTATCTTTCATTTTTGAACTTTCTTTTATTTTAATGTTATTGTGTTTTTAATAGTAGTAAATACAAATTATGCAGGTAAGAGTGATATATTCTATCACAAGTAATAGATCTTTCAAAGGGAATTAGTTTCCTATAGAGGATTGACCCTAAAAAACATGCATGTATCTGTTAACACTTTTTTTAAACAATATTTTAACACTTATTCGTCAATTTACATCTATTTAGAGCTGAAAATATTTTATATGTATTAAATATGTTACATTATATTTTTTAATATTTTAATAAACTAAAAAATTCAAGGAATTTTTAGATAAGTCCTACTCTAAACACTTGTAGTAGATGCAATTTCTGAGTCATGTAAAAGACTGGAACTAGGTAGTTTTTGATGACTGTAAATTTAGATGTTGAAAAAAATGTACAGTGATCATAATAACTAGACAAATAACGCCGTGTAGATTTAATAATTGTGGGTAGACTTGCTTACAAAACTAAGACAGTACATCCACCACATAACTTGATACAAACGGAAATTTGGTGGGTTTACAGTTATGCCGCATGAAGTAAAATGAATTATCACCTGAGCAATTTAAGTTAACTCTTACTTAATCTCAACCAACGCATATCACAAACTTACGTCTTTAACTCTTTGTGCGCAATGACTATCGTTTCAGGGTTAATCTTTAATCTCTTCACTGTTTCAACAACTTCCAACATTTTCCTCTTAATCCCCACTCTCTGTGATGCTGGGAACTCAGCCAGAGAAATAGTGAACCTTGCCGATGAGTCAATAGTATATGTGGTCCTGGTAGTGGTAGGAGTGGGGGGTGGGGGAGGTGATGGTGCTACTGCGGAGGAAGGTCCAGCCACTGGTAGAAACTTAGGCTGTTTGTCAACAGCAGACTGAGGAACGAGGACTACATATTGTTCTTTCCACTTGGTGTTCTTTACACCTTTTGAGGTGATGAGGCTTTTATTCTTGACTTTGACGGGAGAAACAAACTGACCAGTGGGAACCATTAGAGGTACACTTTCTGTTGCTCCTTTAACTTGAGTAGAAATGGAACTGCCGCTTGTTGTTTTTGCAGGGCTGGACTTCAAGGCAACCTTCAAAATTGAAGAAGCAATTTGGGGAGTTGGATCGCTAACTTTCAATAACTTGCCTGAAGAATTGTCTTTTATATTTATCCCAGTCCCAATTGCATTTTCTAAAAATAAAAAAAATTTTAATAAACAAATAGAACACATTACAAACATTACTGATACACATTTTAAAATAGCAGGTTAAATTTGGGGCACTAGGCCTAGGATTTCAGTAGTAATGAAAGGAAAGGAAAGCAGCATACCTGATAAAACTGGTACACTGTAGATAGACACACAATTACATCACAAAGAATTGAATAGTGAAAAATGTTTTCACAATCCAATTCTGTGTCTTACTAAAGACACAATTACATCACAAAGAATTGGATAGTGAGATTGTGTCTCTATCTAGAGTGTACCAGTTTACCAGGTATGCTGCTTTCCTTTCCTTCTATTACTACAATTTAAAATAATAACCCAACTACCGGTGACTGTCTGATAAAGGACAGTCTATCACTCTCAACGTCTGGTGACCGTCCGATATCGGATGATCAAACATCACTGTGAAAATTGATTTTATATCATTATGGCTACGTTTTTCGTCAAACTAATAGATACCACTCGAAAGTCGGTTAAATTCTGAATCGATTGTTATCGGTATCAATAATGCTATCCACATGACAACTAGATGGAGAGAAGAAGAATCCATTGTTTACTATTTGATTTAGCCATTTCTTTAGTTGGCATCTCTCAGTTAACTGTTTAATTTACATTCTGGTTTGAAGTATTTTATGCGATGTTTTATTAGAATTGTTAGTGAAATAACTTGAAGTTGTTGTGAAATAACTGTTTTTCAAATATAGTTGAAGCATAATTACTGTAAATAAAGTGTTATTTTGTTCTTAGTGACTTTGTTTAGAGAATTCTAATTTGACATAGGCTTGTGGTGTTTTGTGAGTATTTTGTCATTTGTGAATAGTTGTAAATAGTGAATAATAATTGAACATATATATATATATATATATATATATATATATATATATATATATATATATTAGACAATGTATAGGGACTATTTAGAACGTTCTAGTGATATTAGAGAAATGTTACAAAATGAACATTATAATAACAACAAGCTGAGAAATTTATGAATACACAATTATAACATGTTACAACAGTAACACCAATTTTTGGTAAAATGCATTATCTTTAGTTTTATCATTATAAATTTATAAATTCATATAATAAACCCTATAAACTATAAATTTTCTTAAACTGTATAAAATTTGGAAAACTTGTATATCTTGGAATTGTGAATTGGCTAATGTATATTACATTTCCATGTAGGGTCCCCCCAAAAAAATCTTTGGTAAACTTTTTTTATTTTTATGAAAGGAAAAGAGTAAACTTATGTGTTTAATACTTATGTTATTTATTTTAAACTAAAACACAGAATCTTACAAGTAAAATGATATAAAATAATACTAAATCTAAATATCACAAGTATTTCTAAGTATTTTTTTTTAAATATCCTTGAGAAACTAAGAAAATGGGCTGCCAATAGAGGGTTTTTAGTTGCCAGTAGTTGGGTTAAATAAATTAAGAGCAGATATACAAAAATAAAAGTATATGGATTTTGAGCTTGTAACATAATTTTATAATCAGTTTATATTTAGTGATTAATATACCTTTACTCCTGAAAGGTAGTATTTTAAATGGTCTTGAAAGCCATAACATAAAAAATACTCATACAATCCAAATTTTATTTAAAAGTTATTTTTCATTCAGATTACTAGTCATAGTTTTTATTAAGATATTTACATTTTTTTAAAAGCAGACTCGATTTTTATACTAACTCTTACTAAGTGATAATACACAGGGTGAGGCAGATCACCAGTGCTGCATCAATCAAAATACACGTAAATTTACTAATGTGACATTTCAGAGTGAAGCTTATTTTTTTGTTGGTTGAAATTGGATTCGCCATGATGTGTTAATATGGAAAGACTTTTATTTTATGGTAATAGGCCAAACCGTTCACCATACAATATGTGCTGCAGGGTAGTCTGCCCATATTGTATATACCCTGTGTATATACACATAACTTTGCTTTCCTAAGATGTGACAATGTATATAAATAAAAAACTTATTTTATTTTATTTATACACAAATAAAATATGTATTGAAGATTGAAAGGGGTCTAAAGCAGTTGAGCAATGTTGTACTGAGTTAACATAAATTGCTTTGTCATGGTTATTAATAAAATAAGTTGTTTTTCATGTGACGCATAATGTGATGGTATTTATATGAGTAACGGGCACACCACAACAGTGGCATTCATTCTGTTAGCGGTAAAGCCATTTCGTACCTTGACCCTATCGGTGTTTTAGAAAGTATAGACTCAGCTCAGATTGGTTTGATTCTGTATTTTGTATATTCAAACCAGGCGAGGGTTTGTCCTGGTATGTTAGAAAAAAAAAGAAAAGAACTGTCACATAATTGTTCTTTATTCATGCAGCATCAGGAGTGTATACAGACAGTACTGTATTACGTTTTTACTAAGAACCTTTTTTTACATTCAACAATACAGCTGTCTGAAGTTTTTTTACAGTTACACAAAAACAGACAACTTTAGGCCACATACACACATATAACACATACGTTACAAAATAATCTCTTTTGTAACATGTTCATTATACTGTTAACATATTCCAGTGCCACATGGAACTATTGAGCATGGGCAGTTAAAACAATAAACTGGCTCACATGGAATAAATCTGCAAGACATTTTGTTATGTTTTAACCTCACTATCGCAAATACTCTGACAGCACAAATTGTTCTTCAATGCTCTTTAGGCTCACATACAGTATCAGCCAGAGACAACACATAGGTGGCCGCCACTACAAGCCATTCTTCTTGTGCAGTAACTATTCCAAACTGACAGAGCAAGCTATACTGACAACTAACTTCAAAGGATTAAGCAATTATTTTAAAATAAGTTTGTTAAAATTCTCTTTAAGTTGGTGTAGTCATTTTATTTATATAAATGTGTTAAAAACTCAAAGAAATATTAACTGTACCTATATTCAAAATATTTTAAGTACTAGTAATACTTACAGAGTGGCCCAATAAACCATATAACCTTTACTAACCAATCTCAGGATGTTTCTAAACTTACAGAGTGGCCCAATAAACCATATAACCTGTACTAACCAATCTCAGGATGTTTCTAAACTTACAGAGTGGCCCAATAAACCATACAACCTGTACTAACCAATCTCAGGATGTTTCTAAACTTACAGAGTGGCCCAATAAACCATATAACCTGTACTAACCAATCTCAGGATGTTTCTAAACTTACAGAGTGGCCCAATAAACCATATAACCTGTACTAACCAATCTCAGGACGTTTCTAAACTTACAGAGTGGCCCAATAAACCATATAACCTGTACTAACCAATCTCAGGATGTTTCTAAACTTACAGAGTGGCCCAATAAACCATATAACCTGTACTAACCAATCTCAGGATGTTTCTAAACTTACAGAGTGGCCCAATAAACCATATAACCTGTACTAACCAATCTCAGGATGTTTCTAAACTTACAGAGTGGCTCAATAAACCATATAACCTGTACTAACCAATCTCAGGATGTTTCTAAACTTACAGAGTGGCCCAATAAACCATATAACCTGTACTAACCAATCTCAGGATGTTTCTAAACTTACAGAGTGGCCCAATAAACCATATAACCTGTACTAACCAATCTCAGGATGTTTCTAAACTTACAGAGTGGCCCAATAAACCATATAACCTGTACTAACCAATCTCAGGATGTTTCTAAACTTACAGAGTGGCCCAATAAACCATATAACCTGTACTAACCAATCTCAGGATGTTTCTAAACTTACAGAGTGGCCCAATAAATCATATAACCTGTACTAACCAATCTCAGGATGTTTCTAAACTTACAGAGTGGCTCAATAAACCATATAACCTGTACTAACCAATCTCAGGATGTTTCTAAACTTACAGAGTGGCTCAATAAACCATATAACATGTACTAACCAATCTCAGGATGTTTCTAAACTTACAGAGTGGCTCAATAAACCATATAACCTGTACTAACCAATCTCAGGATGTTTCTAAACTTACAGAGTGGCCCAATAAACCATATAACCTGTACTAACCAATCTCAGGATGTTTCTAAACTTACAGAGTGGCCCAATAAACCATATAACCTGTACTAACCAATCTCAGGATGTTTCTAAACTTACAGAATGGCTCAATAAACCATATAACCTGTACTAACCAATCTCAGGATGTTTCTAAACTTACAGAGTGGCCCAATAAACCATATAACCTGTACTAACCAATCTCAGGATGTTTCTAAACTTACAGAGTGGCCCAATAAACCATATAACCTGTACTAACCAATCTCAGGATGTTTCTAAACTTACAGAGTGGCCCAATAAACCATATAACCTGTACTAACCAATCTCAGGATGTTTCTAAACTTACAGAGTGGCTCAATAAACCATACAACCTGTACTAACCAATCTCAGGATGTTTATAAACTTATAGAGTGGCCCAATAAACCATATAACCTGTACTAACCAATCTCAGGATGATTCTAAACTTACAGAGTGGCCCAATAAACCATATAACCTGTACTAACCAATCTCAGGATGTTTCTAAACTTACAGAGTGGCTCTATATACCATACAACCTGTACTAACCAATCTCAGTTTGTTTATAAACTTACAGAGTGGCCCAATAAACCATATAACCTGTACTAACCAATCTCAGGATGTTTCTAAACTTACAGAGTGGCCCAATAAACCATATAACCTGTACTAACTAATCTCAGGATGTTTCTAAACTTACAGAGTGGCCCAATAAACCATATAACCTGTACTAACCAATCTCAGGATGTTTCTAAACTTACAAAGTGGCCCAATAAACCATAAAACCTGTACTCCCCACTCTCAGGATGTTTCTAAACTTACAGAGTGGTCTAATAAACCATACAACCTGTTCTCACCACTCTCAGGATGTTTCTAAACTTACAGAGTGGCCCAATAAACCATACATTCAGTACTTACCACTCTCAGGATGTTTCTAAACTTACAGAGTGGTCTAATAAACCATACATTCAGTACTTACCACTCTCAGGATGTTTCTAAACTTACAGAGTGGTCTAATAAACCATACAACCTGTACTCACCACTCTCAGGATGTTTCTAAACTTACAGAGTGGCCCAATAAACCATACAACCTGTACTCACCACTCTCAGGATGTTTCTAAACTTACAGAGTGGCCCAATAAACCATACATTCAGTACTTACCACTCTCAGGATGTTTCTAAACTTACAGAGTGGTCTAATAAACCATACATTCAGTACTTACCACTCTCAGGATGTTTCTAAACTTACAGAGTGGTCTAATAAACCATACAACCTGTACTCACCACTCTCAGGATGTTTCTAAACTTACAGAGTGGCCCAATAAACCATACATCCTGTACTCACCACTCTCAGGATGTTTCTAAACTTACAGAGTGGCCCAATAAACCATACATTCAGTACTCACCACTCTCAGGATGTTTCTAAACTTACAGAGTGGCCCAATAAACCATACATTCAGTACTCACCACTCTCAGGATGTTTCTAAACTTACAGAGTGGCCCAATAAACCATACAACCTGTACTCACCACTCTCAGGATGTTTCTAAACTTACAGAGTGGTCTAATAAACCATACAACCTGTTCTCACCACTCTCACGATGTTTCTAAACGATATTTCTAAACTTACAGAGTGGCCCAATAAACCCTACATTCAGTACTTACCACTCTCAGGATGTTTCTAAACTTACAGAGTGGTCTAATAAACCATACATTCAGTACTTACCACTCTCAGGATGTTTCTAAACTTACAGAGTGGCCCAATAAACCATACAACCTGTACTCACCACTCTCAGGATGTTTCTAAACTTACAGAGTGGCCCAATAAACCATACATTCAGTACTCACCACTCTCAGGATGTTTCTTAACTTACATAGTGGCCCAATAAACCATACAACCTGTACTTACCACTCTCACGATATTTCTAAACTTACAGAGTGGCCCAATAAACCATACAACCTGTACTCACCACTCTCACGATATTTCTAAACTTACAGAGTGGCCCAATAAACCATACATTCAGTACTTACCACTCTCAGGATGTTTCTAAACTTACAGAGTGGCCCAATAAACCATACATTCAGTACTTACCACTCTCAGGATGTTTCTAAACTTACAGAGTGGCCCAATAAACCATACATTCAGTACTTACCACTCTCAGGATGTTTCTAAACTTACAGAGTGGCCCAATAAACCATACATTCAGTACTTACCACTCTCAGGATGTTTCTAAACTTACAGAGTGGCCCAATAAACCATACAACCTGTACTCACCACTCTCACGATATTTCTAAACTTACAGAGTGGCCCAATACACCACACAATCTGTACTCACCACTCTCACGATATTTCTAAACTTACAGAGTGGTCTAATAAACCATACAACCTGTTCTCACCACTCTCAGGATGTTTCTAAACTTACATAGTGGCCCAATAAACCATACAACCTGTACTTACCACTCTCACGATATTTCTAAACTTACAGAGTGGCCCAATAAACCATACAACCTGTACTCACCACTCTCACGATATTTCTAAACTTACAGAGTGGCCCAATAAACCATACATCAGTACTTCACCACTCTCAGGATGTTTCTAAACTTACAGAGTGGCCCAATAAACCATACATTCAGTACTTACCACTCTCAGGATGTTTCTAAACTTACAGAGTGGCCCAATAAACCATACATTCAGTAACTTACCATTCTCAGGATGTTTCTAAACTTACAGAGTGGGCCCCATCGTAAACTTACAGAGTGGCCCAATAAACCATACAACCTGTACTCACCACTCTCAGGATGTTTCTAAACTTACAGAGTTGCCCAATAAACCATACAACCAGTACTCACCACTCTCACGATATTTCTAAACTTACAGAGTGGCCCAATAAACCATACAACCTGTACTCACCGCTCTCAGGATGTTTCTCCCGAACGTGGTGCTCCAGTTCCCATCTCTCCTCAAAGTCATGACTGCAATCCGGACAACTCAGAGATGTGAATGGTTGCTCCGACTCGTCTAAGATGTCCAAAGGTTCGGCCTTTATGTTCATAGGCAGAATCTCGGGCACAATTGTCTCCTCTTGTGACTTTTGTAGTTGCTCAGCCTCAATATTTGTGTCTTTGATCAAGTTATCATCCTGCTTCTGTAAACAAAATCATAAGAACACATTTTACTTACTGTACTTAACAAAAAAATGTTATAAAAAAACTTATTTTAGAATAAGCTAAATTTTAAAAATGTATTAGAGAAAACAGGATATGTGTACTATTCAGGGCATCAAAATGTAATGGTAAAACTTCAGGACCATATTTTGCAATCATTTTCAACAAAAACCCATGACAACATTATTCCTTATAGCTCAGATTATTTCGTAGCAGAGCCTATTCTTGTTTTTCCCATAAATTGGTGTATTACATCAACATATATATTTTGTACAGTATTAATCCAAAATGCTGCCTACATTGACGTATCAGTTACGCAACTGATTCTGTAAATTCTTCTATATCCACATACTTACTGCATATGAATATACATGAGTCTCCTTCATTAGCTACTAGGAAACGAGTCAGTATAAGTATTTCCCAAATTAACTGATGGGTCACTTACACAACTGATTTTGTAAATTGCTGTGATCTCTTTAATATCCATTATGAAACCAGTTGCACTCTTACTATGTTGGTGTTGTGAAAACTCTAAAATGACAGTGAACAATAAAGGGGTAACCTTTACCCAGCCATTCCTTAGCTTCATGACATTAACTACAGGGCTTGAACTCAAAGTTGGTGGCAGTAGCAGACTTATTTGCACAACGTTTTAAGAATTCTCTGTAAAACACCGAAGAAGTAGTAGAGAACTTAATGTTTGAAACCTGTCAGAGCATGTTTGTCTCATTTACATTACCTATGATCGTAAAGAGTTTCTCTCAATACACAATTCTCAAACTCCTGTTTTAAAGTGGAAAACAAGGGGTCACTTAGAGGCAACCACAATTATCTGATATGACGCCTACAGACATCATATCAGATAAATTACTTATGTCACAGTATTAATTAAAAGTAATTAGGTTTATTTATCAATTTGTAAAGTGAAGAGGAACTAAATCATCAAATTAAGTCAGAACAAGTTGTGATTTAAGGTAAAATAATAAAGGTAAGATTGTAAATAAAAGTTGGGAATGAAAAAGTACCTTTTCAATGTTGGAATCCCAAAACGCGGCTTCATCAGGATCGGTTTTAACCGGTGTTGCTTCCAGCATATCCTGGAATGAGAAAACGTGAAAATTTGATGCAGTTTAAAATACAAAACTAATTCAATATGCATACCTATTGTAATGTCCATTACACAACAGTACTCATAGGAAATTGTTTAATTGCTCTTTTTCTGGAGAAAATGAGTATGAAAAAGGTGTCATCATTTACCTTTACTTGATAATTTCCAGTGGCAGACTACTGACTAAAGATAGAAGATGGTTATATGTATTCTTATTGGTTTAATGGTGAAATTTCCTCTCATTGGAACTGCAGATATGTGTGATACTGCGAACCAGGCAAACTACTGACTAAAGATAGAAGATGGTTGTATGTATTCTTATTGGTTTAATGGTGAAATTTCCTCTCGTTGGAACTGCAGATATGTGTGATACTGCGAACCAGGCAAACTACTGACTAAAGATAGAAGATGGTTGTATGTATTCTTATTGGTTTAATGGTGAAATTTCCTCTCGTTGGAACTGCAGATATGTGTGATACTGCGAACCAGGCAAACTACTGACTAAAGATAGAAGATGGTTATATGTATTCTTATTGGTTTAATAGTGAAATTTCCTCTCATTGGAACTGCAGATATGTGTGATACTGCGAACCAGGCAAACTACTGACTAAAGATAGAAGATGGTTGTATGTATTTTTATTGGTTTAATGGTGAAATTTCCTCTCGTTGGAACTGCAGATATGTGTGATACTGCGAACCAGGCAAACTACTGACTAAAGATAGAAGATGGTTGTATGTATTCTTATTGGTTTAATGGTGAAATTTCCTCTCTGGAACTGCAGATATGTGTGATACTGCGAACCAGGCAAACTACTGACTAAAGATAGAAGATGGTTGTATGTATTTTTATTGGTTTAATGGTGAAATTTCCTCTCGTTGGAACTGCAGATATGTGTGATACTGCGAACCAGGCAAACTACTGACTAAAGATAGAAGATGGTTGTATGTATTCTTATTGGTTTAATGGTGAAATTTCCTCTCGTTGGAACTGCAGATATGTGTGATACTGCGAACCAGGCAAACTACTGACTAAAGATAGAAGATGGTTGTATGTATTCTTATTGGTTTAATGGTGATATTTCCTCTCGGAACTGCAGATATGTGTGATACTGCGAACCAGGCAAACTACTGACTAAAGATAGAAGATGGTTATATGTATTTTTATTGGTTTAATGGTGAAATTTCCTCTCATTGGAACTGCAGATGTGTGATACTGCGAACCAGGCAAACTACTGACTAAAGATAGAAGATGGTTGTATGTATTTTTATTGATTTAATGGTGAAATTTCCTCTCATTGGAACTGCAGATACGTGTGATACTGCGAACCAGGCAAACTACTGACTAAAGATAGAAGATGGTTGTAAGTATTCTTATTGGTTTAATGGTGAAATTTCTTCTCATTGGAACTGCAGATACGTGTGATACTGCGAACTAGGCAAACTACTTGTGCTTAATATCACCTTCGCTATCACAATATCACTAAATGTCATAACACATAATGTACTTTTAATTGAAAACTTTAGCATAAAAACTACCCCATCTAAAATGTTTTACACTTTCAGCGCTAAATTAAAATTTTAAATACTCTCTCACAGCGGGGAATTATAATTAACCCTCCATGGGGCGCACCGAGGAGGTTTCCTCCGTGGTTATTTTATTTTATTCATAAGGCTATGTTATCCTGGTGTTGGCAGTTCGCGCTCTGGCTTACTTTACGAGCCTCATTCTAGGAAGTGATTACGATACCCCTCCCTCCGTTTTCAAAACAATAGTCAGTGCCAGGCGAGTTATTGTAACATGCTGGACGAAACCTCCGTGTGCGCCCGATTGTGCTCTGGTTTTTTCAGACAAAAATGCAATATACTGCTGCTGGTGTTGTGGAATAATTGTGTACCCAATACCCTCTAATGTACCCAATAATCTCTGAGATCATGGGTTTGATTATTTTGAAAATCAACTTGCGCCTCCTAATGATAATGTGACATCTGGTCGATGCTGCCTGTGTGACTGGAAAAAGAACCGTCCGTCAAAAACAAGATGTACACAATGCAAATTTTTCATTTGCCGTGAACACTCTTCTGTGCGATGTGTTGGATGTGTTACTGCAGAAGAAGAAATGGAATACAGCAGTGAGTCAGTGCAAGACATTTCTGTCACAACAATGGTGAATATTTCTACGATTTATTTTGATTTTAGGTTTTTAGAATAATATTTTTATGGTTAAAATATTTCATCATAGTTTATTTTTGTTTGTTTTTAACTTGAGGAAGAGTTTTATATTGTTAACTTAACCAATAAAGTAAGATTGATTGATATATATTGATTTTTATTAAACCCGGAGGAAACCTCCTTGCGCGCCCGATCGTGTTTTAAATTTTACGCGCCCGATGGAGGGTTAATAAAAAAAATTCATTCTGTTTAAAGTTCTTTTTTGTTTTTAGTTTATATAGGTATACTTGAAATAAAAAACTATAAATATTTTTTTACATCATAGTTTTTATTTTAAAAACTAATATTAAAAAAAATTCCAACTATTCAATTTTAAGATACATTATTTTTTAGAAAATAATTTTATATAACACATTACAGACCTCTTGAAAAAATAGTAAGTGTTACACATTTTGAATACCATTGACAATTCACAAAAATACTTACATATTTATTCAAAAAATGTTTTGAGTATGATATAACTCAAAACACTCTTGATCTGGATGTAGAGTTGGAGTGCTTACACAAGTTTTGCAAAAGTAGATTGTGTCCTTTCTCATTCATTTTTTTATGCATACAACACATCTAGTGCCCTCCTGTTTTTTTTTTTTTTTTTTGATAAAAAATTTCTTCCCATTTGTTGTTCCTCAGGGGGTCCTTGTGGTTTACAACCTCTTTTTCCTATGGAGTGCCATCTTCTCTGATACCAAGTCTTCAATCAGGCTCAGTCGAAACTCTGCGTCAGTCATTGGTTTTTGACTAAATTATCCTTGAACATTCTTGTATAATAAATATGAATTAACCACAATCACTTCTAACAGCCAAAATAAAATCTTCCTATACCACTTTTTAGCCCTGCGCAAAAATTGGTAAGAGGAAATATAATGATCGCTGCGATCCACAGCCCAAATGTGCTTCGTATAATCTAGAACTACATTTGGCTTTGGAACAGCAGGTTGATCTGGCCATTTATTTGGTACTTCAGTCATCTCTTTTTTGTCACCCTTACGGTAAGTACTAAGCATGGTGACAACTTTTTTGTCTCTCCAGCATAAAACCATGGAGTCTCCTTTTCTGTATGAATTTACTTCATCCTTTTTCATTTTTTTACTTTTCAGTTTGAGAAGAGGTGGCATACCAGTTCTAGTAGTCATTACAGTCCATGTAAGATTACAGTTTATTTTCAGAAGCTCTGAGGCTAGTTCTGGGCTCGTATAATAGCAGTCAGTGTATATATGAAGCATGGTTCTTATCACAGTAAACCACGTATTCGCTCAAGATTTTCACAATTTGGGTAGTTTTTAGTAAACTACAGTTTCAGATCAACGTTTCTTTTCCAAAATACGGGATAAAATTGTAAATATACCCGTTCTCACAATCAGATAAAACAAAGAGTTTCATTCCAAATTTCACCGGCTCTTGTAGGTTCTAAACCCTGAAACTTACTCTTCCCTTGAACAAAATTGTGCTCTCATCTACAGCAACAAAGTCACTTGGTGAATAAAAGAGCTGGCACTTTTTTTCATTTGGTCAACAATAGGTCTTATTAGAAATCCTCTTTTCCTGGGATTTGGCCCCTCACTATGGTTGAAATGAATGTTCTAAATAATATTTAGATAGGCATCCTTGACAAAAAAATCAGTAAAAAGGCAATTTGCTGTGTCCATTTAGTGGAGAAATAACTTTCAATATTAGTTAGTGGTATTAGGCCCATATTCAATATGACATCAAGAAATGCTTTGAGATCAGAAATAGAAATATAATCCCATTTATTTAGACGTGAATGAGGTGAGGTTATTGTGGCTTTTCTCTTATTAACAGTAATTTGTTTCATTACATATATAATTCAAAATGTCATCATTGAAGTATAGATAAAAATAATCGATTGGACTTGTTTCATGATCAAAAGAAATAGGTATGTTTGGGCCCTTATTTACATTATAAATTGGATTGTTTTCGTAGGTCCCTGATCATTGTCTGTTACATCTACCTGAACAGTAGCAATGTTACAGTGCTTACCCGTAGTGTTACGTACTTGAGGTATTGATAATTGACTGGCTTCCTCACTATTTTGTTCATCATCACTCTGAATCATTATTTCTGATATTATGTATTATAATATCCTCCTGATCATACTCCTGCGGCACATTTTCTGGCTGAAATCCACTTAAAAAAGAGGCATTTAGAACACCATCAATAAAATTGTCAAAGTCACTATCATCCGGGTTTGCCATTATTTCTGAAACTAAATTAAACAAAAAAGTATTTACAATGTCACAAATACATAACTGAAATAGTATAATAAGACATTCACTATAAATAAGATAGCAAAACTAAACGTTGAATCAGAATAACATTTGTATCAGCAAAACTAATAACAGAATAACACAATAAGTAAAATAAACAACGGCATAAAGTAAAGGTGATGTAAGCAGACCGACGAGTGAACAACAACTTGCGTGTCATGGCTGAGTCGGCCGGAGTGAGAAATGTAATACTCGTAACGGGATTGCAAACACAGTGCTTTGTTTAGTTGGCGCCGGGTCATTCAAGGTCAGTGGCCTTAAAACCATCCACCGCTGTCGGCAAGCGTTGCGTACCTCTAATAAACATATCCAACAGATATAACAAATATTTGTGAGATTTCTCGTATTACGTGTTTATAACAAATGTTATAATGGTGAGATATGTAGTTTTATGCATCCTAAGGATTAAGTTAAAGATCACCTTTTTTTACCAGGCAATGTTTTGGATAAGAAGCCCTCTCTAACACTTAACCTGGGGACCAACAGCTTAAAACAGGAGCAGCAGGGCAAAAACTGTTAGTGGTTTTATCAGGAATCGAACCCGGACCGGTTGCCTGGTAAGCCACCCCCTTAGCTATGGCCGCTCCACATGTTTATATCATTTTGAAGTTACACTTTCATTAGTTGCGTTAACTTGCAACTATACAACTTACAATATCTGGTTCCAGGGCTTCTTGCTTGATGTAGACAGAACTCTCACCGTCTTCATCCTGCAAACAAAACAAACAGAGAAAACTAAGTTTAATTACTTGAATATCTATGCTCGTAATAAATTCAGACAATGAATGTTACCAACTGTAAACTTATGATTTGTTTGTTTTTGGAAAAGGTAGGTAATAAAACCTGCTACTATTGCACGAATTGTAATGAAATTAATTAGTTTTTGGTAGATGCGGGATGAGAATTAATAACATGTGATTTATTGAAACCGAGAGAGAGAAAGGGAGAGGAAGAGGTTTTTAGTTAGAGAAGCAATAAGAATTGGTGTTGTGAATTCTAAGAAATAAAGCAAGAATGAGTGGAAAATCAACATTTTTGTTCAGCTCACCAAACAAGAGTGTGCAGATATGGTGGACAAAAATATGCAAACAAAATAAAGCAAAAAACACATAAATGAAAAATCGTACTTATCAAAGGGATGCTATTAAAACATTTCAAGGTGAAAAACCAAAAAAAAGGAATAAAGAAAGGGAACAAACTAACAAGATAACTTAAAAGAAAATAATAATAAAAAAAAAGTGCTAAAGGTTCTCAGTTCGATCCCAATCAGAGTCAATACATTTTGAGAAGGATCAGCTGATAACCACCGGCTGTTCATTTGTCATTGGGCTATTAATTAATGACACTTTCTAAGGATTAGTCGGCCTTAGTTTGTAACAATGACTACATTCGCTCATATACACTCATCACATTCATTTGAAATCCATATTCGCCCATATCTTGACGATCGGCGTCTTATCAATAAATAAATAAAGCAGAAAAAATTGTCAAACCAAACACGGTTTTTTAGAGGATTATATACCAGAAGCATGTGGAGTTAGGTAAGTCAACTGTATTGTATTGTAAAAAACAAAAAAATATACAATTGGATCATTTCTGTGATCTATAAAAAATTATGGCAAAATATCTTTTGAGTCAAAAAGTGATTCACAATACAGTTTGAAAAATATTTTGAAGTTGATTTCCCTACTCCCAAATATTTTGTTTTTTAATCTCTCCTTTACATATATGGACTGAATACTTTCAGCGTGTTTAATGGAATCTCCAAAACTAAACATAAAAGTATGTAATATTATTAAACATATGTAATTTTATTTTATTAAACAAATTTAAGATAAGGAATACACATCAAAAGAATACAAACCTTTTGTCATATTTAAAAAAAGGTGACAAGCAAATGTGCACTAACAATGGAGACATTGTATTACTAAATAGATAACTCATATAAAGTTATGTTCAAGTTGTCGGCGCTTAAGACAATACACAAGTTGAGAGTTAATACCCTGCCATCAAATTTGCCAATAATGAACCATTCGTAAAATAATGAGAGATTGATGAACCCATTCAACCTCCCAAACATGTTCATTGGTATTTACCAAGTCACCCTCCCACACACGTTCAGTGGTATTAGTTATGTCTCAGGTTCACAGACTGTACAAAAGCGTATCAGTCTTTTTAAAGAAAAAATCTGCATGCCCAAATGAAATGTGTCAGGATGGACAGCAAAAAATTATTGACCCTCAAACTGGCTTTTTGAAATTCTCTAACCGAAAGGCTGTTTTTGGGCGTTTTTCAAAGTTTTTTTTATAAAATGTTATAAAATATATGTAAGTAATTTAGTTACCTTTACTTGGAATCATTTTGTTCACAAAAGACAGCAGAACAATGTGGTATAGAGTAAATATTTATAATTAAAAGAAATTTTTCCTGTTTTCAAACAATTCAACTAAATAACTTTAGTAAGGAGTAATTTTATACTAGTATTTACCCATTTTATTTATATTTAGCACATTCTACGATATTCTTACCATCTCTTTCGTTAGATTACTATTGTAATTAAGATTCTTGTTCATGGACGTTTTCTTAGGGCTAGCTGCGAAGCTCCGGTAAATTTTTCTCTAATTGTCATATACTTTTTAAACATTTCTTTAAGTATTACCGCTACAATAACATCAATATCTTATAACAAAACTGCTATTCTTTAATATTAAATAAATAATAACGAACCAAGCAATGCCACAGTCACTTGCATAGGCAGTTGCATAGTTGGGCACAGCAGCTCTTCGATTGCCAGTTGAGGAGCCATCCTCGCCAATGATATTAGCTGTGGGTGAGGGAGGGAGGGGCCAATAAATTTGTATAGGCCACTTGGCTTCGCTACCTAAAGAGCAAGTGGCCGACTGTTCACGAAGTAAAATAATTTGGCGAGCGTGAACATCTAGTGCTTTAAAAACAGTCAACTGAGAGTTGAGGTTATGTTATTGTTTCCAAAACAGGTTGTAGACCACTGGGTAAGTAGCTTATTGATGTTGGACATTAAAACATCTAGTTTATATTCGTGATTTTAGTTTGTCTTTGTGCAAAACTTTAAAACTATTCAATTTTTATTTCACAGGCATAAAATGTTATTGGTATACCTTGTACGTGTGTGCTTTTGGTGATAAGCTTGGCGTTGTTTACTGTATCTGCTTTTACATAACCACTTGACTTATCATTTGGTGGACCAGTCTATGCCTGTATACCTTGTACGTGTGTGCATTTGGTGATAAGCTTGGCCTGGTTTAATGTATCTGCTATTACATAACCATGTAACATACCTACCATTCGACCAATTTAAGCCTATGTACCTTGTACGTCAGTGTATTTGGTGATAGGCTTGGCTTGGTTTAATGTATCTGCTATTTCATAACCATGTAACATACCAACCATTCAAACAGTCTATGCCTATATTCCTTGTACGGCTTTGCAATTGGTGATAGGCTTGGCTTGGTTTAATGTATCTGCTATTACATACAGCTCTGTATGTATGCAGCTGTATAATACAGCTGGCTCTGTAAAATGTATGTAATATTGTATGGTTACTATGTTCGTTACAGTTCATAACCATAAAATATGATTATAAATACACAACAATCTACATAACCTACTATTATTAGCCTACAGCTGAAAGTAATCAAACGCAAGGTATATTGATTTAAAATCATAAGTCTGAATATTACTCTAATTTAACGCTATCATGCAAATTTACGACAGATTTTAATAACTTACATTTGTTTCATCATCACTGCTATTCCTGGAACAAACAATTTAATTACAAATCTTAATCATGCAAAAATGAAAAATTATATCTTTATCGCTTAATCATTAATATTTTTGTTTTAAAACATTAAAATATTGAATAGTAATGTTTTATCTATATTTTTATAGTTTTTAAATAATTTTTATCATTTTGTTTTATATGCAGATGATAAATCGGGTTTTCTAAAAAATAAAAACCCAAAGATATTGCAAACGAAGATTCATGACTCGATATCAAGAAAATCTTTTACTCAAAGAATCCAAAAGAAACATACTTCTGTTCAATTTTAGTTATTGGATGGTTCTAAAAAGAAATCCGTTCAATTTTAGTTATTTGATGGTTCTAAAAATAAGTCCTTATAAGTTTTAGAAGTAATGGCAGATCAACCTTTTAATTGGGAAGAACATTTTTCAAATTTCTCTGAAAAAGATTAAATTTTTTCAAATTTGCATTTAAAACAATTTCTTATTTTATTTGCATGGAAATATGAAAAGTCGTCTACTTTGCTTACATACAATCCATTTTAAAATATGCAACTGTATTGTAGGATTTGGGAAAAAAATTAACTTAATATTTAAAGCAAAACAGTCAATAATAAGAACTATTTGAAATGCAAAAAACTGCTGTAAACCTTTTTTTAAAAAATTACGAATTTTAAATTTACCGTGTCTCTATATTTTTGAAATTAGGAAAACTAACCAATACGTCTATTTGACAGTTTAAAATTTGATCAGATTATCAGAAAAGAGCCCTTTTTTCATAGGACCCAAAATGTATAATAAATTACCAATAAGTATTATTAATTTAAATGAATTATTTTTAAACCACCATAAGAATTTGTTGTAAGAGAATTCTTAGATGCCTTTAAATATTTAAATTTTGTTTATTTTTATGTATTATCTACCTATTTTAAGCCACAAAGTAAATGACAATGATTTAGTTGTAAATAATTTTTTTAATTCTCATATATTCCAATAAAATGATTTAGTCTGTGAGGCCTTTGGCCTTCAATGTAGGAATCTTCAGCCATCAAAAAATTATAATTTTAAAACATTTGTTTACAAAATATAATAATGTAAATATTTTAAACATATGGTAGATTTTAAAAATAATTAAATCTAAAGTGTGTATATGTAAATATGAATACATAGTAATTTTCAGTTAAATTATTCTATATAAACGGAGAATTTTGAATGGGAGAAGGTTCATTATTTACAATTAGTGTATTAAATTTGTTTATGTAGAATGTTTCTGACGCATCTAATAATTGATTTGTTAACTTGTTTTAGAACTTCAAATTTTGAAAAGTGATGTCCTTTTTCTAGTGCATGTGTTTGGCCATTGCTGATTTTTCACATTGTACATACTTTAAATTTGCTGTGTGTTCTTTGAATCTTGTTTTGATTTTTCTTTTTGTTTTAATTTTTTTAATACTATAAAAAGGACATAAATTTTCAAATTTTGAAGTTTTAAAACAAGTTAACAAAAATCAATTATTAGATGTGTCAGAAACATTCTGAATGAACAAATTTAATACACTAATTGTAAATAATGAACCTCCTCCCATTCAACATTCTCCGTTTATATAGTATAATTTAACTGAAAATTACTATGTATTCCTATTTATATATACACACTTTAGATTTAATTATTTTTTAAATCTACCAAATGTTTAAAGTATTTACATTATTATCCCTCCCGGCGTTACTTGTCGAAAATTCGACCGCAATAGCGGCGCTCTGAATGATACCTGTCGATTCGTCGACATCAAGCAATCGTTTACAAACTATAATGTTAACTCGGTTATTTTTCGTAATAATACATCGTAATATTTATGAATCGATAGAGGAGATTCTACTTTATATCGCACGTCTTTGGATTTCCTCTATTCCCTGTTGAAAAAAAAATAAATAAATAAAAACAGCTGATTTATACAACGCAATTTTTGTGTTAACAGTCTGTCAGTGTTTCAGAGAATTCATAGTGTACCTTTTTCAGTGTAGTAATAAACCTTATAATGTATATAGTTTCTTTTTATATATAAAATTTGCAACAAAACTGCTATTTTGGTTTTTTTTATATAGTGAAATAACTCTTACTGGCATAGTGTAAACTTTGAACAAAACTTAGGAAATTTTGATTTTTTACAATACAATCAAGGATAACATCAACAATACTCAAGGTAGGAAAACAAAAATATTTTTCTAATATAGCTTATTTTGTTTACTTTACATTGATATAAAATACTTTAAGATTTTACTTATTTTTGTGTGTGCTCAACATTTTTCTACAAAACGCTGCAAAGTAGCTCAAAAAGGCTGGACATTAAGGAGTGGACTACTGGACGCTGGGAGGGTTATATTTTGCAAACATATGTTTTAAAATTAGAATTTTGTTGATGTCTGAAGATGCCTACATTGCAGGCGAAAGGCCTCACAGAATAAATCATTTTATTGGAATATATGAGAATTTTAAAAATTATTTACAATTTAAAATCTTCCAATAAAGAACTCAAAGAAGAAATGAATGATTTAGTTCTATCTATGTTTAATCTAAATATTTAATAATTAATTATTATATGTAGCGTCTATTCAAAATGCATCACACATGAATGTTTTTGTGCTTAATTAAATAGTAAATAACACTGACCTGACAAGTTCATCCTTAACACTGCCGGACTTGTCGAGTGTGATCCAGGACTTGATGGCTTCACCATGGAGGTTCAAGGTTGGCAAAACATCGTCCCTTAATACTTTCTCGCCACATTCATTCTTCACCCAATCATCTGGTTCAAAATGTATCTGCAAAGCAAAGATGTATCGTAAAATACTGCGCTTTCACAGTAGCACTTTCAAAATTTTTTTATGAAATGATCTCAAAATAGAAACAAGGTAAAGAGTTTTAGCTTGCCTTTTTTTTTTTTTTTTTTGTATTTCCATTCGTACAAAATCAAAATCTTTATTTGACAGCAACATGATAAAAAATGCATCGCAATAGTCAGTTCTACTAGCTTAATCTAAAATTTTAAACATTCATATCAAATAGAAACCTCTCTGTTAAACAAACAGCATTTTCCCTTAATTTCCCACTCCCAGCGCCGGTTGTCAGTATTTTAGATGTGGTTTCCAAGATGTGTGCCATAAACTCGTCAGCAATATAAATTGCTTGTGTCGCTAAGCAACGTTTGAGACCAATTTGTAACACCTTAGGCGTTGGGACATTTTTATTTGAATCCAGCAATTTCTTGACAAAACGAACACCAGAGTATTAGGGCAAGCGTTCATGAACTACCATCTTGTGTTTCCCAGTTTGGTAGTTAAGCCTCTGGTACCTTAACATGTACTTTCCAGCCACATATTATGGTGCTTTTAGAGATGCAAAATAAAGTAGTCTCTAGTATGTAAGAGTTAGGCAGTGTCATTTGTTGCAATTTTTTGAAGGCTTCTTTGCAAGATTCTCTGAACTTTAGCTGTGCAATATGCAAATCAATTGTTTTTGCTATTTGAACGCTCTGCAGAAGCTCACCACAGTACCAAACCGTAGGTAAGATGGGAGTAAATCAGGCAGTAATACCCAGTTACCAGGAACTGAGTTGGGCAACATTTAGCCGAGGACCTCAATTAACCTGAGGACAATTTGGAGCAAACAGGGGCTATTCAGTTGTTTTCCCAGGAATTTTTAATTGACAGACTCATCTAGCAAAGCATCTTCCAACCAAACGGTTGGGCCCTCTATGACAATTTGTGGTCACAACCCAAACATCAAGACATTACATTTTGAGAGATTTGTTCAAATAAGTTGATGTTATTAATGTCAACAAATGTTTGCTGTTCTAGGACTGGTTTTATTATTGATGAAAAAGGGTCACATCATCAGCATCTGTATTACCTTCCCATGGAGTAGTAATGACTCTATGTCGTTGACATAATCAGGAAAAGAATCTGAGTGAGTATTGAACCCTGTGGGACACCATATCTCAGATCATTTGGTTCAGAGAATTGTCTCAAATTTAGATGACTTGGGAAAAAGTTATTTAGGAAAGAGCATAGCCACTTCAGTGGCATATTTCATCATTAATAAGGTAGTGGGTAGTAAATATGAGGGCTAAAAGAAAAATAAAACAGGTTTTACATTGTTCCACGTCTTAATAGTACTGGAGATAGCAGCTTGGATTTGGGAAGATTCGATTATCCCTTTTTGCTTAGTAATTGAATTTTTTTTACAAGAGAGGAAATTTTGTGTTTGACTCGGGTGGCCAAGCTTTAGAGTACCATTGGAGCATTTGGTGTGGGGGGGAAGGGATTAAAATAAAAAATCAATTCCAGCTTTTAAAAGTTAACAAAAACCCAACAATCTAAATAAGAGAACTGGATCACCAACTTCCGCCGCGATCAGGTTGCCTTGTCGATCGGGCTGCGTGCCCGCCACTCAGCCGGCAATCCAGTTATATTATATAGATCGATGCAAAAAACAACATAGTAAAAATATTTATTTTAAAATGAAAAAAATGCGCTCTTTTGTTGTAGCAAACAATCTTTGTGAAAAAGGCTGCATTCTATGTCTACAGGTTTTCCTTGGAAATGTTTGCCAAACGAAGATGTGTACTTAGGTACTTAACATCAGTAAGTACTAATGTTTAGTAGTTCAACAACACTGTAGTAAATGTATGTAGTGGTGATCAGTTAAGCATTAGGCAGTTGATATTTTCTAGCTTCCAACCATAGTTTGAAGTCAATTATAAGACATTTTCATTTTTATACATGAAAAGCTCAGACCACCAGCATTATAATTCCCGGCTTAGTAGCTCAGTGGCTAAGGCTTCGGACTCCAGAACCATGTGAACTGGCAAGTGAAGTAAAAATCAACAATTAATATCTCTTAAACGCATATTCATCACACATTTTATTTTCATCAGTCTTGATCTAGAAATCATTCTACAACCTCTCCAACACCCACTCCCTCCTTCAGTGGCGTAGATAAGGGCCCCTCCCTTATCCGAGTTCAGAGGGCCCAGACCCCCCAGTCCTAAAAAAAGTAGGCGTTAAATTAAATGGTGTTTCCAATATATTTTGTTATTGGTTTAATAACTATTAAGGCAATAGTAATATAGCTAAAGCCAATACATTTAATAGACTCACTTTATAGGCGAGAAGTTGACAGTAAGAATTATCGCAAACGATCATGCCTTCCTACTGTTTTGGCTTTTACTGATTATATTCGTACCATTAAGTGGTACAATTGGTGGGCGGGAAGGCTTTGTATTCGTACACACTCGGCAGTACTCGTAGATTTACGTTGTTTGTTGACCCCCACTCCCTGTTAGTGTTAGCTTGGTTCCTAGAAGAGTCTCACAGTCCTATTCCTGTTAATTTACATATTGTGTTATTTGTATAACAAAATATTTAAATTATCAACAAAATGATTTATCAGTGTGTTTCAGTACAGATTTTTACATGTTTCAGTCGAAACTAAATTTTCCTGGCTACGCTTAGCATCCACCGCGATGTATCTCTGTCGTCAAGTGAAGTCTTGGATAAGCTCGCCAAATCAAAGAAACCACTTTTGTTGTTGTAATCTCTTGACAAAATATAATAATTTAACTATCTATATACATGGTTTTGCTTATGTTCTTACACGTTAAAAGAATAAAAATAATGATGTTACGCTATAACCTCAGATTAGATTGACAGCTAAAGGAATCGAACAATGTGAAAATTACTCTTTAGTAATAAAGTTTATGTGTTTTGACAAATATATTTTATTGAATAAATAAGGTAATTCATTGCACGATGAAATTTTCTAAATAACAAATAAAATAAAATTGCATATTATAATTTACCAATAAATTATAAATATAAATTAACTGTGATGTTATTTAAATTTTCAGGTGTTTAATAGCTAAAATGGCAATTTGTAAGGATTTTTTTTTATTTCCGGGGGACTACCCCCGGACCCCCCTTCTGATGGAGGGAAATCCATACCCTCCTGGAGGACCCCCCGGATTATTTTTATCTACGCCACTGCCCTCCTTACAAGTACGTAAGGAGGACCCTATCAACAAAAATAAGTGGGAACAATGCATCAAATACTGGCATTTGTTACTAAAATCTATAGCCTTTATTGATTGTTTCTTCACAATTTGTTAGTTATTGTTTATTGCTGTTTTGAATCTAGATCTACAGCGTCACGTTTACCATTAGCACAATTTAAATTAAATTCAATGTAAATTTACCTGACACAGGGCACTAACGCTGGTGGGTAACCAATCTTCACGGTTAATTCTCTTTATCCACTGCAGCCTTCTCTCAGGGTCTGTAGGTAGACGTATCAGCTCACTGGACTCAGACGTGTTGGTACACGCAAGGGCACAGCAGGTCACGTACTTGCTGAAACACACCTCATCATGTTCACACAAGTTAACACTGTTTGGTGATTAGTTCTTGCACGTTCTCTTTTATTTGTCTAGTTACAAGTTTTAATTTATTGTAATTGCTACTAAAATACATTCTTATTTATTTCAATTTATTTAAGATATTGAATACAAGAGACATTAATTATTATCTGTCCTTTTTATCTATTAATACTGAAATCTTCATTAAATAAAATTGTTAGTGAGACCACAAGAGAAAAATCTTGAGCTTACTCATAAAATGTATACTCCCTTCTTCGGGCCCAGATATTAATTTGTTTTAGCTAGAGAATCCCTTCATGGGATACAGATAATAATTGTTGCAACTTAAATATATCCCTTCATGAGACACAGATAGTAACAGACACAACTTGAGCATCCTTCATGGGACTCAGATAGTAATTATTGCAACTTGAGTATCCCTTAATGAAACACAGATAGTAACAGACACAACTTGAGCATCCTTCATGGGACTCAGATAGTAATTATTGCAACTTGAGTATCCCTTAATGAAACACAGATAGTAACTGACACAACTTGAGCATCTTTCTTGGGATTCAGATAGTAACTGTTGTAACATGTGTATCCCTTCATGGGACTCAGATAGTAATTGTCGCAACTCAAGTATTCTTTAACGGAACCCAGATAGTAATTGTCGCAACATGAGTATCTCTTCATTGGATCTAGATAGTAATTTTCGCAACTCAAGTATTCTTTAACGGTACCCAGATAGTAATTGTCGCAACATGAGTATCTCTTCATTGGATCTAGATAGTAATTGTCACAACACAAGTATTCCTTCAAGAGACACAAATAGTAACTAACACAACTTGAGCATCCTTCATTGGATCCAGATAGTAATTGTCGCAACACAAGTATTCCTTCAAGAGACACAAATAGTAACTAACACAACTTGAGCATCCTTCATTGGATCCAGATAGTAATTGTCGCAACACAAGTATTCCTTCAAGAGACACAAATAGTAACTAACACAACTTGAGCATCCTTCATTGGATCTAGATAGTAATTGTCGCAACACAAGTATTCCTTCAAGAGACACAAATAGTAACTAACACAACTTGAGCATCCTTCATTGGATCTAGATAGTAATTGTCGCAACACAAGTATTCCTTCAAGAGACACAAATAGTAACTAACACAACTTGAGCATCCTTCATTGGATCCAGATAGTAATTGTCGCAACATGAGTATCCCTTCATTGGATCTAGATAGTAATTGTCGCAACACAAGTATTCCTTCAAGAGACACAAATAGTAACTAACACAACTTGAGCATCCTTCATTGGATCCAGATAGTAATTGTCGCAACACGAGTATCTCTTCATGGAACTCAGATAGTAATTGTCGCAACTCATGTATCCTTCAGTAGGATCTAAATAGTACTTGTCGCAACTAAAGCATGCCCTTAAGAACAATATCACCAAGTAATTGATGATTCCACAATCAGGAATGTTATACACCTGTTTTTACCCAGTCTTTTTGTTTTTATAGTCAATGATTATACTCTTATCCCTTCGCGAGCTAATTTATATTCTTAAGTATGCATATATGAAACTTGCTTGGGTCACTACTAAATTTGCTACCAATATACAATATTATGCTTTAAAATTAACTATTATATGCAAAATGAACTAATATTTGGCCGGAATAATTTTGTTTACAATTTTTCAAAAAATAATACGTATATACATGTTATTAGCTCTAAGCGAAATTGTTTTGTACGTTTTTATCCGTCATTAGCTTGTTCTACTAAAATCAGTTGTTAGGTAAGTTTGAAATAAAATACTAATTAGTTATTAATTTCATTTGATTGTATAACCTAATGACTAAACATGACATTACAAGTGTATTCAAGCATATTTCTCTTTAATATGATATGCCTCACAGCTGATTTATGGATGCAAGTGAGGCTTTTCCTGGCAGGTTTTGCTAAAGTAAACAGACCTAAACCATATAAATAAAATAAACAACAAATCCAATTCAAAAGCATCGAAGTAACTCATCTAAGTAAACAAAGTATGCAGCGCGGAACACAGCACACAAAGCACTGGATGCTGGACTAACAACGACACAAGTTTTGAGAGAGATGAGGGTCAGAGAGGGTAGGGAAGGGATGGGAAGGGGGGAGTCAGCAATAGTATTGGGTGGAGGGTGTAGTATGACTAATAACAAATTGTGTGTGACCTTGGGAGGCAGGGTGTGGATAAAACAAAGTCAAATTTCATATGACAGGTATTCCCAGCAAAAACTGATCTAAAATGAGTGAGTGTATATATACGCACACCACTCGGTGGAGAAAAATGTTTGCGTATATAATCGGCAAACATTTGCCGATTATATACGCAACGCAAGTATAGTTTGAAAGCAACATATTTGCAGTTTTAATCTTAGCACTGACCAGATACAGACTCATGAAGAACTTCACATTTATTAGGAACTGCAAATAAACACTTCTATCACTTAGTTATTGAAAATTTCTTCAAGTAACTTACCTTTCTGCTGATTCTTCAGTATCAAGAACTTCATTGGAACGTTTATGTCCTCTTCTTCTCTTAGGCAGAAACTCTTCAGATCCCTCATCCTGAACAAACAATAATTAATTATTAAAATTAATGGCGATAAAGGAGGAGATCCCACTATGTACTATGTGAATTTCTACCTTATACAGCACATACAAACCCTTATATTTTTTTAATAATCCCCTGCTAAAACACTAAATAAATTATGCTTAGCATTTTTCCAACTACCTTTTTTTGAAATTATAAAAGATTGATGTTTCTTAAATAATCACTAGCATCATCAACCAGCATTTAATTTCCTCTGGTATAATGTCATCTATCTGACCTTCCTTAGGGTATTCTATCTTTTCCATTGGTAAAGTTTAAGGACCCAAATCAAGGGGGAAGAAATGTTATTGTTATGTGTATGGATTAGAAACCTTACAATTTCACATAGTTTCAAACACAATGAAACAAACACAATGTTTTACAATAGGAAATAACTTCATCATAACTCTTTTCTTATGATGATGTATTTGATATGAATATTTTGGGTTGCGAGTTTTCCCTACCACGGTGGTTTCCCTGACTCACCCTTTACTTGTCCATAACAAGGGATGTCCCTAACACTTGGCCATGTCCCAAACACAACTAACAACGGCTCTCCCATCTACCTTCCATTCGGACATAAATACTGATGGCTACTGATGAACTCAATATATTTTTTATAAATTATCACCTCACATCAAACATTAAAGCATATTTTACATTAATTTAGGATGTAGCAAATTATACTTCTTAGTCTTAGCACATTTAAGAGATGGTTAAACTACAAATTAATCTATAAAAGACCTCAGGAGACTACTTCACAGTTAGTATTCACACACTCTTGTCAGCCTCCATATTTTTGTAGTAGGAAAACTATAAACACATGTAACATAACCTCAAAACAGAGCAACAAATCTAACAGACCACAAAAGCACATGTCAACGATTTGATGCCGCCAGCACTGGCAAACGATGTATAGAAGAAAACTACTGTGTTTATTAACTAGATCGCTCGCTCGATCCATGGTGAGCATGGAGCTGCAGTCCGGCCACCAATCACTTCCCCTTCCACTTTGTTGACAAAAGGAGCTGTCCTGACTTTATCTTATCTGTGTTTTACCAATCTCCCTCCTTATGCCAAGTTTTTTAATTTTTTTTTATTTATATAACTTATTATAATGTTATAGTCCTTATGTTTGTGTTAATTTGTTAAATTACATTTCATAACACAAAAATTTAAATTTTCTAACAGTGGATATATAATTAATAGACTCTAGAAACAATGAAAAAGTAAACTGTTTAATCTGTAGAATTAATAAAATGTAGGGCAGGTTATAAATAAAAATTCATTTTTCAAATTATTATATTTAATAAATTATGAGGGAAAAAATTTGTACGAACTTTATTAATATATTAAAACAGTAGGTCCAAAAAAGCTTATGTTCTATCATAATATTACATATTATGATAGAAACTGGATAAACTGGATGTTATTGTACAGTACACAGGTCACTCGGAGGCACAGGTAGCAGTAGGATTGTTATTGTATAGTTTACATGTCACTTGGCAGGCACAGGTAGCTGAAAGGATGTTATTGTACAGTACACAGGTCACTCGGTGGCACAGGTAACAGTAGGGTTGTTATTGTATAGTTTACATGTCACTTGGCAGGCACAGGTAGCTGAAAGGGTGTTATTGTATAGTTTACATGTCACTTGAAAGGCACAGGTAGCTGAAAGGATGTCATTATACAGTTTACATGTCACTTGGCAGGCACAGGTGTCAGTGGGGGTGTTATTGTATAGTTTACATGTCACTTGAAAGGCACAGAAAGGATGTTGTTGTATAGTTTACATGTCACTTGAATGGCACAGGTAGCTGAAAGGATGTTATTGTATAGTTTACATGTCACTTGAAAGGCACAGAAAGGATGTTGTTGTATAGTTTACATGTCACTTGAAAGGCACAGAAAGGATGTTGTTGTATAGTTTACATGTCACTTGAAAGGCACAGGTAGCTGAAAGGATTAGTGTTGTAAAATGCCTGGGCATTTATAAGTCAGGGCAAATGCCCAAGGAATATGTTCTGACAAATGCCCAAAATCTATAAATGCCCGGGCATTTATTTACTTTAAATGTGAATAGGCCTCAACAATAGAGGACAGTGTTATGACCATAATTGTTCATACATTCTAAAATCTCAATATATATATATATATAAATTTACAAAATGCCTGTATATTTAAAGGCTTATATTATATTTATATTAAGCTTAGCAAATGAAAATAGTTTGTGTCTTAAGTTGATTTATAGAAAAATTGAAAATGTTGGTTTTTCTATAAGTAAAATTATATACATAATTGTTGGTTTTATAATTGGGAATTGGGAAAAGAAATTCAGACATTCAGACTAAAAATACGAATTATTATTATTTCTCTTATGTGTTAATTTTTTAAATAAGCAATTTCCAACTCTTTCCTTTTCTCCCATTCAATGCCTCCAACCATCTCTCCATAATTTGTTTCCTAGGTTATTTCTTTATCCAGCCTCCTTGAATGAAAAGTAAGTAATTTTATGTTTTTATTTAAACCAGTAGGGGCAGGCCTAATGAATTCACAATGAGAATATTATTTTGAAAATATATTTTTTTTAATAGTTTATAATTTATATTTTAGTTGTTCATACCTTTAAAAATATTGTCATCCTCCTGATGTAATTTATTATAAATTACCTTAGTCACATTTTTAGTATTTATAGGGTGCAAATGTAAAGTTGTAAATAAAAAATATGTTTAACAACTCCACAATATATTAAGGCACTCATTTATAATATGGGGGTTTTGCAAATATACAGAAGTTTTAACAAGCTCAAGATTTGTTAAAAAACGACACCTTTGATAATGGTCTTAAAGTAATTTTTAGAAACTCAATACTGGTCTTGAAGAAATGTATTAGCAGTAGGCAGTCAAATAAATATTTACAAGCAGTTAAAGGTTAAAACTACCTTTTTAAACAAACGCCCAGTGTTTTAGGCGCTTAAAATTGCTTTGGGCAAATGACCATTTATAAATGTTCTGTCCACTGGGCATTTTCCCAGCCTAGTCACTAGAAAGGCTGTTATTGTACAGTTAACATATCACTTGGCAGGCACGTCTAGCTGTAGGGAAGCTATTGTATAGTTTATATATAGTTTAGAGATCATTTGGTAGGCACATCTAGCTGTAAGGAGGCTATTGTATAGTTTACAGATCATGTGGTAGGCACATCTAGCTGTAAGGAGGCTATTGTATAGTTTATAGATCATTTGGCAGGAACATGCAGCAGTAGGGAGGCTTTTTTTGTAGTTAACAGGTCAGTACCACTGAACGTGTATGGGTGGGCGGGTAGGTCAGTACCGTGCTGTACGTGTATGGGAGGGCGGGTGGGTCAGTACCACTGTATGGGTGGGCGGGTGGGTAAGTACCACTGTACGTGTATGGGTGGGCGGGTGGGTCAGTACCTCTGTATGGGTGGGCGGGTGGGTCAGTACCACTGTATGGGTGGGCGGGTTAGGTTAGGTTAGGTTATGTTAGGTTATGTGTTAAATAAATTGTAATTGCTGTACTAGTGAGTTGTGACAGTTCTAAAATAAGTTCACACAAAACAAATTTATTAGCGAGTAAGTACAAAATGTATGCGAACAGTGGTATTGACCCACCCGCCCACCCCATACACATACAGTGGTATTGACCCACCCACCCATACACGTACAGTGGTATTGACCCACCCATACACATACAGTGGTAGACCAACTGTCAGATATATCATTCCATACGAGTACACTAAATATAGTAGCCTACAGTAAATAATTTATACCGCCAACATTTATTATGATTTACAAATAAACAACCTCATACCAATGAATATACATATATAAGAAACAAAATTCCAATGTTAAAAAGTCAGACATTTTTTTTTTTCAATTTTGTCATCTTGGCCCGACCGCCGCTAGGTAAAGCTTGTTGCGCAGCAGTCTACTATAGACTAGTACAGTGAGTACAGGCTAGTAGAGTGAAACAGAGGGCGGCGCAGCCGGCTGGAGAGAGATGGAAGATTTCAAATTACCATGAGAATGAGAGAGAAACATAAAGGGCGGAGATGGGTATTGGGTTGGGAGGAGGGTATGGGCATTGATTGGGCTCAGCCAGCGCTGCATATCGGCAGCCGCGCTAAGCCCCTTCCTCTGCTACAGGAAGGCCGATTATTTCTCTCTTTTCGCTTCTTATAGATGTGTATGCATTGCTCGTACACTAAATATAATAATTACAACAAGGCTTGAAGAAGGCCTAATTGACTTATTACTGACTGCATGTTCAAAATGGACAGGAACCGCTCCTGACATCAGTCTTCCACTGGGCAATATGTCGTCTTCCTTAAAGTGTTTTTCACACTTTCTTGTTTGTGTACAATTTTTCAGGTGGTATTCCTACTAGTTCCGGGTTGCCTGAAAATAAGACTTCTTTGTATTTTTTTTTTTTTATATTTTACTTATTACTTTGTTATTATTTTTTCTTGGATTAAATAAGTGCCTTTATTCCACTCTACATTATAAGGGAGTTGACAATCACCTAAAGTGCAAACTCATAATAACCCTTGACCCTATTTACCCTCTGGACTAAAGATGTTGATGGACTAATAACACCTGATAAAGATAAGAGTTTTGTACCTATCAAAACGTTGTGTTAACTGTTGGGATCTCCAAAAATTGATCAACCAAACATGTAATGGCTAAATTCCATTAAAAAGTCAAAATACATAAAAACAAGATTAACAAATTACCAATGTATCTGAAGAATTTGGATTGGAAGGCCGTTTTGGATTAAACTATTTGTATTAATTTAAATAAGTTCAATTTTATAGGAAATTAGAAACTTGTATCTCGATAGGCTCTCTGGTTTACTACAAAAAAATATTAAAAACGCACCCAGACAGAACACAGATGAAAAATATTTATAATCAGTTGAATACCAAAAATAATATATTTTCGTAAATTAGACAATTATATGTTATAACAATGAAAATACTGCACTTACCTAAGTTAATGATCCACACTTGATAATTTTGTTTCGGGATCCTGAACATCCTCAGACCTTCGGCACTCTTGTAAGAATTGTTGCAGAGGGTATAACAACATTTCACATGAGCCATGGTGATAAAACAAACCAAACAAAAACTCTGCTCCGTTTAATTTGTTGTAATCACAACAGAGTCGCGAAGTTTCGATGTACGTAAACCGGTAAAACAGTATGATATTTAAATGAGTGCAACAACCAAAACTATATCGTGACTGTTGGGTGATGGCTGAGCTGTTGATGTTGGCAGGAGGGGAAGGGCTTTGCGCGCAGTCGGCCGTTCAACTTGGCAACAGCGCTCGGTGATGACTTGCCTGGGTGGACAGCAGCGCTCGTCTGATGGTCAAACTAACAACGATTGCCGTTGTCGTTCCAATAATTGCATTGCAGTGGCACTCTTATGTATTTCCATTGTCTGTTGTTTCATCCATTGTACTTCCTTTTACAAGTATTTTAAAAAGGAAACCATATATTATTTTTCGCATCTTAAGTAGAATTCTATCAGTAACTTACTCTAGATACGTTCCCAAAGGCAAGTGGAAGATTGAAAAATAAGGTAAAAATGTACGTGTTCGATCATGCATGGTTAACCCTTCTCTACCCATAGAATATTGATCTGTACGGGGAACTTCAAAGATTTGTTATGACCTTTACTTAACACCATACAATATTGCAAGCATTTTAAGTACTGTACATTTAATTTTTATTTGTATACAAATAATACATACGGAATTACTCCCGGTGTCACGTAACAACTCCCAATTTCCCCCAAATTTACACTCTTGATAAGAACGTCTCCATGCTGCTAGATAGTACCCTCCTCTGTTCTTTCTTCTATCCCTAACACGTTTGGAATGGATCTTCAGAGGTCGTCCCATTTTACGCCCAGCCGACCTTACTCACTGAACGTTCAAGGTCACCACATCGTTCAAGTTCAATATTACGTAGACGCGAAAACTCGTCATGCGAATGGTCCGCTACAGACGCCTGACTGCTGTAGTTACCGCGGTGACTGTAGGGTGGAACACTGCCTCCCCTCCTCAAGGCATTTTTATGTCCTATTCTAAATTACTGCTCGTCAGACATCTTACTGACGAACTTTGGCAGTGAATTCAATCAAGTTGTTATACATTTGTCTATAAATAATCCCTTAAAAGTTGTTCCCTGACTACGTATGTTAGGATCGAAAACATATAAAAAACTTAATGCTAAAATTTATGTTTTCTAAAAACTCATCTCACAAATTACTTCAAGGAAACAATCCACTCTTTATGTATTTAAGGTACAAATTTAGAAAGTTTTGCTTTAATATTATTACTATATTCATCATTAGCCTATACTATTCTTTGAAGAATTTAAATAGGCAAAAACTACACAAAAGAAAAAATAACATGTTTTCTATAAACAATAATTAATACAATTCATTTGATTGATAGAGCCCTCTCCCAACTACTGTACTCGGAAACAGATGCTAGAGAAAAGATCGCTAAAAACATGTTTATGAAGGTGTACCAACTATAGTCCGAATAAAATAAATTAGTACTGGTGGAACAGCCACGTGCCGCTGGTCTGAAATGACAAAACTCTAAGATTTAATTTGCTGTCAAACTTAAAATAAGTAAGCAATAAGTTTCAAACTACTTTTATAGTGTCCACTATGTTAGATTCTTTAAGGAAATATTATGTTGGAGATTTTGCTTGAACTAATTTGCTTTGTATAGTGATATTTGTGTTACAGAACACGTTGTTATGAGTGAAATTGCGCGTGAGTTATTAACCTGTCACTGTAGCGAGAATAATAATAATAATAAAATTATTTCTTGTGGATGGATGACAGTTTGATTCATTGTGATTAGTTTGGTAAAAGACTCTTTTAATAATTCAAACAAGGCAATGAGAAATTAATTGTTTTGTAAATCCTAGCAAACTTGGTAATGACAAACGCTAGACAAAATGTCTTAAACCTACATTAATTAAACCTAAATTATTTAACTGACACTAAAATCATACTCTCGTAGCACATAAATCTTTCTTGACTAGGAAGAAATTTTTAGTAGTTTTCAACTCTCAATTTTTTTTCTAAATGTTTTATTAGTGCCACAATATTATTTTAGTAATATATAAATATCACAGTTAATTTTTGCTTAAATAAATGTTGCCTAACGTTTGTCGTTTCCGAGTTTGCATGTATTTGCAAACAAAATATTTTCTCATTAACTTGTTTGAATTATAAAATGAATCTTATACCAAACTAATCACAATGAATCAAACTGTCATCCATAATGTTATTGTTATTATTCTCGCTGCAGTGTCATGTTAAAGACGACTCACATGCGATTTCACTGATAAAAACGTGTTCTATAACACAAATATCACTATACAAATCAAATTAGTTCAAGCAAAATCTCAAGCATTTTTTTCTTAAAGAATATAACATGGTGGACACTAAAATTACTTTGAAAATTATTGATTATTTATTTTAAGTTTGACAGCAAATTAAAACTCAGAGTTTTGTCATTTCAGACCAGCGGCGAGTGACCGTTCCGCCAGTAAAAAGTTTATTAATTCGGAATATAACATACTTCACTGAAAACAACAACAATTTACTGGAAATATATAAAGAATGTCCCCGTGACTATCTAGCTTTCCTCCGATATCACAATAATCAGCTGACGTTAACTACAAAGTCTTTGCAGCCTGGAGCAGCTTAAGAATGAAAAATGTACTTTGAAGCGCGGTGGTATTTGAGGGAATAACACCTTGTACGTGTGGGATCTGCTAAGCTACTGAGTTGTGATTTTTGCAATTTCAGATGCGGTAAAATCACGAACAATATTATGTTCGTGTCAAAATAACACGAGTCGATTTATAAGTGCGGATAAAACAGGATTGGATGCGATTCTATCAGATTTCCTGCTGATTTTAGTCGAGGCCTTACAAAAACAGTAACCATGATATCAACCATAAGATTACAAACATGATCAGTAATTGTTTAAGTACGAAGAGATGCGTAGATAAGGGAAATATGTAGCCAGTATACAGCAAAAATACCACGATTCAAGTAGATTGTTTGTTTAGATTTAAGTTTACGTGGACAACTTGGGATCGATGCTAGTTAATAGTGCCCGATGCTTCAATGAGTACCTTTCAATCAACCCTTTTCCAACTACCCTGAAATTCTAAAACCCGTTGTATTTTATTAGATAGTAAAACTAAAACCACTTACCCTCAACAGTTTCTCTATGGAAATTCTTGTCTGCGTACTTTTTGATGCGCCAGTTGCAGCTTTTACCCGTTCTCGCACCTTTTTGCAATCAATCAAAAATCGTCCAGCTTCTGCCTCTTTTTTCATGAAGTCTATTACTTTTAAAAGTATTTTAAGTATTTGGCTTTGATAAGTTATGACACCTCTTTCTAGCATTACGGTTAACTGAGTACTTTCTGATACACCAGTTGCAGCTTTCACTCTTTCTTGCACTTTCTTGCAGTCGATCACAAATCTATCGGCATTTGCTTCTTTTGTCATAAAATCCATCACCTTACAAATTAGTTCCCGCGATTCTTTTTGATATACTGGTCTTTGGACGTCTCGAGGTGATACGCTCATTGTTGCCAAACCTACCCACCATATAACAATGGACTAGTAGAGTATAGGCAATGACTATAATAAAATCTAATAACAATTACATAACAAATCATTGTTCCGATAAATGCACGAATAAATATCATCGATGTACACCACTCTAACTCGATCGCGCACTCCGTTCCGTGGATACGAGCTGATACGCTGCTTTAACCCCACCATAGTTCAGTAAGGGACCCGGTGCTGTCCAACCAACTATGTACAGTAGAATCACTAACAAAAATCGCCTCGCTCAGGTTGCGTGGCGGCGGTGGGGAGTGAGGAGCGGAGCGGAAAACAACAACGCGCTACTAGCCTGGCTGCGTATTTTCGGCTGGTTAATGGTGGTGCAGTGACACGGAGCAATAAAACAATAGGCGTGGCCAGCCGTCGAGGAGCGGTGAAGTCCACATTCCAATCCCTTCCGCTGCAAATTAGCCCTTCAACGAAATGAACAACACATTGGACTGCCCCAAAATAATCGCATATGGTATATATTCAATGATAATGGTAAAGTTTGGTGAATTATTTTGTTGAAAAAAAACTTTCCATCAATTAACCAACAGAAAGATTGTATTATGTACTAATTTTTAATTTTCTGTTATGTTTGTTATTATGGTTTAATCTGAGTAAATTATTTCATTGTTATGTTTTCAGTTTCGATTAAACTAACTTAATTTTACTGAGATGATGATACTGATAATGAGCGACAAACCTAAACATATTTCTAATAACTTGCATTAATAATTTACTCTAATAATTAACACTGTGTCACTAAAGAAAATTTGGAATTTAAACGATATTAACTCACATGTTAATATTTCGTTCCTGGTCTAAAACTGGTCGAAAGACAGTTCCCTCTCGGTTCCCGTGTCTTCAACTCCGCTCATGGCTCCATCTCCATCACTGAAGCTAACGTCATTGGTGCCACCTCCATCTTCGCCGTTACCACTGGCACATAAACTATCACAGTCACTGTCACTGTCTTCATCTAAGTTTATGACAAAACGTTCTGTCACATTGTCCAGCATCCCTTCGGCTGCAATGTACTCGTCCTCTACCTTTTCTACATGTGAACATCGGGATTTCCATTCTTCTTGAGTTATGGAGTTGAACTTTTCCAAAGCAAGTTGTGTTACAGAATCTATTGTAAATTTGATATTTGTCTTTTTAATGTGTGACTTGACTGTGGCCCATATCATTTCAATCGGGTTCAAGTCAGGGTGATAAGGAGGAAGTCTAAGTACTGTATGGCCGGCTGCTGCTAAGATATGATCTGTCTTGTAGGTTACGAATTTTGGTTTGTGTTGTTTTATGAGGTCGTACAATTCGGGTTTTAGTAGATTCGAAGTATGATGAATCCCTCGCTCAGACAACCATCTCATCATATCAGCTTTCAACGAGGACGAAGTCGGTGCTGCGTTTATTTGTTCCCGGTGGTAGGGAGCATTATCAATCACAACCACGCTATTTGTTGGTAAATTTGGTATTAACTTTTCTTCTAACCATTTAGTATAATTATTTTTATTCATGTCGTTATGGTAATCGCCTTTCTTCATTCCAGACTTAAACATTAAGAGAGCACCTGGAATAAAGCCCATTTCCCCGCCAGCATGAATCACAATTACTCTCTGTCCCTTGCCCACTGGTTTTTTTAATCCGTCCGATTCACTTTCAGTCCATGATTTTTCGGAAGAGGAAGAACTATGAAAGTATGTCTCATCATTGTAAACGATCAGACGATTTTCTTCACGGTACTCTTTTATCTTACGCAAGTATTTTAATCTAGCTAATCTAATGTCGGATTTTTCAATCAACAATTTTCTGTTAGTTTCCGTTTTTTTCCATCTAAATCTGAGATTGCGAACTACTTTCCTCAGACTTGTTATTCAACCCGAAAAGTTAATTCTTTTTTCAAGAACCCGAAGGATTCCTTTCAAAGTGGGCCTCTCTCCCTCTAATATGTGAAAATTGTTAATTGTCCGTCGCACAACACACAAATCAAAATTGTCCAAACCCGTTATTGGACTTTTCTTAGGTCTGTTTTTCCTTGGCGTTACGAACTTCTTTTCTTGTCCGAGTGACTGGGCAGCTTCCTTGACGATTTTATATGCAGAACTATGGGATATTCCACATGCTTCTGCCACTTCTGAGAGCAACTTCTTCTCCGATAAATCTTTATTTTTCTTCTTTAAATAACTATATACATTGTAAAAATAATACTTCGCGTATGACTATGAATAACAGGTCTTTTTTTATTTGATTTACTAGTACTACTACCCGGCTGCACATTCATTATGCCCCAGAAACTATATACACTATGCACTAAACGATTACGACACTAAACACTCATTTACAAAACTAAAAAATTAAAACTAATATAAATTTCGTGACACTAAACGTTAAAGCTAATGTTTTTAGAACCGCGCGTAGTACTCTGTCAGCTAGCGAACCTTACGAGAAACTGCAGGGAATGACTGAGCTGTTACGTGCCAGCGCATGCGCATTGGCGACGTCTTCCACTGCGCACACATCGGACCGATTTTTCACAAGATGATTTACCTATACACTACTCTAACTGGATCGCGCACTCCGTTCCGTGGATACGAGCCGATACGCTGCTTTAACCCCACTATAGTTCAGTATGGGACCCGGTGCTGTCCAACTACCTAGTCTTCAATGCAACGCTGGAACTGTTTCAAATTTTATGTTTAACTGTTTTTGCTAATATAATTATGTCAGTATTAAATGTGTATTTAAAGAAACCTCTCAGAACAGTTTATGATCCATAAACAATTAGTTACTTAGGCCCCAAAGGGGGAATTGCATTACAAAACTTATAGTATATGTGTTACTTATTTTCGCAATATAAAGGTGTCTTAAACGGTTAAAATAATGCAACTCGTGTTAAACATTATAACCTCTTAGACAAGTTAAAATTAGAGAGTAAAAGTAGAAAGCCTAATAAGTGTTAAAAGTCTGTTATAGGTTTTAAGACTCAATTAATAAAAAGTAAAATTTGAGTATTAAAAATTTACTGTCTAGCAATTTATCTCATGTATATTTGAAATGTAAGCTAGTTTGAGTCAGAAATATCCAGTGACAGATTTTATAAGGGTAGGGATGGCTTTATATCAGCTCACCTCGTGACAAAATAGAATTTTCCTTGTTTTTGGTTGACTAGAATTAATATGAAGATTTGCTGGAAACTCAAAAATTGAAGGTATTGCTTCCTTTCTTAGTTTATTAATAATGCCTCCAGTCTCAAAATCCGAATCCGTAAAATGTTTACTGCAAAGAACAGTATAGCCTGATACTTATTTTTTTCACTAACAAACTTTATTTTAATCCTTCTTTAGAAACTACTAATCATTTGAAAACTAACATGATTGGAAACCCAAATATTTGGATAAAGTGTTTTAAAATGTTTGGAAATGGTACAGTATTAACTCTAGGAATTCCCAGTAATTAACTCACACAAGAAGATATAAAAATACTAACTAAACTCTGGAAATAAAAAACGTGATTTTCAATGTAACAATCTACATCCAAAATAAAAGAATTTATCTTCAGGTTAAGTTTATTTATACACAACTAGTTATTTACTCGTGCTTTGAAATTGCTATTAACACATTTAAACAGTAATAATTAACCTTTGTTAGAGTCCTATAATAAATTAGAGGAATCCTAATAAAATCGACTTAGTTCTCCTGTTAATAAATGTTTGCAGAAGCTGTCGGCCTTGTTGGTTTTAATCCCATAAGAACAACGTTAATTTCGAACCCGACATACGATCACGCGTATCCAAACTAAACAGTTATTTTTAACTGGGGTTTTCCGTACAAATGGCATTCTATCAAGAATGAAATTGCTCGTTGGAATTGCTTTGCAAATTCCTGATTAGTTTTAAAGAAGAAAAAACATAGAATATATTTAGTTTAAAGATTTTTTTCACCTATTTTTAAAACAAATCCAATGTGCAATACGATAATGTTTAAATTGACACCTCATACCCAACTTTTGGTCAGTAAATAACGAAAAAATATGGATTCGCAAATTACGTTGTTCTTATGGGGTTAAAACCAACATGGTCGACACAGCCTCTACAGACTCTTAAGAATGCTTTGATTTAAGGGTCTGCAGAGTCTGTTTTCCACGTTGGTTTTAATCCCATAAAACAATGTTATTTGCAACTCCATATTTCTTCCTTATTTACTGACCAAACGTTGTCTGTTAGGTGTCACTTTAAACGTTCTCATATTGGGCGTTGGGTTTGCTTTTCATATTCCTAATAAATACGCCTAGTTTTAAAAATAGGTAAAAATAAAGGCTTAAAACTAAATATTTTGTTCTATAAACCTACTTAGGAATTCACAAAGCAATTCCAACGCAATTCCATTCTTGATCAAATACAATTTGTTTGGAAAAATCCCATTAAAAATAACTGTTTGTCAAAATGGTTCCTCATATCACCATAACCCATCATGACAAACAAGGTCACGCGCACAGCTATACGCCTTTGTGATTACCTCGGGCCGAAAGTCTAATGTCAGATGTGAATATTTTTACCATACGTACTTACTTACAACTTGTCGTGGTAAAAAATACAAAACATTCCAAATGTTCATAACAATCGGTTGAATGTGTAGCAAAAATAAAGAATAAACGGACAGAAAAACAGGCAGACATACATTCGTTTACATGTACTAGAGATTTTACTTACCTATGAAAAGATAAGCCACTTTTGTATAAGAATTGCTGCACTTGTAAGCCGCACAATACAAAGGCATATTCGTTAACTATTTCACTCATTAACAATCACTTAATGAAACTATGACGATAAAGGAAGGAGAGTCTGCAGGAACGCCATGCAAGACAGTGGCGCGCGGTGTCTGTGAATACTGTACTCTAGTGGGGGAACATGCCCTTACTCCTGAGACCGTTCTGCGCTACGTTTCGCCCGCTCCGTAAGCGAACCAGTTAGAGTAGTTAGTTAGTATACATCGATGGTAAATACGCAATAAAGTGGTGCCTCGTTCTATGGACGGCTCACACAACGGGAACAAGAGTCAGGCATGTGCGCATGCGCAAGTCACGCGTCAAGCCAGCATTGTCAACGTCTGTGAATTCCCGCCCAGCTGCGAACAATCTGAACCCGCTTACAAGTTATGGGAAAACAACATTACTTTTGTTGTTTCCATTTGATTCCGGGGATTTTAATATTTCATACATAATAATGTACAGCCTATACAATGAAAATGAAATCAGTTATATTTGAGGTTATGTGAAGGAAATGAGATGTGACTGGTTGACAAAATACATAGCTAAGTTAGTTTTTTTTTTTTTAAGTAGACGCGATCAAATAGCATAAATACTAGATTATATTTTAAAATGTTAAGGCTAATTATTACAAACATTTCATTAGGATGAGGTTGTGGAAGAAATAAGGTTATACTATGCAATGGGAAATGATGCTTGGAACTGCAGTAGTAACAGTATATTTTGTAAACTTGGCACTATTTGTAAAATGATTAACTATCAAGAAAGTGTTGCATATCTCCTTTGATTTCAACTGGTGGAGATCTGGCAACAGCGCAGTAAGTGACACTGCGAATGTGCTGTGTCTGGCGGCAATATTGACGATCAGGCGTTCGTGCACCCCCTCTCCTCCACCCGGCTCTCCTACACTGCTTTTACGTCCAGTAATTTTAGGATTTTTGATACATTCGAACTGGTCTTACAGGCTTTCAAATGAATGAATAGTGGGTGACAACAGTAAGTATTCAAATTAAAAAATATTCTAATTGTGTCGTATTGCTACACTGAAAGAATATTAACTAAATAAGTGTGGGCTGGAGTAACTAGAAATTTGATTTCCGGCCCGGTTTCCGTACAGCCTGAATCTATTCTCCAAATGACCGATGTCAAATTGTCTCAATTTAAAACTATATATAGTTCCACTGCTAGCCTTTTTAAAGCGTTCGTTACTTAACGCCGGTTTTAAAGATTCTGTGTTTTAAACAAGTTAAATGCTTCATGTTGATAATTAAAATTACCGTACGTTAATTTATCTTAGCTATAAAATAGTTCTTTCAAGTATCGTTTCTTGATTTCTTTACGTTTAATCTCACCTTCCTTTTTGACCCTCGTCTCCTTGTTTTGCGCACATTTTTCGTCTGAGAGTGGAATATTGTCGGGACTGCGTCGTCGGTGAGTTTGATGATGTCCCTTTTGACAACCAACACCGACCCGTCTGACCGGGTCACCTTATCTTCTCTAACGATGAACCGATCTTCGAAATGTTTCATACACACGCCGGAACTTTTAAACAGCTGAAAATCACTGTTGGGTATTGCCAACAGCCACTGTGCCTTTCTGCAATCATCCCTCGGAAAGGTAAACACTGATGTATACGGCTCCTCGATAAACGCACTTCTGCTATTGCTGTTACATTCCGGCACACAACATGTGCGAGGCATGTCGAACTACGGCACGAAACGTGCAAATCACAGTGCAGAGCGCCACCAACACATGACTGTCCTCAGATGGTGACGTGCGACTGGTGGAGGGGATAACTGACCTTGGCGGCGGCCATATTCACCTTGTTTTCAGTAAAGATTGAGAATTAGAAATATCACGATCCACAAGTTTTGAGATTTCTGATACCGGTGTATCCGCATTAAAATTTTCGTCATTTCAAAAGTGTACCGAAAATTAATAAACAAATAGGTCAGAGAAAAAGTATACGTCATCACTTCAATATTTCTTTACACAAAGAAATTTTGTCGCGCCGTGACTTACGTGAACGCAACGCCACAACATAAATGTACTGCGGGGTTTGCCTATGTGAATAGTGCGGCGTCTCTACTACCATTTTGTGGCATAACCGCTATTTTTAAATTTAAAATAAAAGCGACTTATGCCCACGAAGTAACTTGTAATCTATACAATAGCTTCCCTACTTTTTTATCAACGGCATTGACATTTCATCCATTTAACATACAAGTGAATGCATACAATAAATCAATGTTCTACCTGCATGCAAAATAACCCAAGTTACAATAACAGCTCGTATTAGAAACAGTTCATTATTAGTTTATTTATATGGCATTAAAAAACCGTTCACACTAAAAACTATATATATAATATATATATATATCATGCATTAAAAGAAAAATACACAACATTCACTATACAAATCAATGAGATTATACAATATGTTGTACACAATCGATCACAAAAAACTACTCTTATAACGTCCACAATTGCATAAGTTATTATTGACACTTACTGAAAGTATGGACCGTATTGTCTATTTTTCGGGGTTTGAAGTTCATTTGCAGCTTCAAGAGTACAAACTATCTTCAGCTTTGAAAGCATGTCCTTTTCACTATCCAAACGCAAATCAACTGAGCAACTGAGAGTTTGCCGGTTAGTTGAGATGGAAGATACGTCTGAACGCAGCCCAACGTCCCGACTACCGGGATCCCGGTGGATAATCGGGATAGCACAGGTCGTTAAAATGGCTAATCTTTCTTATGTTACCTGTTGCTAGTTGTGGCAGCCGGACGATCTGTAAATTGTACAATAGCCTCCCTACTGTGCTACCTGTGCCTACCAAATGAACGGTACACTATACAATAGCCTCCCTACTGTGCTACCTGTGCCTACCAAGTGAACGGTAAACTATACAATAGCCTCCCTACTGTGCTACCTGTGCCTACCAAGTGAACGGTAAACTATACAATAGCCTCCCTACTGTGCTACCTGTGCCTACCAAGTGAACGGTAAACTATACAATAGCCTCCCTACTGTGCTACCTGTGCCTACCAAGTGAACGGTAAATTATACAATAGCCTCCCTACTGTGCTACCTGTGCCTACCAAGTGAACGGTAAACTATACAATAGCCTCCCTACTGTGCTACCTGTACCTACCAAGTGAACGGTAAACTATACAATAGCCTCCCTACTGTGCTACCTGTGCCTACCAAGTGAACGGTAAACTATACAATAGCCTCCCTACTGTGCTACCTGTGCCTACCAAGTGAACGGTAAACTATACAATAGCCTCCCTACTGTGCTACCTGTGCCTACCAAGTTAATGGTAAACTATACAGTAGCCTCCCTACTGTGCTACCTGTGCCTACCAAGTGAACGGTAAACTATACAATAGCCTCCCTAATGTGCTACCTGTGCCTACCAAGTGAACGGTAAACTATACATAGCCTCCCTACTGTGCTACCTGTGCCTACCAAGTTAACGGTAAATTATACAATAGCCTCTCTACTGTGCTACCTGTGCCTACCAAGTGAACGGTAAACTATACAATAGCCTCCCTACTGTGCTACCTGTGTCTATCAAGAGAACGGTAAACTATACAGTAGCCTCCCTACTATGCTACCTGTGTCTATCAAGAGAACGGTAAACTATACAATAGCCTCCCTACTGTGCTACCTGTGTCTATCAAGAGAACGGTAAACTATACAGTAGCCTCCCTACTATGCTACCTGTGCCTACCAATTGATCTGTAAACTATATAAATAAGCCTCTCTACTGCTACATGAGCCTGTCAAATGATCTGTATAAACTATACAATATCCTACCTAATGCAACCTTTGTCTACCAAGTGACCTGTTAACTACAAAAAAAGCCTCCCTACTGCTGCATGTTCCTGCCAAATGATCTATAAACTATACAATAGCCTCCTTACAGCTAGATGTGCCTACCACATGATCTGTAAACTATACAATAGCCTCCTTACAGCTAGATGTGCCTACCAAATGATCTCTAAACTATATATAAACTATACAATAGCTTCCCTACAGCTAGATGTGCCTGCCAAGTGATATGTTAACTGTACAATAACAGCCTTTCTAGTGACTAGGCTGGGAAAATGCCCAGTGGACAGAACATTTATAAATGGTCATTTGCCCAAAGCAATTTTAAGCGCCTAAAACACTGGGCGTTTGTTTAAAAAGGTAGTTTTAACCTTTAACTGCTTGTATATATTTATTTGACTGCCTACTGCTAATACATTTCTTCAAGACCAGTATTGAGTTTCTAAAAATTACTTTAAGACCATTATCAAAGGTGTCGTTTTTAACAAATCTTGAGCTTGTTAAAACTTCTGTATATTTGCAAAACCCCCATATCATAAATGAGTGCCTTAATATATTGTGGAATTGTTAAACATATTTTTTATTTACAACTTTACATTTGCACACTATAAATACTAAAAAAATGTGACTAAGGTAATTTATAATAAATTACATCAGGAGGATGACAATTAATTTTAAAGGTATGAACAACTAAAATATAAATTATAAACTATTAAAAAAATATATTTTCAAAAAAATATTCTCATTGTGAATTCATTAGACCTACCCCTACTGGTTTAAATAAAAACATAAAATTACTTACTTTTCATTCAAGGAGCCTGGATAAAGAAATAACCTAGGAAACAAATTATGGAGAGATGGTTGGAGGCATTGAATGGGAGAAAAGGAAAGAGTTGGAAATTGCTTATTTAAAAAATTAACACGTAAGAGAAATAATAATAATTCGTATTTTTAGTCTGAATGTCTGAATTTCTTTTCCCAATTCCCAATTATAAAACCAACAATTATGTATATAATTTTACTTATAGAAAAACCAACATTTTCAATATATATTGAGATTTTAGAATGTATGAACAATTATGGTCATAACACTGTCCTCTATTGTTGAGGCCTATTCACATTTAAAGTAAATAAATGCCCGGGCATTTATAGATTTTGGCCATTTGTCAGAACATATTCCTTGGGCATTTGCCCTGACTTATAAATGCCCAGGCATTTTACAACACTAATCCTTTCAGCTACCTGTGCCTTTCAAGTGACATGTAAACTATACAACAACATCCTTTCTGTGCCTTTCAAGTGACATGTAAACTATACAACAACATCCTTTCTGTGCCTTTCAAGTGACATGTAAACTATACAACAACATCCTTTCTGTGCCTTTCAAGTGACATGTAAACTATACAATAACACCCTTTCAGCTACCTGTGCCTTTCAAGTGACATGTAAACTATACAATAACACCCCCACTGACACCTGTGCCTGCCAAGTGACATGTAAACTATACAACAACATCCTTTCTGTGCCTTTCAAGTGACATGTAAACTATACAATAACATCCTTTCAGCTACCTGTGCCATTCAAGTGACATGTAAACTATACAACAACATCCTTTCAGCTACCTGTGCCTTTCAAGTGACATGTAAACTATACAATAACATCCTTTCAGCTACCTGTGCCATTCAAGTGACATGTAAACTATACAACAACATCCTTTCTGTGCCTTTCAAGTGACATGTAAACTATACAATAACACCCCCACTGACACCTGTGCCTGCCAAGTGACATGTAAACTATACAACAACACCCCCACTGACACCTGTGCCTGCCAAGTGACATGTAAACTATACAATAACACCCCCACTGACACCTGTGCCTGCCAAGTGACATGTAAACTGTATAATGGCATCCTTTCAGCTACCTGTGCCTTTCATGTGACATGTAAACTATACAATAACACCCTTTCAGCTACTTGTGCCTTTCAAGTGACATGTAAACTATACAATAACACCCCCACTGACACCTGTGCCTGCCAAGTGACATGTAAACTGTATAATGACATCCTTTCAGCTACCTGTGCCTGCCAAGTGACATGTAAACTATACAATAACAACCCTACTGCTACCTGTGCCTCCGAGTGACCTGTGTACTGTACAATAACATCCTTTCAGCTACCTGTGCCTGCCAAGTGACATGTAAACTATACAATAACAACCCTACTGCTACCTGTGCCTCCGAGTGACCTGTGTACTGTACAATAACATCCTTTCCTATGCCTGCCAAGTGACCTGTAAACTATACAATAACAACCCCACTGCTACCTGTGCCTGCGAGTGACCTGTAAACTGTGCATTAACATACTTTTAGCTACCTGTGACTGCCAAGTGACATGAAAACTATACAATAGACATTCTACTGCTACCTGTGCCAGCCAAGTGATTTGTTATTTATACAATAAAGTCCCGATTACAACCTGTGCCTTCCAAGTGACCTGTTAACTGTACAATAGACACCCTAATGCTACCTGTATCTGCAAAATGCTGCTATTAATGCTCTCTTTTGAATATACAGTATTGTCATTTATAGCATGCGGGGTTTCAGGTAACTGTCGATTAGTGCTTGCCTAGAAACAAACATGCTTTGCGAGCACATTTAATTATTTCAATAGGTTCTGAATGATATATATTTATTTTTTTTAGTAATTTTGTGTATGAATACTGTATGCTGAATGTATGCGCATTATATAACACAGGGTCTATTGTATTTTCAAATTATCTTGGACCTCAGCTTCGAACTCCTGTGACTTTCACTGTGACAAATGAATTTGAGCTCCATAAATCAATGATGATGGTTAAAAAAGTGCTATTAAGATAGGCAACATTTCTATAGAGTTTTAAAAATTTCGCTACCGGTACCCACAGTTGTATCTGTTATCATATGAATCTTGAAATGTCGTAGAGAATTGTTTACCAAGGACTATGTAATTATATCTCTTTTAATAATGTCTGATTATTACTAGAGAGCACTAAGTGTATGGATGGGTCAAATATACCTGCAATGGGTATATTGACCCATATGTACTATTTTACTTCATATGTATTGCAGGTGGGTAAAAACGTTTGCCTGTGGGTGGGCAGGTTGTTAAATAATATTATGTGTGTATTTATAAATTTTTTAAATTTATTTATTCCTAAGACAGTGATCGTCAAGATATGGGCGAATATAGATTTCGCATGAGTGTAGTGAGTGTTACTATCTGAGTTCGACTCAGCTCAGAAAGGACTATTAATTAAAAGCCTAATAGCCAGGGCAACTATGGGACCTGCAGCTTTACGTAGAATCCGAACCTCGTAGTGTTGGTCTGATTTTCAGCTAACTGACAAGTCTGACACTCAGTTCTCTTCCCTGCACAATATCATAACCTTGACTACCATTCAATATGGAAACCCCAAACTTCTCTAGTAGTGTCCACGTCGAAATCTCATTGGAATGTTTAAGGATTGCAACTAACAATCTTTTTAGCAAATTTCAATAAGATTTTTGTAGTACTGTAATCAGAACACCACCACTCCACCGCTGTGTATCATTGAGGACATTCGAAAAGTGATAGACAGTAAACCAGTAACATCGCTTTTTTTATTGTCAGTAAGATCAGTTCCATTTTTTCGAAATCTTTGATCTTGTCCTATATCCAAATATAAAAAAAGTCTTGTCCTATCACTGCAAATACGATCTTTATACTGATTAGCAAATTCTCTTACTTTGGTGTTATCAGATGGATTAGACAAGATTAATTCTGACATAAAATCAATTGTTTGCAGGCTTAGCTTAAACTGAATAACAATTAGACTCAACCTATAACCTTAGGACTTAGCAGACATGGCACAGCTTGATCTTGACTCATCACCCCGTATCTCTATAGGATCAGTGGTTCTCAACCCGGGGGGCGCGCCCCCCTGGGGGGGGGCGTGAGAGAATTTCAGGGGAGGCGTGAGGGTACAAAGAAAAAAAAATTAAAAAATATGTATTTTGTTAAAAAACAAAAACTTTCAAAACCATCAAATAAACTTTCGTATTTAAATATATCTGGATTTTTATTTTGCATCCCAGCTTTTGCTAACGTAGAGTTAGCATCGTCAGTTTCATAATTTCACTGTTCTAACTTGAACCAACCAATTATTGACTGGAGGGGAGGCGTGAGCTATCTTCAGTGTTCATAGGATCCACGTGCGATGGTAAAGACCCATCCGCCCACCCACACACGTGCAGTGATAAACACCCACCCGCTCACCTACAGACGTGCAGTGGTAAATACCCACCTGTCGACCTACACACGTGCAGTGATAAAGGTGCAGATTAGCCAGTGCTAAAATGTTGAGAACCGCTGCTATAGATAATCCATTTGACTACTGTGACAAGAACCTTGTACTTCATATGAATATTTCACTTTTATGATCTAATCATGTTTCTTTAATGTATAACAGTTTGAGTTGGTATAAAGAGATATTAACTGTTTACCTTTAAACGTTAAGGGTATGTAAGAGTGTAATACTTCCCCACTTTGAAGTTGTCTTTAATGACATGACTCTCCGAGCACAGAACTGTTCAATATAGGAAAGGGCCTATTATCTTGCAACTTACTCAATGTAACGTCATATTAATGACATGACTCTCCGAGCACAGAACTGTTCAATATAGGAAAGGGCCTATTATCTTGCAACTTACTCAATGTAACGTCATATTAATGACATGACTCTCTGAGCACAGAACTGTTCAATATAGGAAAGGGCCTATTATCTTGCAACTTACTCAATGTAACGTCATATTAATGACATGACTCTCCGAGCACAGAATTGTTCAATATAGGAAAGGGCCTATTATCTTGCAACTTACTCAATGTAACGTCATATTAATGACATGACTCTCCGAGCACAGAACTGTTCAATATAGGAAAGGGCCTATTATCTTGCAACTTACTCAATGTAACGTCATATTAATGACATGACTCTCCGAGCACAGGACTGTTCAATATAGGAAAGGGCCTATTATCTTGCAACTTACTCAATGTAACGTCATATTAATGACATGACTCTCCGAGCACAGAACTGTTCAATATAGGAAAGGGCCTACGAGTATTATCTTGCAACTTACTCAATGTAACGTCATATTTTTTCTTTAGAGGTTAAGTATGCGAGAGGACTTAAGATCCTTAACTTAGCCTTACAAGATAATTCCTGGTAATTGTTCTTTTGCGATCATTAATTGAAGTATGTAAGCTGTAAATTTACAAAATAGGTTTTAATGACTTACTTTTTTTTGTTTCTTCTGTGACACCTTTTTTGGGCCCTCAGCAAAAGACTTCAGCCCTGATGATGATGAAGCACTCGGTTCGGAGGACACTTCCCCTGAAAACAAAAGTACATCTTAGTTAAAGCACAGAGTGGTATTCACCAATCCTTTTAAATAATAGGACTGCATTAAATAATACAAAGGCCCTGGCTGTTACCAGATGTCATGACGTCTCACCGTCATATGGATTGCGTCTGAATTCATTACCTTATTACCTATACATGAAAGAGAAGGGTCATTAAATAATGAATACTGAGTCCTTAATTTATTGCTTTAGTTTATGAGTTTTCTTTTCTGTCTTGAATTAATATTACTTAAATAATATCTTCTGTTATTCTTTATAACTGATTTGAAAAAATAACACAAATATTTTCTTTAAATAAACTACAACTTGTTCCGATATTGACTGTAATTCTAAAAGATCCTGTATATGGCCTATCAAGAGTGGCCTGTGGCATCTAAAACTAAATAACATATTTTCTTATGATTGTTAAATGTGTTTAACATCAGTTTTAAAACACTTCACATGTGAAGAGGCAAACCCCAAACTTCCCAATCCTGCATTAGAAATAAATAATGTAAGGTACTGTTTAGTTAATTCAAAAGAATCAAAAGAATTTGTTTAGTAGCAATTCAAAAGAGCAATTTAATTATTGATCAAATGCAATTTGTTTGGAAAACTCTGTTTAAAAATAACTGTTTATTTTGGTTATCTTATGTCCAGTTTGAAAAAAAATCAGATTTGCTGCAGAGGTTCATTCACAATCTATCTGTTAGTAAATCTAACACCTTGCTCTCAGTTTAAATATAGACTCCAAATTTGATACACTGATAATAAACTCAATATACAATCCCTCAATGTAATGTTACAACCAAAAGTGGAAAAATTAGGTTTACAGCGCTGCATTCAAAAGTCGAGATATTCATAACTGCCTTTTAATTTGCTCAGAGTAGATTTTTTATATTGGATTTATTAATACTTTATGTTTTGTTAAAACGTATAGATGCTTACAAAATTAGAGTTTATTTTGGCGATGATCAAATATTTGACAAATTTCCAAAAATTACGTGTACAGTATTTTCTATCTCGTGTAAATTAAAAGTGTGGATAATTTCAAGTGTTTGGCTCATATTGAAAAAAAATAATAGTAAATAAAATAAAGATAACAGACCGCTCATGCATATTATTTATATTTAATAGATACACGTTTGGTTACATTTTTGCACGCTACATAAGAAATTTGCTATTTCTTTTAAACGTGTCATAAATAAAAAAAAATATTTTAAAAATGTTTAAAGTTCTATTTGGAATTTTGTTATAAGGCCAACAAGTGTTAAGGAAACACAACCCAAACTGGCATTTTTAAATCAATATTTAATTTACAGCAATTTGTAAAATTCCCATTGTTGAACAATTATTCTGTTTATTTACTCATAAATCTATTAAAAAAATAAATTAGATTAAGCTAAAATATATATGTAATCATAATAATTATTTACAAGTTTACTAATATAGATGACATACAAGTACTTACAAGTACCCCTAGAATGTTTTTTTGTGTGAAATAACTCAAAACACTCATCTGGGTGGAGCGTTGGCGTTGACGCACAGGTCTTGCAGTAGTAGACTGTCTCTTTCCTTAGTCCTTTTTTCAGGCACACTACGCATCTCGTACCTTTCTTCTTTTTAGCTAAAAAGTGTCTTCCAACCAACCTTTCTTCAGGAGGCCCTTGAGGTTTTCTTCCAGTTTTATTTTTTTGTCGATGAAGCATTTTCTCAGCCACCAGAACCTTCACCAAACTCTCTCTGAACTCAGCATGTGACATTGGTTTTTGTTGATATTTTTCTTGCATTCCTTTATGCAGGAGATATGAATTTACTACTGCTACTTCTAAAATCCAAAAAAACATCTTCCTGTACCATTTCTTTGTTTTTCCCATGAATTGGTATGATGCTATGAACTGATCGCTGCGATCAACGGCCCCCATATGTTTGGTATAGTCCAATACTACGTTAGGTTTAGAAGTTGGGGGAAGGTCTGGCCATTTACTTGGTACGTCTGTTACATGATGTTTGCTACCTTCAGTTTTGGTACTAAGCATGGTGACAACTCTTTTATCTTTCCAGCTCAAAACCAAGATATTGTCTTGTCTATAGGAAGAGATATCACCTTTTCTCATTTTCTTCTGCTTCTGTTTGAGGCTAATAGGCATGCCAGACCTGTTTTTCATAACAGTACCAGTTATATGGCAATTCATTTTTAGTAGCTCTAATGCCAACTGTGGACTTGTATAATAACGATCAGTATAGATGTGAAGTCCGGTTATTTGATTATTAGGGTCTCGAAAAACTACAGACTCTGTCAAAACCTTCACAATTTGTGTTGTTTTTAACAAGGTAGTGTTAGGAATCAATTCTTCCTTGCCAAAGTAGGGTATAAAGTTGTAAATGTAACCATTGTCACAATCTGACAATACAAATACTTTCATGCCGAACTTTACTGGCTTTTGAGGGTTGTACACCCTGAAACTAACATTTCCTTTGAAAGAGATAGTACTCTCGTCAATAGCTACACTGTTTCCTGGGTTATAAAATAGTTGGCATTGAGACTTTATATGATCTAATATTGGTCTTATAAGAAATCCTTTTTTCCTAGTTTGTTGTCCCTCTCCATGATTGAAATGAATATTCCAGAATATATTCAAAAATTCATCTTTAGAAAATACATCTCCAAAAAAAGGGATTCTCTTTGTCCATGCCGTAGAAAAGTAGGCTTCAATGCTAGGAAGAGGAATCAGTCCCATGTTTATTATTGTTCCTAGAAAAGCCTTCAGATTACCTACAGTAATATCATTCCATTTCCTAAGCCTTGAACGTGGTGATAAAGCTTCTGACTTTCTCTTATTGGCAAAATAATTGGTTTCCTCACAAATATGTTTCAATAAATCGTCGTTGAAAAATAATGAAAAGTACTCTATTGGTTCAGTATCTTGGTCAAAATAACTGGGTAAATTTGGTCCTGAATTCACATTGAAAATAGGAATTGTTCTACTTGGTCCTATGTTGATTAGAATTAGATGTAGATGTACCTGCTGCACCGAATCCTTCTTCATGGTCAGTATCAGGATCACTACTACTCAAATTATGTAATAAAACGTCGTCCATTTCATAGTCATCATGTTCAGATCTGGGGTCTATTGCACTTGAAAAAGATGCATTCATTACACCTTGAATAAACTGATCAAAGTTTGGATCATCGGGATTGGCCATTGTTTTATAATCACACTAATAACACAATATTATATACACAGAATAAACTAAACACTAAATCACTATTTACAATATATTTACATAAAACAATGTTCATTCAATATCACTTATAAATACAACGTAACTATTAGAATAAGTAAAGAACAAGCAAGCGCCGTGGCACGTGAGAGATGACTGACTGGGTGGTCCGAGAAATCCCGTAATACGCGCGGAGTAGCAGCACACAATGGCCGCTCGGTTGCCATGGCGACGGTGCGTGAAGGTCACGATGACAAAAAACGTTGTCATCCTTTCTGTTGTCTTCAAAATTACCTCAATAACCATTTACGTACACGTTAGTATAGTTTTATCACTTAAATTTAAATATTTATCTCAAAGTATTCAAATGCGAGAAATACCGAAATAGGCGTTTTACGTAAATATAACGTTGCGAGAAATCCCGTAATACGCATGGAAAGGACCTAATGTTTCTGTAAGCAACAAGAAACAAACAAATTATTTATTAGTTGTTGTTAAAAAATACTGTAATACTTTACTTTTTATACAAATATATAGGGGCCTACAGTGGAATCTCGATTTAACGAATCAGAAGAGGTTTAGCAAAAATTCGTTATATCAAGTTGAGGTTCTTTAAATTGGGTTAAATTGAAAATATTCACTACATTGAGGTGATTTCAGTAATTAAAGAGATAACATCTCTAGAAAATTTAATGAATGAATTGATTAAGACAAAATTAATTAACCATATTTTGGGGAATCAATTTGGAATAATGTAGATATGAACCAAACTGTACAGAAACAAATTATTTAGTGTAACATACAATACTCAATACAAACGCTATTCATTGAGACTGTCTTTACTCTATGAGAGAAAAAAATCAAAAAAGTAAAACCAGCTTACTTGAGGTTATGTTTACCATATCCAGAGCGCAATCCAGTTCTGTGATGGACTTGACTACACTCTCACTCAATCCACCTTTACTCAAAAACACACGTTTTAATACATTCAGAGCTGCTCGAGCATCTTTAACAGTCGGGTCAGGCTTTATACTGAAGTGTTCGTCGTTCTCATCGTCTTCTTCCTCTTCTTACACATTTTCACCAGAAGCCGACAGCACAGAAGAAACGATGTCAGAATCCATTAACTCCCCACACACAGCTACATCATCATTAAATGTAACGAATTCTTCAAACTCGGTATCCTGCTCCGGATATCCTGCCTGTTAAGCACTTCTCTTGCCTTTTTCCATTGATCTTGGGGGCTATCTGCAACTTCCAACAGAGTCTCTTCTAAATTGTCCTCATCTTCAGTTGTAACGTTAAATCCAACATTTTTTAAACAATTTGAAATTGTTCTATCACTAACTTTATTCCACGCTTTCGTGATCATCCACAATGCATTCAAAACATTAATATTTGTTGGTGTCTGGCTGTCAATGTCCGTAAGAAACTGTTGAACTACTTCTTTTCTGTAATTAACTTTGAAGCTTTGTTTGATGCCTTGATTGCAGGTTGTAGTTTAGAAGTGGTGCTGGGAGACAAGTTCTTAACTTCAATGTTTCTCAACTCAGGAAGGTCTCCGTGAGCCGTACAGTTATCAATAAAGAGATGGATTTTCTTCTTTTGTTTTCTCATAACCTTGTCAAGATTTGTAAGCCATTTGCTAAAAGTGTCACTTTTCATCCAAGCCTTTCTGTTAGCCATATAATCTGTAGGAAGATTATATACATTTTTAAAACATAGTGGCTTGAGTGACCTGCCTATGACTAGCGGTTTTATTTTATTTGTCCCTGTAAAGTTTGTACACAATAACACTGTCAGACGAAGTTTGCTACTTTTGCCGCCATGGCATTTATCGCCTTTAAATGACAAAGTTTTGTCAGGTAAACATTTAAAAAATAACCCAGTCTCATCTGCATTATACACGTCTTCTGGTTTATATCCCTTTGTCAGTTCCGGAAGTTTGTGTTTCCACTCTGTACAAATAACATCATCAACAAATACTAGCACTTTTACCACACAATGTTTTTTTAAAATAATCTCATGTCGTTTTTTTAAATTGCTGAGCCAACCATTTCTAGCTCGGAAAGTTTTATGTCCCAATTCTACGGCAAATTGTTGAGCTCTTTCTTGGAGGATAGGTCCCCTAATGGACACATTTTTGTCACGGACCTGTTTTAGCCACTTTACTGCGTATTCTTCAAAATCTTAAATTCGCATGATTTTTTACTTTTTACCAGCAGAAGAAAGACCTCTATCATCTTCAAACTTCTCCTTACTTTTTAATATAGTAGCTAATGTGCTTGACGGAACCCCAAATTCCTTAGCTATGTCTTTTTTTTCTTGGATTGTCATCAAACCCTTTGT
>JAQJVL010000130.1:212166-315069 GCA_035578905.1 Stictocephala bisonia | reverse complement strand
AGATGCATAACCTGTTATATTTGTATACTGTACTGTGTGTGTATGCGTGCGTGCGTGCGTGTGCGTGTCTACAGTGTACATACGACTTAAATTGCATGAAGGCTTACTTTAGTTTGACATTGCTTGCAGCAAAGGGCATAATATAAAACTATGGTTCGGATAATAAATTATAGTTCTTGGTCAGAACTATCACATATATCACTGTCGGTGTCATCACCATCATGAGTTGAATCTGAATCAGAGTAGTTTAGATTAATTATTTAAGTCCGATTGCTATGTCAAATATATTTTAATTTTTGCGGTAGTAGTCTTCTATTGTCATGACATGATTAACGCAAGTTTACCAAAGAATGTCAAGCATTTTTTTCAATCAGCCCAGCACTTTAAATTGAAATGCACATCTGACGGGAAACGATTTACAACAATTAAAAATAATTGCAAGTAGGAACGATACGCTCAAACAAGGACTACTTAATTTTATACTGAAACTGCAAGGATAAAAGCTATCTGGTAATACAGGTTCAGATATTAATAAAATAAAGTTACAAAAATGTATATCTATAATCGATAAGGAAAGAAGCAATGGCGAACTCCTGTCCATACAACAATATAGAACAGGTTTGACGCTGGACAAAAATGGATCCACTACAAACAGACTGTACAGCCTCCGCTGTTTACGCCAGCCGGTGAGCCTTAAACGTTTAAATTTAAAATAAAATTACTTTGAAGGTTTATTATGACCATTCTCATAGTGTATTGAGTTTAGTCAGTAATTCTCTTTATTTCAGTGAAAATCTTATTTCTGTAATCGAACATATTAAGGAAATACAAGGAGCCTGGAAAAATTAATAACGGTTAATTATTTCATCATGAAATTTGAGTATACTACACCTAAATAGCACTAGTTACAATTGGTGAAGAAAAAAAAAAAATAATCTTTAAAACTTTTTTAAAATGACAGTTGAAAATCGCTAGTTTCAAAAAGTTGCGTGAAAACCGTATTTTTTTAGTTGTAACTCAATACAATTTAACACGTAAAATAAAAACTAAAAACTGTAGGTACTGTTATAAAGTAGATTAAACACTGAACATGAATATGTATTAGATATTTTTCAGCGTTTGTTTTGTAAATACAGTAGCGCCGCAAAGTTAGGGGTCTATAATAAAAATTCCTATAGTAGTTGTTTTTCAATAGGTTTCTCTTATAATTAATGTATGTTTGTACTTGTCTGTATATATATCCATTATATGCACTTAAACTTAGTCATTAGATTAAAACTGTCATGTCACTGTCATTTAACTTTTAGGGACCACTTATAAAATTATGTTTCATTTGTTTGTAAATGTGTGAGGCCAAGATAAATAAAAAGGGAATATTAATAAATTATTTTTCCTATCGTCATATTAATTATGGACAATGTACTTTTTACCCTACATTTCTTTTAGCTAACAGTAGCCTTATTTTATTTAATTCAGGAGTGTACCATTTTTATCACAGATAACAAACTCAGCTGAGATAGATAGCTCAACTCCATGTTGGAGTACTAAAAAATCTTTCGTAGTGTGTGAACTGTCCGCTTTAAACCGCGTCGAGCGGCTGTAAACTGCGCGGCGTTGCCAGATTGAACACATACACGATGGTTCAGTTCAGCTTTAGACCAGCTGGAAGCTCGGTGTGCGTTGCACGCCACATAAATTTGAATGGGTTCTTTGTGGCAATCTTGGTGTTTGTAATTTACATGAAATTGTTAGTATATGTTTTTCAGTTTTGAGTTTAAGAATGAGTCGAAACAGGTGTTGTTACTACAATTGTACAAACATTTACAAAGATGGATTTCAAATGTTTAGAATCCCGAAGAAGACGTCAGAGGAGTGGGTTAAACGCTGTGGTAAGTAGCCTACAAGCTGTTCCACTCCACGAAAAAGGCAAAAAACGGGTATTTATTTCAACGATTCGTTCCGTAATTTTGTACTTTAGATTTATTTTTTGTCGGCGCCTATACCATCAAATTAACAAAATGTATTGTTTTGTATTGTAAATAGGAATAAAGGCTTTTTAATTGATTATTGATTTGACATTTTATTTACCGGTACTATTTATACATTTTATTCTTAACCCTCTGATTGCTGGTTGACACCTAAAAATTAAAATCATTAACAACCATTGCTGTCAATCACTTTCTTGTTTTGACCCTGCAAAGACGTCTTGAATTATTTTAAACGTTTGGTCACAGACCTTCTATTATTATTATTAGTATGTTAGAAGGACTATTGTTTGGACAAGTGAAAATGTTTCGTTTTTATGTAGCTTCGTTGGGTAAAAAATAAAAATTCGTAATTATCCAAAAATAGCACGAGCACGTGAAAAATACTAAATATCGACGAAAGATAATTCATTTTTCAGGTATTGTATTTCTATAATAACTTGAAAAAAAATGAAAAATAACCATTTATCACAATTGAGCCAATTAAAACTTGACAAATACAAATTTCCACTTAATAATATTGAAAACTGTGTTAACTGTAGTTGGTTAAAAGACCCGTTGATATAGATAGATCTAAAGCATCATGCCGTCACCGTCCGGCAACGACCGTCTCCGTCAGCTGCCGTCTTCACCGCAGTTTGTCTGGCGATAACCCACTTGCCCGTCATTGCTCCGTCAGAAACCGGAACTACCCACGCCCAGAAAAAATACATCTGTTGCGATGGAGAGTTCGTCAGACGAGTTGTGTTTCTGATAGCCGCGGCGTGTGCTGAAGAAGAGACAGAAATAGGTACTTTGTGCGGAAGTATAGGTACTTGGTGCACGACATTTTTAGAAGTCTTGAATCGTCCACCTGATTGAGGCCGGTGAGTTTTCACGTACAGTATTTCCCGGAATATTTCTTTTTCTCAAAGCTGAATTTTAGTGATGATTATTGTATTTTGACATTTGAGTGACTCTAACTGGATGCACTACTTGATAACGGTAATCGTTGCAACTTCCCTAGACTACCGCTGGTAAGATGACAGCCCTATAGTAGTCCAATCTAGCTGTTATAGTTTTTTAAATTTAAGAATGACGTGTAAAGTTTGACATGTTTATCTGTAGACGTTATAAAAATATTAAATTTTTTACAATAACTAACATATGGTCCGCCAGATCAGTGTTTCATATATCTAACGATATTTGAAATGTTATCTGTCTATATTCTGTGCTATCACTATTACGGACCGACTCGTTGACATGAGAAATCCATGTTTTGGGGCGTTTTAATGGAACGAAACGAAGTCTGCAGAGGCTGTCGACCATGATGGTTTTGATCCCATAAGAACCGGACATACGATCACGCGTATCCTAACTAAACAGTTATTTTAAAACAGGTTATCCCAAACAAATAGCATTTTTAAAACAAATATTTTCACATATATTTTCCAAACTAGGTTTATGTATTCAAAATATTAAAAACAAACCCAGTGCGCAATATGATAACGTTTAATATGACACCTCATACACAATTTTTTGTCAATAAACAACGAAAAAGTATGTATTCGCAAACAAACCAACATGGCCGACAGCCTCTTCACCGTCCTTCGTGCGTACTCTTAATAAACTTTTATTTACTTACCAGCAATATTCATTTCTTTTCCAATCGCTTTCCAAGCTTTGCCAATGACGTCTAGGTTGTGGTGGTCCTTCCTCGTAAAGTCGTACAGTTCCGGTTTTGCTTCAACTAGGACCAAAAGTCTGTCAATATCTACAAGGTCCATCTTATCGGTGTCGACACTCAGACTGACGTGACAAGCTGCAAGTTGTTGCACGACGGTACGTGTCCGACACGGTTCCTCCACTGCCGAGCGGCGTTGCGAGGCGTCCTGACGTAAGCGCTCCCACAAGGTGTGGCGGCCATTCGAACGTACATGCATAGCTGGTTTCCGGCAAACTGACGTGCAACGCCTGCTCAGTGCATGAATTGTCCGCATTTGAACTGTCTCGCACCAAACGACGCACGTGGCGCAATAGTGATTAAAGTTTTATAAAAATTTACATCGCGTTTTAAGTTAATGTACAGTAGTACATTAACCGGATTTCCTCCCCAAAATTGTTGATGATGGAGCAACTTGCGACATGATCAGAGGGCAGGGGTGACCCTGGTATCAAGCGGCCAAGGAAGACAATTCTGTTGACTTACGTGTTTACACTGTACAGTTTTGTCCAACTGAACGTGGAACACATAGCTCTCAGACTTTCTTATTTCGTTAATCATGAACTTTTCATGAGGAAATAGCGTAGTCAATTATAATTTTATCAATAAAATTATATTTATTTTAATTTTAATATTAGTGGTATTGTTAACGACTGCACTTTTAACAAAATAATTAGTGTACAAAATTTGTTTTAGCATTATAGTTTTAACAAATATCACATCACCCATATCAAATAAATGATTTATACATGAAATAGTTGTGACATTTTTATTTTAGCTGTTATATTGTTGTAGATTGGACACAATCACAGATATAATAAGTCACACGGTTGATGACATTAGCAACATTTTTCATGATTAATTTAAAGAAGTTTTAATTTAATGTTCAATTTATGGCTTATGGGCCCTCGCGAAGTACAGTCAACGCTATTTTGATGGATTGACCTTTCTATGAGCCAAAACTCGTTTCATTCAACGAGAATGAGCTCTTTTTTCATATAGCTTTTAATATTTTCTTAATTTAATTTATATCATCTATCAGTTGTTTTGTTAATATTTTTAGGAATGCTTTGATTTAACCTCGTGTCCACACCTTGTCGTAACCGATCATGGCAAGGCCACGCGCACAGCTTTATAATACACCAATATCATGCTAGGAAGTTCTGTATCTGGTTTAGTTTGTTGCATTGGTTGAGATCAGCTGTAGTTTGTAGAGGGGGGTATGCAGCAGTTCCCGTCATGGCCACCTAGTGAGCGCCACTGTTCCCTAGCAACTCTTCCCGGTGCCGCCAGAGTTCACTGAACAGAATTCCTAAGCATCTTATGTCTTCTGTAGGATATTGTGCTGTGCATTTTCGTTGTTTTATGCCAATTGTGTGTTTGCTAAAATTTTGAATCGGGATGGGTAAATACTGGCATCAAAGAAAACAAGGAGCAAAATGTTGCTTTGTCGGATGCGGAGCGAACAAACGAGATAATCCGGATAGAACGTTTTTTTCATTTCCAATTAACAACGTGGATACTTGCAATCAGTGGATTTTGAATAGTCGCAATAACAAGTTATTCGACCTAACTTACAGACAATTGTTAGTTAGTAGATTTGTGTGTACAAAGCACTTTAAACGTGAGTGTTTCGCGAGTGACCGGAGGACAAGGTTACTGAAGTTTGCTGTTCCGACTGAGTTCAATCTCGAACCGTCTCAGGAAGAAACCGAAAAATCTAATGTAAGACCTACCTAGTTCAACTTCCATTTTATACAATTAGTTACAAGTAGGTTTATATAATATGCTAGTAAATGTTGAATTCAGCAAATTTTCTCAATTATTTTGTGGGAGTAATTTGCTTTTTCTATAAGCAAGGTTGCACACTACTTTATATGTATTTAAACACTTTCATTTTGAGTTAATTCTCATTATAATTCAATTACTGTATCTTAAAATTACTCAGCATATTTTGAAATCTATTGCAGTTCGCTATTGATTGTCATCCGTTATGAATCGACGTAAGCCATCAGTGGAAATGCGGCTTCAAAGGCACTGCATAGGCAGAAGTGAGTGTAATATGGCAACGGCGCTTGAATGAAATGTGGCAACACTGCGACGTAGGAAATATGGCAACAGCGCGACCTTTCTTACTAAACTCACTCAGTTTCATTGCAACCTGTGACGTGCGCGCGCGCGCATTTCAACTTCGACCTAGGGGAAGGGACGTCGTGCAAGTCGATGCCAGGCGGAACGACGGAACTGAAATGACACCTGGATTGCGCGTTGTTAATACCTCGAGTCCCGACTCGCTAAGGGGAATAATCGGTACATTTTATCGCCGAATGATTCATGTATCGAACAAATTGAATTGGTGCAGTTTTCACTTCATGTTGGGAAGAAGTTGTGTTGTTTGTAGAATTGTTGTGTGAACGCTGTGCTTTAATGTCTTTTATTTTTACAACAATTATTAGATATTATGATAAATAAAATGTAAATATTTTATCAGTTATATGCTTAGTATAGTTAATGTATTATCTAGGTTAGAGAAGGGGCCTGCAGTGGTTGTCGGCCATGTTGGTTTAATCCCATAAGAACAATGTTATTTGCAAATCCATATTTTTTCGTTATTTATTGACCAACAGTTGTGTATGAGGTGTTAATTTAAACGTTATCATATTGCGCATTGGGTTTGCTTTTCATATTTTGAATGCATACGCCTAGTTTTGAAAAATAGGTGAAAATATTTGTTGTAAAAATGCAGTTTGTTTGGGATAATCTGTTTTAAAATAACTGTTTAGTTAAGATACGCGTGATCGTATGTCCGGTTCTTATGGGATCAAAACCAACAGCCTCTGCAGACTTAATTTTGAAAAATGGGTGAAATTTAAAACTTCGAAATAAATATTTTAAAACTTTTCTCTAAAACTAATTAGGAATTCGCAAAGCAATTCCAACGCGGAATTTAATTTACGATCAAGTGCAATTTGTTTGAGGAATTCGCAAAGCAATTCCAACGCGGAATTTAATTTACGATCAAGTGCAATTTGTTTGGTAAAATCCGTTTATAAACAACTGTTTATTTTGGGTACGTTTTATCGTATGTTCGGTTCCAAAATACCATTGTTCTTATGGGATTAAAACCAGCATGGCCGACAGCTTCTGCTGACTGGTCAAACGTTTACAACTAAATATATTATAATGTATCGAAACTTCTATTTTCCGAAAAAGAAATTTGATACTAAATATTAAAGAAATAGGCTATTTGATTTGAATTGAATTGAATGTTATTACTGTACAATTTGTTAAATATATTCTTTACTTCAAATACGTCTAACGGAAATGATTCCGCGGCAGTTTGTGAGTCTTACATTCAGCCAAATCAATATTATAACTTACTAGCCAAATTAATTTACAATGCGTGATAATAATTTTAAATAACGGTGCATTCTAGTATTTATATTATAAAAACCAGCCTGGAAATTCAATACTGTTTTTTGCAGTATTTTACAGTCAGATTTTGATTTGAATGTATTGTGTCTTGCTCACTGTACAGAATAAGACGAAAGTTCTTATACCAAATACCTTTGAATTAATCTAGTGAAGTCTATTGTGAAGTGAAAGGAAATCCAGTTGCTCTTTTTGTAAAATGTTTATAATTAAAATAAGAATGTTAACTATGTAATTGAAATGCTTTAATATTAGCAACATTAACGACTTGCAAAATACGTAAGACAAACGTTTAGTGTAATAAACATTATCTTAATGAGCTTAAATTAGGATCTATAAACAATACCGGACAGTACAATTCAAATTAATAAACATCAGTACAACTCACGTATCAGAAATAAACGGCGTCGTACTGATGCATGGAGGGAGGATCAGCAAACTTTCCTCTTGATACATATCTTATCACAATGGAAAAACTGCTTAGTTTTAGAGTTGTAGGTTTCAAGTAAAGAAACTTATAATTTTCATTAGTTTTTAAATAAACATTACAAGGCAGCACCACAAAACAAACAAATAATCTTAATTAAAAAATTTCCAAACACACTAACAAATCTGTATAGCATTCAGTAATGTAGCATTTAAAATAATTTACCGGTATTGTAAATTGAAATCCCTTGTGTTATTGCCTTTGATAAGTCAGGGGTTTAGGAGACACTCTAGTTTTCCTGTTTAAGAAAGGGATGTTTACAGATAACTCCTGATGTTTTCAGACATGATCAGTTGTCAGTAAAAAGGTAGGCCTACATTATATACCATCCACAGAGATCACGTACCTAATTTATTATAAATGTTGCAAAAATAGTGGCAAGAAAATGAACTGTATCAAATTATGAATATATTGAAAGGAGTAGGCTATAATGAGAATAAAAATGTGAGATTTATAAGAATACAAATACAGTACTACGTTTAACAGAATAAAACTTCAGTTTTCCTCAGGTTATTTATAACCTTAAACCTGTTTGTCATATTAAAATTAGTCTTCTTATAATAAATAAAATGCGTGTAAAACCCACTAAACACTTTAAACTTAGATTTACTGTTCAAGAAAGTAGGATTTTCTTACGATAAAAAAAATCAAGTGAAAACTATCAATCAACAATACACACTAAAAGATAGAGATTTATTAAAAAAAGGGATTGATTTAAAATTACCAACTTGGGCTGGTGGTTTCTCATTTTCCTAGGGATATGAACTAAATTTTCGAATTCTCAAACATTTGACAACCCACATTTAAGTGTTAAAGCAATATTTATAAATATTATGAAACTAGAAAAGTATAAATTCGAAAATAGCTCAATATTTTAAATTTATTTAGAAATATGGGGGTAAGTTTTCTTTTTAATACATCGATGTATATTCTAATGAATAAAAAACGAACTTACTTTATTCTGTACATTAATCGATATTTTAAATTTTGTTTCAACGTGTTGATTAACATGATCACGGCGACTTTAGACTAATCTAGCCCTTTGTTCCCAACCCTACTATGTGCGCATCGGCTTGTGAAGCGTGTCGAGCAGGAGTGGGCTAAGCGGTGTTGCCAGCTCTTGCAACAGTCTGTCGGTCTCGCTTAGTCCACCTCATTCCATGGGGCGCTCGAGCTATGGAAACGTGTCACGCGTATCATTAAATTTACTTCACGTTCGGTTTCCTGTTTGTATTTCTATCGACATGGATAAAGATAGACACGTGTGCTGTTACAACAACTGTACGAACAGCTATAACAATGGTTTTCGCATGTTTAGAATACCTAAGAAAACTGCATCGGATTGGGTGAAACGTTGTGGTAGGTACGCCACATTTTTAGCTCTCTGGTCTTTTGAAATCCTTAAAAAAAAATTACATAAAATATTTTTGTTGTTTTGTTTATTCTGTATATATATATAAATAAAAAAATCCTATTGAACATTTTCAGGCTCATTGGGCAAAGCACAAATTGTGTAGTAATTCTTAGGGATTTCAGTCATATAAATAATCGTTAGTAAAAAAACAAACAATTTTTTCGTGTTTTAAATGTTTACAATTAAGTAATTTAGTCTCATAGTCTTTACAACACCTTTAAACATATAAATAAATTCTTTTATTTTACTGTCATGCTTATTTTTACAGCTCTTGTTTTAATATGGTTTCTTGCTCATTTTTAAATAACATCTTGTTGAGCTAGTTGCTTGGAAAAAATAAAAAAAAAAAAAATAAAGGATGACAATGCAATGTTATGATATTCTAAAAAAATATTCATTCCTGGACTCGGGAAAAAGTAGTGTAAATGTAGTGTTAATGTAATTAATTAATTAATTTACTAAATAAAGTGGCTGAAATATAAATAGGCCTATTACATAATCTCTTGGATATTAATTAATTTTTTGGAATATTACTGTATATTTTGGTGGATAGGGTCCTTTTATGGTCCAAATTAAAAATGCGAGTTTCTTAAAAGATTCCTCAGGGAAAAGATAGATCAACCAGGCTGGTGGTTAAGTTGAAATAAACTAAATTCATATTGTGAAATTTAACCAAACGAAACAATACTCCCATTATGCATATTGTAATTTCACTGTAAATTCAATAACAGTTATTATTATAAGGATTTTATATTTTACATTTCAGTCAAAGTAACTTAAAAACTTCAGTCAAAAAACACTTAATTTAATGAGACTTGCAACTTACAATGTATGTTAATAAAAATCAGAATAATAACTGCTAAAAAACGGAGTAAAACAACAATTTTGATCGGATCAAATTTTATTATAAAGCTCTGAGAAGTGAAAGATAACAATAATTTTGATCTGGGTTTTAAGCTCTCTGAAGATGACATTAAATTAATTTATTGATTTATAGCTAAACTATGCCAAGTTTAAATAGTTAATAGACCTACTTTAGTAGCCAATTAATTTCAGAGGCTGTCGGCCATGTTGGTTTTAATCCAATACGAACGATGTTATTTGCGGATCCATATTTTTTTGTTATTTATTGACCAAAAGTTGTGTATGCGGCGTCATTTTAAACCTTCTCATGCTGTACATTGGTTTTGCTTTTCATATTTTAAATACATACACCTAGTTTTAAAAAAATAGATGAAAATAAAAGCTTCAAACTAAATATTTGTTGTATTTTTTCTTTAAAAAAAATTAGGAATTCTCAAAGTAATTCCAATATGAAGTTTAATTCTTGATCAAACGCAATTTGTTTGGAAAATATTTGTTTGAAAGTAACCGTTTAATTTGGATACATATCATCGTATGTTCAGTTCGAAAATAACATTTTTCTTATGGGATTAAAACCAATATGGTCAGCAGGCTCCAACAGCCTCTGCAGACCCTTAACTTCTAGTAGAAAGAGGGTATTTGTTATTCTCTGATAAAATATCAATGGGCTTTTGAGTTTGTTTATTTTGACATGAAATTATTGCCAAGTCTTAAAGTATATTTAAAATAATTTGTAATCTGAGTTAATTTGTCTGAGTCAGGCAGTACCTAAATCAGGGCAATGAACTGTGCTTTAAGAAAGAAAGGCTCAATTAATTACTTTCTCTGACTATTTACTGACTTCATGTCAAATCTTCTGTCCTGTTCAAAAATTGTAGCATCATTCACTGGGTTAAACATCTTACATTGAATGAATCCTTCTTGATTGTAGATTTCCGACTGAGTGTGTGAAAACCATTTTAGGCAAAGATTTTATATTACAAAACTGACACTAGGGTCTTACACGTGTTTCTGTAAACCAACACTAAACATTTGGTAATGTAAGTTTAATTAATATTTTTTCCACTTTATTAATTTTGAAATATCGAAAAATAATGCTCCCAATACTGAAATATTATGTAACTTATTGCCTTATACTCAAAAACTGACGATTGTTGGTAATTGTTATTTTTTTATAAAAGAAACACTACAGAACAGTTGTTATTTAACAAGCATTTACTTTCACAAACGACACTGCCTTTTATAAATTGAAACAACACGAGAAGGATTTTCTTTGGCGCTGCTTACCGGCAGCCTCTAAGGTAATAGGCAATGATATTTCCAGATAAACGTTGTTTTAAGGTTTGACGCTCATTTCTTAGTTTACTCCTGCCCATCCCATGCTATAGCATCAAACAATTTAATGAGTTGTATTTGCAAAAATATCCTTTTCTATTAAAGGTAGACTGCACACACGCCAAACAGTCATGAATCCACTAATGTTTATTTATATGTACAAATAATGTATAAAATTATCCTGAACCCTGGTTTTTTTCTAGGAAATCGAAACTTGATAGGAATTTCTCCGTCAAAATTAAACAACAAAAGGGTTTGTCAGTGCCATTTCGAAGCAGAGGATATCTTGCCAAGTGGCAGACTGGTAGATGGGGCCCTTCCCATATGCTATAGAACTCTAGGTGCTTCTAGAAGGACAAAGGTACAAGTTTATCACCTGCACATGTACATAACCCCCTTCTAGAAATAATAAATTATTTTACTGCCATAGAACTTTAAACACAACACTGACAACGTCAGGTTATAACATGTGGGCAAGTCTAACATAATTTTTACACTATGCGTTATAGTATATTATTGTACAACACTAACGATACATTACAGTGAAGCATTTTCAATTATTTACTATATGGTGGATAAAATGTTTATGTGTGAAAATAAACAAATTTACTTTAATTACATTTAAAATTGACGACTACAATGCTGAAAAACTCATCAAAATTATTAAATGGATTGTTTATGAGGGCAACAATAAAATTTATTTTTAAAGTTTCTGCAAAGAGAATATTTGGATTAAATGTAATAATTTATTGTTGACTTTTAATTTAGAGTAGGCTAAATAATTACAGTTATTATTATATGGAGAAATAAAATAAGAGAGAATAAGAAATAAAATACAACTAAAAATAATTATTCCATATAGTGATTGAGTGTATTACTTAATCTGTGGAATACTATTATAGTATTTTTGATTATTTTTGGTGTTTAATTACAAATATTTTGTTTAAATTTTAGATAAACTGGGGTTTCTAAAATGTTAGTTGTTGAACCAAAAAGCTACAGCTTGATTATGGTTGTAATTTGAAGTTTGTTTAGGTAGTTGTCTGCAGTTTTCACTCGAATCTGCAGTTTTCCCTTGGTTCTGCAGTGTTCTTTAGGTCTGCTGAGTTCTTTTTGGTCTGCAGCCTTCGGTTGGTCTCACTTGACATTATAGGCAGCTCCGCTCCTCGAACCAGCATATGCAAATAGCATTAGTTTTTAATTTGGCTTGTAGTATTATACACAAAGATGTAATATTTAGTAAACTCACTTTGAAATATTCTTGAGTAAACGGCAAAACAAGTAGTTAAACAGTTAAGTTTTTGTTATGTTTTTATACAGATAAAAACATAACAAAAACAAACTTATTCAATGTAACCCAATGGTTAGGTTAAAACATATTATATTTACAATGGAAGGAAAGCAGTGGTCGTTAAAAGAGCATACAGCACATAGCTGCCAATTGCTTGTGTGCGTGGATGGTGCGTTGTAAGATCAATGAATTGTATAAGAACTGGAACAGGCGCTGTCGTAAAGCAAGTGTAGTTCTCAGGTCGCTTCAGCTATGATGTGGACACCTTTGTATCAAGTACCATTGCAGGCGATGTGGGCAGTAAAGATTACCATGCCGTTACCTTGCTTAGCACTATCTTTGTGCATGCATATATATCATGCGTCGCTTGGCAAAATTAAAATAAACAGCTTATATTATGATCATCACCTGATTCTAGCTCTTTTTATTATGAAACACGTGATTTATTGTCAATACTGTTTTACTCATACTTCATTGCCACGTATTGATTCTTGAATATATTTGCTGTATCTTGAATTACTGTACTATTAGTTACTGCTTTCATGTTTGCTTGTTTCATATAGAAACTGATATAGAAGGCGATTATCATTGTATATGAGCAATGGTTAAGATCTGTGCTGCTTGTAATTGTTCTTCATGATGGAAGAAAGAGAACGACATTTCTTTTCACCAGTAAGTGAAATATTTATTTACTTGAAATTTAGAATATTACATTACACTAATAGATATTCCTTAATCAAAGTGTGCAGTACAGTAAGATAATTAGCATTAAATAATAAAACCAGCAGTTGCAATAAACAATAAACGTATGGAACTGAACATTCTACATAATAATTAAATTTTCTGAATCGAAACATTAAATTTATTTTCAGGAAAAGAATGATAAAATCATTCACGGAAAACTCTTTGTTTTTCTCACCACACATTTCGAATATACCATTAGCAATTACTAATATTAAAAGAGTTGGCCTATTAAAGGACAAAATATTTAATGACTATGATAGCCTACTAAATTAACATGCAACCTTATAGGCCCTCTTGTAAAATTTTTGTTTATAAGCTTTTATCATATAAATGTAGTTTTAATGTATAATTCAGCAGATATGAACCATTTTTAATTTTTTTATCTTTTTAGATTTCCCAGTTGCAAAACCTGAGCTTTTTAAGAAGTGGATTGCAGCTACAAAAAGGAAGAATTTCATTCATGTTTTTATGCAGCAGACATTTTACACCAGATTTTATTGAACAATTTACATTGTTGCCCTTTGAAAAGAAATACTGTACCTGAAAAATGGTGCTGTCCCAACAATAATTTCGTTTCCCTCTAACATGCAACAGGCCTTGCCTAAAAAAATGAGGATAATTAATCAGAATCCATCATTAGTAAGCTGAAATAATATTAAAGGGAATAAAATAACTTCTTTTCTATGTCGTAATTTTTATTTCTAGGTCGCCTTTAAGTTACTTTTAACATGTTGACGACGTCATGCACCCCTACGGGTATACAAGCACTTTTTAAAGTGACATTGTGTATCCATATGGGCGCGCGCAATCTATTACTATAGTGCATCATGTACCCGGTGGGATACACATTCATTCAGTGTTGCTTAGGAGTTAAATTTAAGTGTGGCTATTCTGTTGGACTTCAAAATGAAGTAACGTTATCTTACGAAGTTGACGGTATTCTTTATTTTACACTATTTAAAACAAAAAGTAGCGGGGACTGAGCATAATGTCGTAAAGTGACACAAGTGACGTAGAACAGGAACATTCAGCTGCTAGTAAAAGAAAACGAAATATCTGCTGACATGAGAGTGTGATGTCATGCATAGCAGTCTATCTATGAGGAGGCGCATAGGAGAAACTCTTGTAGCTGGGCGGAAGCACATACATACAATAAAAGAAATGTATTGTAACAAATAGGTGCTTTCTTATGGGGTAAAAAAAAAAAAAAAAACTAATATCTTAAAATAAACCCTTTAAAAAAAAGAAATACTATTCATGTTTATATAGTAGTACACTAAGTAAAAAATCAAGAAAAAATAGCCATTTTTTAAGTTTGTAGGTAAATGGCTACGTCATATTGAAAGTATTAGGAATTCTACGACGTTGTGAACGTGTGAAGTAGCGTTTTCAAACAGACAAACTAGTAATTGCGTGGTTTAATCTTGCTCTTATTACAAGGATAATATCCTTTTATTATTCAAGTGGGTTCATTGTAAATAAAGTAAGTTCTAGAATAAATGTGAAGAATGCTGCAACCTAATTATATATGACTAATAATATTAACCACTGACAGTGATTTAGATAGACTTTGTGACTGGAGGAAAGTTGAACAGGGCTTCAAGAGATGTACGTAAAGTAGTCAATTGTACATATAAATTAGCCAAAACAAACCAAAATTACAGAGGTATGCCCAAAATAGATTTACTAAGAATGATTTTGTTTGCACGTAGAATCTTTCCTGGTTGTTTATTTGAAGGCCATAGTTGCTGATGACTGCAAGTAAGAAGGGACGGCATGACCCGGGCGTTTGGGTGTATTATAGCAAGGCAGGGGTCTGGGGGTTCTCCCCAGAAAAAAACAATTAGAGCCCAAATGAACTATGTTTGTTAACTCTAAATATTCAATTTTGAAGTATAATTAATTAATAATAAAGTTAAAATGTTGCAGAAATACCTTAATTGATTTCCTTGTAAAGAAATCTATTAGCCTCTCCCTCTGCTCAGTAAACTGGTCTTTCAGTAAACTGGTCTTTCACTTGTTCATTAAATTTGTGCTTGGATAATAGCTGCTTCTTTATACAGAATATCTCTAAAGCACAAAGTCAGTCTTCATTCTTTGTACTTAATGTGAAAGATTTGATGCATTATGTGTTGAAAAATACCCTTCAGTTTCTGACGTTGTCATTGAAATTATGCATATAGTACGACAGAGTCTGGAGAGGCTGTTGGCCATGTTGGTTTTAATCCCATTAGAACAATTTTATTTGCGAATCTATTTTTTCGTTATTTATCGACCAAAAGTTGTGTATGAGGTGTCATTTTAAAATTTTCATATTGTGCATTGGGTTTGCTTTTGATATTTTGAATATATACGCCTAGTTTTGAAAAATACAGTGGAACTCCAATTATCCAAACTCCAACTATCTGAATTGCGGATTATCCAAATTGCTTTCAAAATGTCATAAAATAAATCTTACAATCTTCAGTTTTTCAATTTTGTTCAAATTTGTTAAAAAAAAAAACCAAAGCATGCAACAACAAAGGAGTAGTGTTTTTAATTCTTAGAAAGATAAACCATACATATATGTGTCACAATAGTTAACATATAATATGCCTCAATAAATACTGTTAACTGTAACACCATTTTTAAATAAAAAATCCAAATTCTGCCAGGAAACAACACGATAGGGATAATGTATTGTCTGTTCACACTATTGTCCTTCCCTCCGTCAAGGATGCACGACCTGGCTGCCCAAAAACGGAGAAGACAGTCAAACATATAAAGCATATTAACTAAGATGTTTAGCAAGCAATAATGTGTTGACCACACCTTTTAATGAGCAAGCTTAGACAAGTGGAATGCTTTTAAATTGCTATGTTCCTATATAACAAACCGTAGGCAAATAATAGTGGTTTATAAAAACACAGTTAAGTTTACCTCAAAGTGGGAATTGGTGAAAAGTGGTGTTCCCCAAGGATCGATCATGGGACCATTGTTATTTCTTATCTTCATAAATAGTTTCCCCACATAATTTCCATATTATTTTGTTGTTTTATATGTACATGATACATCTGTTTTTCTAAAAGATAAAAACAACGATTTGCAAAGTAAGATTCACGATTCCTTGACAGTAATGAAAAATTGGTTTGAAAAGAATGGTCTTTTGCTCAATGGATTCAAAACAAATATTATTCATTTAAAAGCATGAAATGCTGTAAGAAACATGTTATGGGATGATTCCATAAATTGAACAGTTTCTCACAAAGTTTTAGGATAGTAGTTGATCAAAATTTAAATTGGGACAGTCATCTGAATTTTCTTTCTAAAAAATTAAACTTATTTAGATTTGCTTTCAAAACTATTTCCCATTCTACTTCCATAGAAATACGAAAAGTGGTCTACTTTGCTTATATACATTCCATTTTAAAATATGGAATTGTGTTGTGGGTTCGGCAAAAAAATTTAATATTTAAAGCCCAAAAGTCAATTATTAAAACTATTTGTAACATAACAAACGTATCAGCAGCAAACCTTTATTTAAAAAATTATAAATTTTTAGTTTAAGATCTCTAGATTTTTTAAATTTTGAAATTAGTTAAAATTAACCAGCATCTTTATGACCATTTAAGATTTGATCATTCTTATGAGACAAGGCACAATTGTAAGCTCAGAGTTTCAGCTCATAATTTAACTTTTTCAGAAAAAACCCTCTTTTTGTAGAGGCTAAAATGTATAATAAACTACCTCCAATTATCATTAATTTAAATGCAAAATGTTTTTTAGATGCTATAAAGAATTTATTCTTAGAGAAAAACTATTATAGTGTTAAGGAAGGAATTCATGGATGACAATGTTGTACAATTTATTTTATTTCATACTGTATTTTTCATAATTAATTTAATGGAATGAAATTGAATGACGAAGCACCTATTTTCAGTTACAATGTTAAGCTGTGTAAAATGTATCGTGCTAATAAAGATTTGATAGTATAGGCCTACTGTAATTTTATAGTAATAGTAATTACATGTAAACTGTAATTTATTATATAATAAATGTCCTTTCTCATTTAAAATATTGTTTTATATCCCATTTCAAGATACATACATTTAATTACATGCAGTAATTAAATAAAATGGACTGCTTTTAGACAAAAATGTGATTATCCGAATAGGGTCTAATCCCAATTGATTCGGATAGTTGGAGTTCTACTGTAGGTGACAATAAAAACTTCAAACTAAATATTTTTGTTTATTTTTTTCTATAGAACTTATTAGGAATTCGCAAAGCACGTGCTATTTAATTCTTGATCAAATGCAAATTGTTTAGAAAAATCTGTTTAAAAATAACCATTTATTTTGGATACGGTGGTCATATGTCCGGTTCGAAAATAACGTTGTTCTTATATAATTAAAAACCAACATGGCCGATTGCCTACGACAGCCTCTGCAGACTCCTAATAGCTTTACAGATTTAGGTTGTAAGAGATGATAATTTGTTTTTGTAAATACAATTTTAGTAGCATCAATGATCGTTTTGCTGTTGAAAAATCATTTTGTTATATATTATACTGTTAATTTTTGAAGAAGTTTAATTTTATTATTACTAAAACATAAGTAAAATATCACATGTGCAAACGTCAAACCACGCACGTACCAATGAGCTGATTCTTCCGCCGCCAGTCGGAACAGTTAATGTCTGCTGCCCGGCAGCTTGGCAAACAGAATCTAAACACTCCTATTACACTTGCAGATACCGCCCTCCCCACTAATGTCTGGCGGTGCTCAGCATGTGCTAGAGCAATGCATACAGACCAATAAAAAAATTAATTTTTGTTTATATCACTTATTATAAATATATTGAATTCTTATGTCCATGGAGTCTTATTTTAGATACGGTTGTTTTTAAACTGTAAACTGTAAACTGTCTGTAAAATTTGTTATTGTAATTCTGGGCCATAGCAACAATGGTTTTGGAGAAAGATACTTATGAAATATGATCAATTAAAGTCAATGTAGGTCCTTTTTACAGAATTTTGAGTCAAAATTTAATCAAACAAACAAATGATGCTATAAATAAGAGAATGTTTGGTATAAGACAAAAGTTGAATAGATAATTTTATTTAGTAATGTATAGTTTTACTATGACTGTAACTTTTAACAAATAAGTTAATATAACACTTCTTTCACAAGACATGTGTTTTCTTATTACCCTTGTTGTTTTTCTTCAGCTACAAATATACAAATCAGCAACAGAAATATATGTGTTTAATCCTTTCAGTGCCGACGTCCTATTTTGTAGGACATCCTAAAATGAGCAAAAAGAGCCAATGTCCTAGTTTGTAGGATGTTTCATAAAAACTATATTAATCCAAAAATGAACATATTGGACTATATTTGACCTAAGTCTACTACTAGAGAAACATTCTTTCATATAATATATCACCTATTATTTAAAACAGAAATTTATTGCTAATAAATGTCATATTAAAACTGGATCAGTAGGCAGTCAGCTGATAACACAGTACATGTTGTTACAAGTTATTGCACGGACAGTTGTTTTCTTAGTGATTTGGCTTAGCTAAGATTACAAAATTATATAAGGTATCAAGTTGTAGCTTGATACCTTATATAATTTTGATTACTTGTTATGCCTATGGTTATTTTTAACACTTATTTTTTAGTATTTTTGAATTATGGATCGCTCAGTATCACCCATAAGTGACACCACAACCAGAAGAAGAGTTGTGGAGATATGGGTGCGTGTTTGAAAGAAAACGTTGTTTGTTCGTTTATGTTATTATTTGTCAATATATTACTATGAAATTTTGTTTCTGTGTACTAAACTTAATTTTGCATATGACAATAAGTGTGATTCTGAGTGAAAGATTTTTTCCATTAGTAAAAACAATACATACTTGAAAAACAAATTTTTGAAGAACAATATATGTCATTTGTAAGTAATAATTTTATGTTATTTTTTCATTCAAGAAAGGATGTTTTTTTTTCATTGTTAGTTCCAAATGTTGTTACAACTAAAGTGGAAAAAGAATCGTTACTCTAAGTACTGAAATAAAACTGCAACAGAATTTTGAATAATAGGTTGCTAGATCGCCGAAAACAGTCTGACACCCAGTGAAAAATGTTCAGCACTTTTGAGCATACCCTACAAAAAATGACCTGGCAATAAAAGGTTTAAAATAAACAAAACACAAATGAACAATACAGTGAAATAGAACAAGGCAAGGTTATTTATTTAACTATACACATTATTTACACCAATTCCTATATTTAATAACACTTGTCGATATCAGTAAAAGTTATTATTATTATTGATACTAAAAAATTTATCCTTAAAAATCCTGTGTATCTAAGAGTTTAGATAATATTACTTTTATTTGAGAATAGAATTTTACTTACTCATACCACAGTCTAATAACATACAGTGACGACACTGTAAGATATTGGTGACGAGCACCAGTGCTAGTGATCCTAGCGGTCAACCAGCAGCAGTCTCTACTCTGTTTACATCCACAGCTGTGATCAGTAAATGTCAAATAACTGATGATTAATGATCTATCATCATGGCACTTTTTCTATTGTTATTATTCAGCTTCTTTGAAGATACAATGCAGTACAACGTAATGCAGAGTGGTTGTGCTAACTGACTACTTGAGTGCTAGCATTGGGTGGATTCCACAGCACTGCAATGGAAGTGTCGTAACAGTATGTTGTTAGACTGTGTAACAACATATAAAGTTTAGTTAGCAGGTTATGTGTAAAACCTATGCTACTTCAGGTAGTTCTTTATTTATTGTAAAATGCTCGTTGTAAAGCTTAAAGGCAAACAAACAATGCTGTGTTGATGTTTTTACAGTGTGGCTCGAGATGCTCTAGGCCTAAACACCTTAAAGAATGAGAAGTTTATAGCTGTTAAGAAAACTGTTATAGAACGCTAGAATACAACCACCGGCTAACAGACTGATTGTTAAATTAACAGTGCGCGTTCCAGTTCTTATAAAGCTCGTAAGGTATTAGAACTAATGCCATGCGTTGGTTTGAGGAGCTGTCTAGAACGTCGTCGAGTCCTATACTAGAGATTGATAATTTTGATATGTTATAGCTGTTCTCTGTATGTGGGATGATAAATTTTAACCAAGAAAGTGAAAACCTAAATTTTTACTGTCGTATTTTAAGCTATAGAGTTTTAGTTATTTGTTTTAGGTCTACTTTTTACAGTTAAATAAATCATTACAACAAACAAATAGTGCCAGTGTCTTAGTTATTTGAAATGGGCTGCAAGAAAAATCGTCAACTGAAAAGGCGTAAAAACCGAGGGGGTGAGAGATTAGCAGAATGGCGTATTCTCAAACGTTACGCAAAGGACCAAGATAAAGGCTATGGTTTGAATACTATAAGGGGCAGGCGAATAGTAGACATAAACTTCTTTATTGAACAGTTGAAAAATGTAGGAAATCACAATCCTCAATTTGCCTGTGCACTCAAGAACATGATAGTAAAAGGTGAACTGAAACGTGGTCTTAGGTCTGGTTCTATATTTGAATGCATTATGTGTGGCTATGAAGAAACAGTGTGGACTGAACCTGAAGACAGCTCAAAGGAAGTGGACTTGAATACGGCGGCAGTGGCTGGCAGGCGCATAGTATATGTAAACTTCTTCATTGAACAGTTGAAAAATGTAGAAAATCACAGTCCTCAATTTGAATGTTCACTCAAGAACATGATAATAAAAGCCGAACTGAAACATGGTCTTAGATCTGGTTTTACATTTGAATGCATTATGTGTGGTTATGAAGAAACTTTGTGGACTCAACCTGAAGACAACTCAAAGGAGGTGGACTTGAACACAGCGGCATTGGCTGGCTTAACAAATACGACAGGCAGGTTAACGAATTTGGATAAGCCTATGGACCCAATGAACTCATCAAAAACATATGAACGACATCACAACATAGAGTGCATGGGCTTGAAAGAGTCTACACTTGATCGCATGAAGCTGGCTGCTGAAGAGGAAGTTGCCTTGGGGAGACAGGGTGATAACATTGATCACGACATCTCCCTGCTCACAGTCGTGGCTGATGGTAGCTGGGCCAAGCTTTCCAATAGGCAGAACTTCAATTCATTGCCTAGAATGGTGAGAAAAATTTTTTTTTTAATTAATTATTTTTGGGTTATATGTTTTGATTTAGTAAAATATACTGATTAATTTTCAAATAGTACTGCACTAACATTAATAATTAGGGCTACATTATACAATATTCAGGGTGTCTATTATGTTTGGAAACACCAAAATATATTCTTTATTAATAGAAATAGAAATTTGTAACTTTTTACAATCGTGATTAGGATCGGGCATCTATACGTTATGGATCAATATTTTGTTATTCCACACTAACGGAGGACGTCCTTTTGAGTGTGTTGTCAATATTCTTTATAGAAGCCTATACCTTGTGATATATCACTTCAAAGGGTATAGTGAACTAAATTGAATGCCACAAACCGCATCTCTAAGGAATCACTCTATTAGAAAATAAAGTACTTTAGTATTGAAAATGAGTGATGTTCAACAATTTTATTTTAACTTGATTCTTGCCACAGTAATGGTTTACAGTAAATTCCCTAAAAATTTATAAAATGTTTAATTAGTATAAAACAACATCTCATTTTTAGCTGGTTTTATTAGAGCAATTTTGATACAGTTTTATTACAAAAAAGTGCGTAAATAATGATTTATTTTCTTAATTTCTTATACAAATAAAAAATTAATTTATTATGTTAGAAAAGTGCTAACACCAGCCTTTTAGCATCGTTTGGTGTCAAAGTAAATGTTTGAACTATCTTCATTCTTCAGTTTGACATTGAAGTTAAAGTGAAATGTTTGAACTGTCTTCATTCTTCAGTTTTACATTGAAGTTAAAGTGAAATGTTTGAACTGTCTTCAATCTTCAGTTTTACATTGAAGTTAAAGTGAAATGTTTGAACTGTCTTCATTCTTCAGTTTGACATTGAAGTTAAAGTAAATGTTAGAATTAATCTTCAGTTTCACATTGAAGTTAAAGTAAATGTTAGAATCAATCTTCAGTTTCACATTGAAGTTAAAGTAAAATGTTTGAACATAAGCAAATTTTCAATACTCATCATAATACTGAAATGAAATGAAAAATGGCTTTATTGGAGGCGAAGTTAGGACTATAGAGTCCTCTCTACTACTAAGTACCTTAAATACTCTATTTGCTGATAGAACGATTCTATACAGATACAGTTCGTGGCATTGAATTCAGTTCACTATAACCTTTAAAGTGATATATCACAAGGTTATAATGTTGACAATACCCTTAACAGGATGTCTCCCGTAAGTTCCAAAAAGTAGGTACCCAATCCCTATCACGATTTCAAATTTCTCAAGTTTCAAATTCTATTAATAAAGAAATAGAAATAGAACTACAGGTATGTCACTGTGATTTTACCAACACATCACACATCCTGGGCTTGTGCTTTTTTTTAATTTCTTACCCAAACTGGATTCATAATTTTGTAGATTTTGTAAATAAACAAACAGCCTTTAATAAATTTTAGACATTTATTTTACTATCCATTTTCTATTATAATTTTCCCTATATTTGTATATGACCCATTTACAATTAATTGTTCTTAAAAAAAGATTCTTTTTATTTGTAGGCAAAAACCCCTTTTATTCTTTGAAATCTAAAAGTGGGCTGACCTAAATAGGGATCTTGATTTTGTCACCCTCGATCATTCGCCCTCGTGCCAGATGTCAGACTGTGCGCTGGGTTCATTCTCCTGGAGACGTAGTCACTTTAAGTCCGAGGCTAACTGACCATCCTGAACGAAAGGTGCTTACGCTATGAAGCCGGTTCCAAGTTGAAACAGTTATACAGGTATACCCTGTATACCTGTAGTTGTACTGACAGGGACATCACTGTCATACCTCTGTATACCTGTAGTTGTACTGACAGGGACATCACTGTCATACCTCTGTATACCTGAAGTTGTACTGATAGGGACATCACTGTCATACCTTTTTTATTATATAATTTACATATTAAAGGGTATATACATTACTTTTCGTAATTGCATTTATAGTGTATGAATTGTTGTCACCTACCATTTATTAATTAAAAAAAATATAACAGTTCTGATATACAGGGTGGCTGAAAAGTAGCTTGCACCCATTAATGAAAGCATTAAAAAACCCTTGGGGACTTGGGGGGGGGGGGGTGGAGGCAGCTCAAAATATTGAAATGGCAAGCCCTACCATGTGGCCCTCTTGATTAAAGAGCTTGATGAGACGAGAAATTTAACATAAAGAAAAGTTAAATCAGACCACCTGAAACAAAATGACGGCCAAGTTAAAGAAATAGTTGAACAAATATTTTTGTCTCTGTTATGATTTACTTTCGGGCCATTTAAAATCTGTTGTTTATTCCACCAAACTAGCATCATAACAAGATCTTATAAACAAAATTCTAGAAGAATCTCTCAAGAAATATTGCAAAATGTCAGAGATGCATTTGAGCATTGACTGTATTATTGCATGGAAATCCAAGGAGCACAGTTCCAGCATTTAATTTAAGGTAATATAGTCATTGAAAACATTATTTATAATCAATGTCTGATTTATTTGTTCTACCAAAAACTTCAATTTGGTCTAATTTCAAATAATTTATTCCATTTTTTGAAGTCCTGTACATTTGTTTCTATGATTTTTTTGTTGAAAATTGCCATTTTAATATGGGTGTATTTAATCTACTTTTATTTTAGTAAATTGTATTTCAGCCACTTACCCTCCGAGCTGTCTAAGGGTATCCGAAAGGTTTTACTGAGTGTTTTTCTCATATAATGAAGACCTTCAAAATAAAGTATAGTAATAATGGTTGGAAACTGTTGTCGTGGGATTACATCTCGAAAAAGATGTGAAATCTATAACTATGGAGTAAAAGTTGCTTTGGTCACAAAACATCTACAAACATCCAATCCATCAAGCCATTTAAGACCTGCCTCACTGATTCTATTCATGCTAGCTAATCCCTATGTAAAAGAGCGCAGGGGACAATTTATAGCTATGTGATACATTGTTTGGATAGACTCTCCGCAATCTTATGACTGATCAAGTTTCATTTCCCATTTGTATTTCCAGTATGCCCATGCTAGTTTGGAACCGATTCAACAGTGTCCATTCCATCCGAGGAAGGTTCATCTCATCTATAGGTAGACAGATTCGTAATAAGGAACATATTTTATCCATAAAAACTCTGCTCCACGCTATGGCCAAGCTAGTATTGGGTAAGAAATTTGATCTGCTCAACTGGAAAGTAGTATGTAGAGGTGGGTTTAGAGATTTTAAGCGACCGCTCTGACTTGGGAGATCCGTATAATGTGGAAGTGTGGGGGCATTCAAGATCTTATAGAATTCTTTAAGTAGTGCCTCCAGACGTCTCATCTCTGGAGGAGCTATATTGCACAGCACCGGGAACCAAGGAAGTGAAGTGCCATGATGATGCCACTTACAGCTCTCATGACCCTATTATCTAGAACATCAATAGCTTAAGTATGTATGCTATTTAGCCATACGGGAGCATTGTATTCAGCATCTGATTAAACCAGTGACAAAGCAATTTTGTGCGTTGGTTCCCCAAGTTGTTCTAGTAATGTGATGTAGTACATGGAATGAATGAAAAAGCCTTTATTTTAGTGGCGAAGTTTTGGCCTGGTTTTACTTTTAGCTGCTAGCTTTTGACGTTATCGATCTAATGTTACTCCCAGGTACTGTGGATGATCTTTGTGGTGGAGTTTAGGCAGATGTCCGATTTTCTAGTTGGTTACTTTATTAGATAGAAGCAGGCCACCTTTCATTATTCAGGTGATATTACAAGAGAGTGGGTTAGATATTTATTTTTCATATAGTTCAAACATAAAATAAAGCTATAATTAAAAATATAAGTAATTAAAATACTCAGATTTATTTGATCTTCTAACTATATTATCCATAAATATTGCAACATATATCTTACTTTTATTTTCCAGGCGGTGATCTTTGGTTACCTCTCTGAGTAGGTGTTATTTTTCGATATGAAAAATGAATATTGTATTACCTGCGCACTCCTTACGAAGATCATATTGCAACCAAGGCCTTGATGATCTTACTAATATCCAAAATGGAATTACTGAACCATGTACTACGGAATTATTGCAACAAGATCAGAGAAATTGTATAGGCTTGTGTTAAGATTGCTGAGCCTGAATTTAACAAAGCGAAGCATATACGCATGAGAAATGTTTTGGAGTCACATCATTATGCTGAGCTGCAGTAACAAAGACAATTGAATACAAAAAGATGAAAATATGTCAAGCACTGACAGTGTAAGCCTTATAAAAAGTCATCTTGCATGGCCCCAGCTATGTGTTTGGTGAGCACCTCCACTGTAACGGATACTTTTGTAAAGGCTATAAACAAGTGAAATTTCTTATATTCCGGACACAAATAAAGGGAAATATATAGCAAAATTATATAAGCTGTTACAGTTCCGCTGCTTAGATTGCGACGTAATAAAAGCGCTGGTGCGAGAGAGATAAAGTTGTCTTGGAAGTGAGAGAGAAAATTACTCTTCTCCTACCACTGGGCCAACGTGCCACCGTTTCACTTTTTCCATTTTTTTGTCATGGATACTTGAGTAAATGGTAGGTCACAGTGGCAAGCCCTCCTTTAACGTCGTCATGATAGTTGACCATTGGTGTGCCAGGCATGTGGTGAGGACTGAAATCTAGCACAGCTGGATCAAATTTTGCTATATTATTGTGTTTTTGATAAATTAAGTTTGAAATACTTATCATGTAATTAGCATTTTCAGTATTTTAGCATGTAATCAGCATTTAGTATTTTAGCATGTTGAGTAACCTATCTTCTAATTGAAATGTTTATCACTACTTACATTAATGTTTTGTTTACATATTACATGCTTTCGTACCCACCTCCAACTTAACCAGCAGATTGTGTCCATTGTCCCCAACACAATTCCTTATGCCACAGTACTTTCCCTTTTCACAGCTGAAATCCCTATACACGCTTAATATAACATGCAGGATGTTTTCTTTCCAAGCCTATTCTAACAGTTTGTCAGATTATATTAATCATTTAATTTATAATATTGACAGTAATATGGTTGAGCACTAAGTCTTACAGAGTAAAAAACGGAGTAACAAAGAAAATAAAAAAAAGTGCTCTGTGACAGCAGAAAGTTCCTAAGATTAGAAAAAAAAATAATTTTGAACACTACTTGTAAATATTATAGACTACCTGCCCAGAAACATGTTTATAAACAACTTGTTTTATGTGAAAAAGAACTTAATACCACCGATTTTTCTGGATTCGACCTCACTGTGATAAACATCATTGTAACAATAATAACTTGATAGCATGCCTTTATTTTAAATCTCCTTCAGGTTGGTATTATTGAATTGCCATTGGACTAAAAAATTGACAGTTTTTGCATGCTTTAATTTTTTAATTATTCTATTTTTATTCTGTGTTTGAACTGATTTTAGATTAATGTTTATCATTTATAAGTTCTTTAATTTTAGACAGTAACCATAGCTTTAGACGTACAGTAACCTCAGATTAGCTTTAGATATTGTTGGGTTTTATCAATTTGAAATGTCCTGAACTTAACTTAAAAGACTTCCATGCTTCTTAGTTGCTTTCATTGGTACAGAACGCAACCCAAGAACAAATTATATCAGAATGGTAATCTAACCCTAAAAGCCGTCGTATTCTTAGTTTATTGAAGAAATATTTTTTTTCAGAATGAGGAGTCCGAGGAAAGTTTGGCAAAGAAGAAAAGGGTGGAAGAACCTTCCAAAACGAGTCTTCAAACTGACAGTGTTGGAGATCGGTGAGTCGTACTTGTGTAAAATGAGTCAAGCTGTGTGAGCTTATGTCATTTATTTATTAATATAGTGAGGCACCAAGCAGGCAACAAAGTGAACAAAGTGAACCCTCACGCTTGCCAGCCGTACAATGGTTTCCAGTTGACTATGTCATGTGATTGTACATCATGTAGAAGTTGTTTGTACATTAACAGTCCAAAATAAAACCTTACCTTTTAGCTCTACTTGGGTCACCAAAATATCTGTATAGCCAAGGGGGTTTTTTTTTATTGAAACTGTTTGCAGCTCATGCATAAGCAGCCACAACATGTAGACTACTTTACGCTTGTGAATGTTTACAGAATACAACATTTTATAGGCTCTGATGTTTTTCAACAGCAGTCAACTTTAATTTCAAAATAAGCAATTTGTTTTATTAATGTTCTACTACCTCCTACTAAGAGACTTTGTATACAAAAACAAGCAAAAACAGAATACGCTTTATTGAATCGAGAACACATTTGAACATATCAAACAAGTAAACTGGTATATAATCTCTGAGAGCTTGCAAAATCCTCCAAAGCAGAATGCTTTTATTCTCTCTGCAACGGTGTATAAAAAAACAAAAATTTTCTGCAAGTACTATATAATGGTACCAATAGGGTAAAATATCAACTGTTATAAACTGTTAAAATTGTAATATTTGGAGCAAACAAAGTGGGCGGAAATAAGCTAATATCCTTAGTTTCCTAAAATTGTGGTAAAATTCAATGGATCATAATATTTAATTACGATTATTTATTAGCTCAACAAAAAAATTGTCTTTGGTAATAATAAATAGTCAAATGATGATTGTTTTAAAAATTTTTCTAAAATGAAAGGAATGGATTGGAAAAAATTTACTGAAAAAATAACCAATATTTGCGTTGGTTGCAGATGTATACATCACAGAACGTTCTGGATTATGTCATAAATAATTTGTTTTAAGATTTTTAAGTAGTATTTTCTTATACGCTCTCCAGAGGCAGCCATTATCAATCAATGATATCTTAACTGAATTGATCTTTACTCAGACACGATATAACGATCTGATTGTAATTGGAAAGCAGGAGTGGAGGGATAGGTAGTTCATGAAAGATCGAGTCAAATGAGCTAGTCAGCTTAGTGAACAAGTTTGCCCGTTATGATTTGAACAGGTTCAGTTCAAAGTAAACATCAGAGCTGGGAAGGAACACTGACAAAGTAATTAAATGTAATTATTTAATTTTATCAATATTAGTAATAACATTTGAAATTTGAGGAGAAGGGTGGTTGAACAAATTTAAAAGTATAACTAATGAGAAATTGTCTATGAAACAAAGCTCATAACAAAACTATAAATAACTCGAACCGTTGCTTATGAAAGTTGTAGTTTGTTGCATCATTTTGCGTTAGTTCATTACAGTAAACGATTTGGTTATGAACTAGTTTTGCAAGTTACCCATCTCAAGAGTGGTGTAATTTGGTTAGGGTTTATGCAAACTTGCGCATGCGTTTGAAAACTGTCGCACGTTATTTTTTAGGGGCAAAATCAACCCATGATGTAGTCAATTAGGGTTGAAGAATTAGTCCTGTTATAAGAAAACAAATTAGCTCTTTTAGTAGAAAACAAGCAAGAAAGCAAAAATATGAGCCTGATAAAAAGTGTTATGCTCAGTTTAAAGCAAACAAGGTGGTTAAAATAAACCAAGATTTTTAAACAGTATCAAAAATTTAGTTATTAAATGTGGATTTTGTACACAAACAATAAAACCATATCTCCATGTGAAACATTACAATCCCTTATCATTTGATGAGCCCTTCCAACAAGTTATGAAACATGTAATTATATCTCATATTTTATTAAAATATTTGAATTTTTTCCTTTTTTTATATTTGAGCTGACTTTACTAATACAAATTGCAACATTTTTAGATTGGGAAGTATTTTATTTTTGATCATTATTATATTTTTTTACAAACCAGAGAAATTTATAGTTGTTCTTTGTACAAATAAACCCAAAATAATTTTGTTTAGTTTTACGTGTTTTTTTAAGTGGTAAAATTAAGTAACTTATTTTTATCAAATATTGTTTTATATTTTGTACATATTTTATGTATATTTACAAAAGTTACAAACTTTGAACCATGTTTTACACTAATTTCGCTCTATACAAATACAGATGAAGAGTTACAATTTTATTTAAAGCTATCTTAAGTTGGGTCATATATTGCTAAATTTTATTGATAGAGAATAATTTGAATAATATAGTCAATTATATCACCTTTTAATATGATCTATCAACTATTTATATTCTTTGAGAGTATTAATTTTATTCTGCTAACGGTTAATACGTACAGACTTGATATCAACACTTGATTTAGTTTAGTTCTGCTGTCAGTTTATACTTAAGGACTTATTATCGGCACTTGAACAAAATGTTTTTATTATCACTGAAACACAAGGTATATCTAGTACCATTATTAACCCTTTTAGTGCCATGGTGAAATTTTGTAGGTTGAAAGTTAGTCTAAAAGTACCACGCCGCAAATGGCGATTTTGTAAAGGTTTACTATAAAATTCATAAATCAGTTTCCAAGCAACATATTTTTACAAATTAGGTATTATGTTGTTGTGTATTAGATAATAAAACATATTAAAATAATATTTACTGCAAATTAATCATATTTAGATTCATGCCAACCTATAAAACTAAAAATTGAAATTTTTCCTTTTTTTATACTTCAGCTAACTTTACTAATACAAATTGCAACATTTTTAGATTGGGAAGTATTTTATTTTTGATCCTTATTATATTTTTTTACAAACCAGAGAAATTTAAAGTTGTTCTTTGTACAAATAAACCCAAAATAATTTTGTTTAGTTTTACATGTTTTTTTAAGTGGTAAAATTAAGTAACTTATTTTTATCAAATATTGTTTTATATTTTGTACATATTTTATGTATATTTATTTATATATAGCATCACTGTCATCACTAAATAAATCGTCAATATCTTCAAATTCAGAATCTGATAGGTTAAGTTGCAGTTCCTTATCAACTTCACTTCTTGTGAGCTGATCTTCTATATTTAGCCTAACCTACACATACAAATATGTACAAATATTCAAATCTAATATGACTACATAATAATAATAATAAGCACTAAAATCAATAATAAACACGAGAAACAAAAGTAACATGCAAAATAATATGCAAGAACACTGAACCAATAACACTAAACCATCAACAAGCACGGCCATGGGATGAATGACAAACGTAAACAACATAGATTGTTGACATCTGTCAGCTCAATTTTGTCTATTGTAAACTGCTTCCAAAGAAAATTAAATTAAACTAAGAATCAAATGATCTTACTATTCTACTCCTTTCAACTTCAATATATTACTTTATTCATCGGTAAATTGATCAAATGTGTGGTGGCGATAATTCGTAACTGTGGCACTTTTCACTCATGGATTTGGTGGCGATATTTCACCACCACGGCACTTTCCACTCATAAATATGGTGACGATATTTCACCACCATGGCACTAAAAGAGTTAATAGTTCAAAGTGCAAGAGGATTGAGCCATTCCCTTTGTAAATCAATTTGGTCTGAGGATGGCAAGCATGGATTACTGGAATCAATCATAATACATTTTTGTGCTTACTTTTGGATAAATTGTTGTAGTTTGACATTTATTTTTAGTAAATCAAATAATGACTAAATAAAAGTCACAAGTTTTTTATTTAATTACTTATGGTTTGTTAAAACTTATGGTGGTTTTTACTGAATACATGATAATAAAGTATATACATACAGGGTGTCTAAACTCTGATAACATCTCTTCATTATTGTTTCTGGTTAATTTCGAATCAAAATATTATATTTAAAGTGTTCAAAACACCTAGGTTGTCACAGCAGCCACCATTTTGTTTATTTTTTACTTTTAAATTTATATCTTAAGAACGAAAAGTTGTATTATGTTGGAATATAGTATGGCCCTTAATAACATAAATGTCCATTTTAAGAAAATATGTTGGTTTTCCTTCATAAAATGTATCAAAGTAGTGGCCATTTAAAGTTATTAATCCTAAATAACTCAAAAACCAATAATTATACAAAAAATTACATAGAAAGTTGTTTACGAATTTAAATAAAAAATCTATTGATATAAAGTTTTTCAAAATCGGATGAAAAATAGCAAAGAAATAATTTAGGTTTAGAGCTATTTAGGATTAAAATGTTTAAATGGCTGCGATTGTTAAACTGAGGATAGTGGAAAACCAATATAACATCTTAAAATAGGTTTCTTACGTTATAAGGACCATACAAGATTCTAACTTAATAAAATTTTTAAGATACAAATTTAAAAGTAAAAAAAATAAAGAATTATGGATAGTTCAAATATAATATTAGTGAATATAAATGAATCAGCAGAGACACCCTGTATATCTACTAAAATAAATATAGTTTCCCTTCTTATGTTTGAAACATAAACTGCTAACGAAAGAAGATATGGAAATAATTTTACTTGCTATCACTTAGAATCTTTAACCAGTTGAGTGATCCTTTTGAAGTTAAAATTTGTAACGTTAATTGTGAAACTGAATGAAGGACAGGAAAATGACATGGTTCTGCTACCTTTACAAAAATAATAGTGTTTAAAATGTTTTTATAAAATACAAGGACTATTGTTGTGGTTACAACATTTAATTGAGATCAGTTATGTACTATAACACGCCTGTGATTGTGTATCCTCAAGTCTACCTACCGGTACAGTTGTAAGGACAATTAATTTAATCTTGCTAATTATCTTAAATCCCCAACTGTATTCCATACATGTTGATTATTGACTAAAAAGTGAACTTCTCCTAAAAATTCTTTCGAGGTGACTCATTCACTATTCATGAGCACTATTTGATTTTTTTGGAAATAAATGACACTAGCTTGTGAATAAGACCTGGCTCATCAGACATAAAACAGGTGTTTACTGGCAAACTTCACACTGGTTAATGGCAAACTTCACAAGGCCGGACCTCTCACACTGGTTACTGGCAAACTTCATAAGGCCGGACCTCTCATACTGGTTATTGGCAAACTTCACAAGGCCGGACCTAACTCAAACTGATTACTGGCAGATTTCATGAGGCCAGACCTAACTCACATTGATTCTGGCCAAACTTAACAAGGCTGGACCTTACTCACGCTGGTTACTGGCAAACTTCACAAGGACAGTTTTTTTTTCTGCATATAAACCTTACTCACACTGGTTACTGACAAACTTCACAAGGCCGGACCTGTCTCACACTGGTTACTGGCAAATGTCACAAGGCTGGAACTAACTCACACTGGTTACTGGGAAACTTCACAAGGCCGTAACTAACTCACTGGTTACTGGCAAACTTAACAAGGCCGGACCCAATGTACACTGGTCACTGGCAAACTTTACAAGGCCGGGACCATACTCATACTGGTTACTGGCAAAGGACATTTGAGATTTAAGCTTCCCATAACCAGTCAATGTGAATTGATGTTTATATTTATATTTTTTGACAATGATATTATAAATTCATTCAAAATTAATATCTGCAATTATATTGTAAAACACAATTTTTAATGATTTAGTTATAGTTATTATATTTATTGTCATATCTAATCAAGATGACTGATGGTAATGTTTCTTTGTTTCAGGATTAGCAGCGATGGTAACACAAATGTAAGTTATTGAAATGTTTATTACACATGTAAATGATCATTGTAAAAACCTTAAAACAATGTTTTTAAGTAGAAATTGTTATAAACTAGTAAAATGATAAAGAACAAAATAATCCTAAATACAATTATTTGCATTTAATAAATGTATGCATAGTTAGCTCTAATCCTTACATAGATTAATAAGAGAAAAAAATGCAGTGTAGTTAAACTTCAACACTAACAATCCCTGCAATCAATGCAACTAAAAAACTGTGCAGTTAAACTTCAAGATTCATGCAAATAATCCTTGCAATATAGTCTTTGCATGGGGGGAGGGGGGTTTGTCTTGGATATAGTCGTTATAAAAACAATGTTAAACGCATGAGCCGTTTTTATTTATATACCTGTATTTTGTTATCATATTTTTTGAAAAGACTGCTTAGGTTAAATTTATTACAGGTAATAATTTAGGTAAATTAAATAAAAAATTTAGGTTAGTGGTTTAGTAAATTATGTTTGTCATATAATTTAATTAATTTTGTTTACAGAACCAAGCAAGTGTTTCCTCTGTATTCATCAAACAAGAAATCCTGGACCCAGATATTGTAAGTTTAGTCTGTACTTTTTGACGCTTTAGTACATATTTACAGCAAATTTACTAGAACTAGGTTAGTAACTTAGAGCATGCTCCTGATTTGATGTTTGCATATAAATTTAGTTCAAATTTATGTTTTAATTCAGAACTAGACAACACAAATTAGATTCATGCCTAATTCATTCCAAGCAACAAAATAAAGTACAGTAAACCTCGTTTTAACAGGACCCAAATTATCTGGATTCCGGTTTATACGGATGAGTTGACTGATCCAATGAACGGTGAATATTTATTATCTAAAGTTGTTCACTGCTGTAGAAACATTAAATGTCGTTCTCTCATGGCAGCGCTAGCAATAAACTCATTACAGTTGTGTTCCTAGCCTAGTATCATAGACATGCACATATGCAAACATGGTTCCTGGTAATCATCAAACTTTATTTACTGAATTGATTTTGATTTGTTCTTGGGCAATCACACGGAGTGCTAGCGTTACTAGCTGTCATGTAGCACGCTTGTTATTGTTTCTATTAGTTGCTACTGAGTTACGTACGTAAACTTCTAAGGTTATAGTACGGTTATGAATACGCAGAACACTGAATAGTGCAGCGTTCTTTCAGTTCTATGAATGAAGCAAGGCCGGACGGTCTCTATTAAGTGTACATTGCCTATTGTACCATGTAGGCGTCTTTTACCCAATTTTTATCTTGTATTTTTTTAATCCGGATCGGAATACTGCCACATTTGTTTGGATAAAACGAGATTTACTGTACTTTGAAAAAGTACAATGAAGAATAATGTACAGAATATTAGTAACTGAAAAATTAATCTATCATGGAATGGCTTGTGTATTGGATGGACAGTGAAGGATTGTGAACTAGTAGGGAGTAAATTGCTTTCGTGTATGCTGCGTATGTTTGGCTAGCTCATCTATCAGTCAGTGTGAACACTATTCTGTGTTGTTACTGCAGTATATATGTGTGTGTTTTACTACTGTACCGTCACAATTAGAAATATTTTAGAAATTCAACAAATAACTGTTGACTTTAGTTTACTACTAGTTATTAAATCTAATAGACATAAATAGAAGTAAAACTATCACAAAAATTTCAAAGTGAGGAGGGTAAGAATAACAACAAACCTTCAATTTTTGTGATCACATCCCTGGTACCTTAATCAAACAAGGTCAGACTACCAACATATATTTTGAATATGCATACCTAATTAAAAAAAATCTGTATAAGAAAGTTTCAACACTTAAGAAGCCGTATTTCTGAATATAATGAAATCATATTTGTTTCAAAAAGTGCCACTAAATCCTTTCTATTGATAGACTACTGGAATGAATCATTTAAGCTGCTTGAACATGTAAGAGTTGCAACCAAATCAATTGAGGTGTGATGGGAACAGTTTGTTAACCCATTGCGGATCGCGTAGCGTGGCGTGCGCCCGAGATTAACATTATGACCGAACACATGAACTAAACTCCCCAAACTAATATCAAGTAGTCGAGACAGCAGTAAACAAGAAACAGTACAAAGATAAGATGAAGAGACAAACAGATAAGCGCCTCAAAATATATGGGTGAAGGTAAAAGGTATAACATTGATCCCGAGGGCTAAGTGCCGTAACTGTAAACAATAAGTGCTGCAATGTCACGTTGTTGAGCTATCAGTCCACTTAGTGCGGAACGTCTTTGATCCACAATGGGTTAACAAACTCAAGTTCACTATAGGAAATGGGAAGTAAATAACAAGTTCATATACCAAATATAGATGAGAATAGATGGATAAAGCCGGCCACACACTACTAAGCCGAGCTGAGCAATGATTGGAAGTTCATCTGCTCTTTTCGGTGTTACAGGACAATTGTGTCACAACTACAAATCTGGAAACGGAAACCACTCTTATTAAGATCATCTTCTTGTTTTTTGTTCCTAGTTTCCTATAAACAACAATTTATGTTGTGTGAAGCTAAATTGTAAGACCATTGAGCTATCAAAAAGAAATTAAAACACGTCCAAGTATTTGTATAATAAGAGAGATAAGGCATCAGCAAACTTACCAGAGAAGACAAGTCCACCAGCACAACGCACAAGAAAAAAATACAGACACAACACAAATTATCAGTACCCACGGGCACACTCATCAAGTGAGTAGAGACTTAAAATTTGTGTTGTGTCTGTAAGTTGATTTGTCTTCTCAGGTAAGTTTGCTGATTTTCTATCTTATTGTACAATCTCCTGGCCTAGTGCCCCTTCAACATATCATAAAAAATTTTTATTATATAATTCTTCTTAAGGAAACTAAGACACTATGTGAAGTTATTGTTTAGATTGAATCACTAACCTTTTCTGTTCATTTTAGGATATGGAGGAAGGAACATCTGGAGCGGAAAAGCCTTTTGAAGCTGTTTATTTGGATTCTAACATTGATAAGGTATGTTGAAGCTAAGTTGATTGTCATTGTTATTTCTATATAATTTTTTTTTGGTACCGTAAAACCTCTATTATCCAAAATACTTTTAGCCGAAATAGCGTTTATCCAAAACGCCCACAAAAACAAATTTTTTAAATGAAATCAGTAGTTAATTAAAGCACACGTTCCTGCTGCCCCTGTACTTGAAGTCACTGTTCATTCAAACAAATACGCCTTGTCTGACCTTGAGCGGAGAAACCTGTTTACAGTGGTGGGGACACCAGCTGCTCAGTCCGATACAGTACTTTCTCTCGCCGAGAATGTTCCATTTTGTTTCCTTCCGCTGGCAGACACACCTACTCTTCCCGTACTTACCTAGGTCTGCCCGACATCTACGCAGTCTGTTTTGCATTGTAGTGGAGTTGTGTTCGTATGCTAGTTAGTACATTATTTTTTGGTGTTTATCGCTAAGTAATGTTGATGTGTATACTGTACAGGTTTTTATTTTGACATCGTAATGTTACTAAAACGGAAAAGAATAGTGATTGTAATTGAAAAAATGGTGGAAATTCAACGAGTATGAAATGGTGAACTTTACAAAATGTTGCTGCTGATTTTGGAGTTTGAGTGTCAACTGTGGATAAAAATGTAAACAAAGTTCGAGGAGCATGCTTCAAAACTACCAAACTGTATTTTTGTATACTGTACTGTATTTATAGTAATATAATATTCATACTGTATATAAACTAAAATACGCTTATTAAAAAAAGTTTCTTTTACCTAAATGTGTTTTTTTAACTCACATTTTCAACCTAAAATAATACCTTATTTTTTTACCGAAATTTTCGTTATAGAAATGACCTCTGCCTCCCTTTATTTTGGATAACAGAGGTTCTACTGTATATGCAAAATGGCAATTTGTCGGAAATAATAAACAGATGTTTTAGAGGTTTAAAATAAAAATAAAAAGATGTAAAATGATATATATATATATATATATATATATATATATATATATATATATATATTTACTTCACACGATTCTTTAATTATTATATTGTACAAAAAATAGAATAGCCTAAATAAGTCAGTATAATTCTTTCTATTATGTTATTTCAATGAAAATCTAAAGAACACATGGTAAGATGTGGCTGTGAAATATTCACAAATGTTGTGTGCTGTTTGTTTGTGTTGTGCTTAAGTCTCAAACTGAATTGTTTAGAATATACATTCTTGTTGTGATCATTTTCATATAAACATTTCAAATCAAACAATTGACTTTTCCAACTTCTAATCAAGGGCCAGACTAAGTTGACCTCTTTTAATACTAAACTTCATTTTGTGGTGCCAAAATAAGGCCATACAATGTTTAGGGCTCTATTAAAAAATCAGTTATTTAAAACAGAATGAGCTCCTACATAGGTTTTACATTTTTGAACACAAACTAGTTTTGTTTTTGTATTTTTTTTTTATTTCTTGCCAGTTCACTGGGCCTGTGCATAAACTTTATTCAATGAGTGAAGTACTACCGTTAGCTCAGTTGTTTATTCAAACCTTGAACCTTGACCTCTGCAGAACCTTGACCTCTGCAGACCGAACCCTTAGCCATTGAGCCACCACATCGGCCAACTTCATACTTATGTTGAGCCTATAATAAGTCCTGTGGTAGTTTAAGCCTTTAACTCCTTGAGGATTTTAAGCTTTTTTCGTATCAAGCAGAGTTTGACGAGTCTTCTACTTTTCGAAAGCTTCAAAATCTTTATTCATATAATTGTTGAATCGTTTTAGTATTTTAACACAATTTAACCTTACAACAGATTACTTCTCTAATCACATACTTGTAAGAGGTTGGGCAAAAGTCAGGAATATCTATTAATTTTAAAACTGTTGAAAACAATTTAATGAAACTTTGTAGTTTTGTACATTTTCTTATACCACAAATTTAGATACATTTTACTCATTTTCCACATAGCCAGATGATGGCCTATGGAAGAAGTATTAAAATTTTAAAATTTAATCCTATCTCGAGTTATACCTCATTTTAAAGGTCTGAGGTTAAAAAGATTATCCAATCAGAAAATATAGTCTCTTAAAGAACTTAATGTCATATAAATAATATTTCTTAAGAACAAGGATAAGATAGTTATTGTGTCTATTGCTGCTTACAGCTATAATTTAATTGAAAAAATATGAGAAATTGATTCATATACAAAAAAAATCTGTAACAAATGATCATAATAATTTTTCTTAAAACTTTTTTTATGTAATACTTTCTGTCCAAAATGTTTTTCTTATTTTTGTTTTTGTTAAGTTTCATTAAAATTGTAAAGAATCAATGACATACTCAACAACAAGGACCTCAAATAGAGATAAAAAAATAGCCGTATAGTCAATAAATATTAGTTATATGACTCTAAATTCTTTAAGAGGTTCACTTCCTGATTGGGTCATATTTTGACCTCAGATTTGCACTTTTGTAATGAAAAAAGAAATACTTTTAAAATTAGGTGTAACTCGGGGTACCTTGCATTTAAAAATTGTAACGTACTTCGTGGGCTATCCCCTGGTTATGTTGAAAACAAGTAAAATATGTCTAAATGTTTGGTATTAGAACATGTACATAACTACAAAGTGTTATTAAAATTTTTCCAATAGTTTACCATTAATAAATATATTCCAGTCCTTTGCCTAACCCTGTATATTCTTAGTTGAAAGTGAATTTTGTTCTTTAATGAGCAGGTTTAATAAGGGACCTTCACATGTGCGTGCTGCACACTCTGAATTATGTTAGATTTAAGTCTTTTCATCAGAACTAAACTAAGCATTCATTTTCTAACTGGGTTAACTTTAATGGATGTACTTTGATTTATATTTTAATGATAAATAAAAATATAATTTTTGAAGAACCAAACACTGTTAAAACAAGATTGTACTTGTTACTGGTTCCATGTAATGTTGCTCCATGACATTCATTTCTTGTATGTATCATTACTGGCATGGAAACTCAGTGGAAAAAGCTTCAGACTGTGGAGTCAATTTAACAAGATACAAAACCCCAACGGACTGAAGGCTTGTATTACATTGGTTGAATAAAGTTCACAAACAGGCCTGCAAGCCTATGTAAGCTGCTAAGGGAAGTTTTATTTCCTGTAATAATAATAGAAATACTAAGATACAATATATAAGTATAGTTAATAACTGTTATTTTTCCACCAGTACAATGATGAAGACTTGATTAGAAATAAGATAAAAGTTGAGCCTCTGACTGAGTTAGAAGAGGAGTCTTGTGTACTTGAAACATTCCCTGAGGACATAAAGCCTGAGTCTCTGGATATCATAGATGAACAAACCATCACATCAGAGAATTGTCCGGAATGTGGTGAAGACTTTGAGAAGGTTTGGGATCTGGAGCAGCACCTTAAGGACAAACATTCTGAAAGTGGTGAGTAAAGACCAGTTGTCTTTCCTAATTAGTCTGTCTTTTACCAATCCAATAAACAACAATACCTTCACTCTACCAGCTGTTACCCCAACAACACTAAACGCTCCCTACCCTACAGCCTAGCCACCCGTGCCAAATATATCATTTACTCTCCCAGAAACCTAAATAAATACAATAACCAACTTATCAGTGCATTCCAAAAAAGAGATTACTGTACCAACCTTATTAACCCTAATACCGGTACGCTGCGGAATTTCCGCAGTTTGTCTTATCTTAAAACCGGTAGACTGCGGAAATTCCGCAGTTTGACAGCACGCGACATAATCACTTGTCACTAAATAAACGTTAGCTGTATCGATATGATTCTTTCACCATTGTAATCATCGAAAGATACCAAATCCGATGGTATACATCGATTATTGTTTCGATGTCTTTGCATCGATGTTACAAAGTGATGAAAAAGAAGAAACTTTGAAAGAAGCATCTGGGACCGGTCACCATTAATCCAAAGTAGACGCTGTCAGTCATTTGTTGTGTTGTTTTTGTTGTAATTTGTTGTAAATATTCTCATATAACTATTTATATTATGTTAGAAAATACCATTATGGTAATTTTAAGACTAATTATAAGTCTGTAGATGTGATAGTCAATTATTTATGAATTTTTATTTACAATGATTTCCATGGTAACAAAATTTTAGGTTTATGTAGTAGTCACGGATATTATTATACAACCTTTTTATTCATAAACATATCTCTATATATTTTATATTTTCTAAAACTAGACAACATTTGCTACAAATTGGCTATCTTGGAATATAAAATTTATAAGTATTATATAATTTTATAGGCATACCCCCACCCTTTTTTTATTTTTACTAATGCATTTTTGTAAATTTCAAACGTCAGAAAAAAACATACATATTTTATATGCACAATTTGCATGCTAATATGATTGCCTGGTTCATTGTGAGTGCAAGGATATATAATACAACCAGGTTTATTATATTTTACTATTTTTTATGAATTTTATAAAAAAAATTAACGAAATAAGGAAAAACAGCCCGCCGGTTTAGGAAAATATAGCCGCCGGTAGTAGGGTTAAAGGTTAGATTAAAGGCTAAACTATTAAAAACCAAATCTATTTAGCGCAGTCCCAAAACCAACCCCAAACCAGAAGTAGTTCCCAATACTTACCTCTTGTCACTAATTACCACCATGGCCTACAGAAACTCGACCAAATCCTGAAAGATGGCTTCAACATCTTAAAAGCTTCCCCCAAACCAAAGATCTCATTGAAAAACCTCCTACTGTGACTTTCAGACAAAACAAAAACCATCACCAAATCTATTCTAAGTTTGGTCTATCCTAAGTTACCTGATCCCAACATCCTAATCTGTCCTAAAGACCAGCAACCACCCGGTTCTAATCCTTGTAATAAGAAATCTTGCAAAACCTGCCCTATTCATCTCCCAGCCACATCTTATCAGCTCCACTACCTCCTTAACCTACAAGATACCTGGAAACCACTCCTGTGATTCCATCAATTTAATTTATCAAGTCCAGTGCCAGCACTGTCCTGCCCAATATATTGGCCTTACCAGTGAAACTCTTCGAAAACGCATGAATGGCCATATACATGATTGCAAAGCCCAAAATTCTGAAAAACCTGTCTCTGCCCATACTCTTCTCCATAACCAAAATTTTGATCAGTGTTATACCACTAAAGTAATCAGATCCCTTCTTCCTTCCCATGCCAATAGTTCCCAACTCCGAAGGATGGAATTAGCACACCAATGGATAACAAAATCATGTGACCCACCTAATCTGAACATAAGATAGACCACTTCACTCCCCCATCAGCTAACTTCATATATATATACACACCAACTGAAAAAAACTGCATCAATACCTGAAGGTTGCTCTATGGCTGTACAACCCCCACCACTGCCACCTACCCAGCAATAGTGGAAGCCATGTCAGTCTCTCTCTCTCTACTCACCTGAAGAAAGTGCCAGTGGCACTGAAAATTCATGTGATTATGTGATTCTTTTGTGTATGTTACTACTACTCTGGTGTTAGTGAACTTATCTTCTAGGGTAAATTTGCTGATGTCCTATCTCTCTGGCCTAGTGCCCTTTAACCTAACCTAAATAGTCTATCTGTGACTGTCATGTTACACTGACCACCCATCCACTTCCAACGCATGCTAATTATTGCAATGCTTGAAGTGTCATTTGATAGGCGAAGACCTGTTCTAGTGGACCATAATAATATGATTTTCAAAAAAAATTGAGTATATTTTATAATTTTGTATAGTTAAATGTGCAAAACTTTAAATATCATTTTTGACTATTTTAAATAAAAAAAAACTAATATCAACTTATGGTACAGTGTTCACTATGATTCATTATAATAATAAATCCAAACTGTACAGTTGAAATAGAACAGTATGACAGTATTTAGCCTGCTGGCAAGATTGTATATTTACCATAGGGCTGTCGACTTTTTAGCAATGTATTGGCAGTTGGGAAAAGGCCACCAGAATATTCAGCTGATAAAGTAAATATATATGACAAATGTTCTTTAAAGTAACAATTTTAAAGGTTGCTGTTTTGTGACATGTCATAATGTGGAATTTAATTTGGTTTTTCAATCATACACCAAGATTTAAAAAAGGTTTATTGATTATTAACTGGACTGACAAGATCCGTAAATCTAAAATTTCACTCATACATTCCCTAGATTGTGCAATAAGACTAAAGTTGGATGAATTCCACATTTTAATAGGGAATTTAGAGGGGTTATAGTTATAAAATTGTATTTCCTCTAGAGCAACATGTTTGCTACCTCTGGAACAAGTACTACATGATTAAACTCTTGTTTTCTGATTTATTTTAACAAGTCCATTGCCAAAAATGATTACAATTAATTTTCTAAAATGTGGCTATACAAATTTTCATAAGTTACCAAAATTATGTCAGATTAGTCAAAAACCTTGTGAGTGAGTGAGTGATTGAGTTAGTGAGTGTGAGTGAGTGAGTGTGAGAGAGAGGGGGGAGAGAGAGAGGGGAGAGGAAGGGGGAGGAGTTGGGGGAGAGGGAGAGAGAGAGAGAGAGAGAGAGAGAGAGAGAGAGAGAGAGAGAGAGAGAGAGAGAGAGATGCCTAACCGTTATTTCACTTCTTAACCGTTATTTCACTTCTTAACCGTTATTTCACTTCTTAACCGTTATTTCACTTCTGTGGCGTCTATAAACTTTATATACCACTGGAACCAGTTTGCGGCCTTCTACTAACAGTGTTTCTGTGAAAAAAGTGTATGAAGGCACTTTTTATACACTTTTACAGTTTGTATTTTTATAGGTAACTCACAAAAGTAGTTTTAGGAAAAAAATTATTCTTTATAATATTCCTTCATAAAAAAAAGAAAACTACATACACATATCCAAAATAAACTTGATGTAACAATTAAGATTCACACCTTCACTTCATGTAATGTATACAAGTAGAACAAATAATGTCATCTTATAATTGTTGTAAAACTAATAGAAGAACATTTGACTTCGCATATTAGGAGTTACAGTTACATTCTTTTAGTATATGTACATACGCACCAATATATGACTTTTAGTATATGTATATACGCAGCAATATATGACTTTTAGTATATGTACATACGCACCAATATATGACATTTGAGATGTGACATTATTGTCCCATCCTTAATTCTTTATTATATTATGCAGCTAACTCTATACAATACATCTATACAAATGTACAATAAATCTGGGAAAGAAATTTAAAACAACCAGATATGTTTCTTAGTAAAGTGTGCAGGAAAGTAAGAAAGTGGTATTGTCGGAGTTCTTTTTAAGTTTAAGAAGATATTGATGATTTAAGAAGGGTTTGACATGAACATTAAGCCTTAAATTGAAGATGAAAAGAATACAATAACTCTGTGCATGCTGTAATGTATTGGAGAGTTCTACGGTCATGTCATCCATCACAATGTCACAGTAGTTAAAGTATGGGGAAATCAAAGTGCTAACTAAAATAACTTTCATGTCATGAGGTAAATAAGGAGAAAAATGTTAAAGACTGTGAATCCAAGATAACACATTGTTACAAGTCTCAGTGATTTGATCTTTCACCCCAAAATATTGTTAGTAATCCAAGATAACACATTGTTACAAGTCTCAGTGATTTGATCTTTCACCCCAAAATATTGTTAGTAATCCAAGATAACACATTGTTACAAGTCTCAGTGATTTGATCTTTCACCCCAAAGTATTGTTAGTAATCCAAGATAACACATTGTTACAAGCCTCAGTGATTTGATCTTTCACCCCAAAGTATTGTTAGTAATCCAAGATAACACATTGTTACAAGTCTCAGTGATTTGATCTTTCACCCCAAAGTATTGTTAGTAATCCAAGATAACACATTGTTACAAGCCTCAGTGATTTGATCTTTCACCCCAAAGTATTGTTAGTAATCCAAGATAACACATTGTTACAAGCCTCAGTGATTTGATCTTTCACCCCAAAGTATTGTTAGTAATCCAAGATAACACATTGTTACAAGCCTCAGTGATTTGATCTTTCACCCCAAAGTATTGTTAGTAATCCAAGATAACACATTGTTACAAGCCTCAGTGATTTGATCTTTCACCCCAAAGTATTGTTAGTAATCCAAGATAACACATTGTTACAAGCCTCAGTGATTTGATCTTTCACCCCAAAGTATTGTTAGTAATCCAAGATAACACATTGTTACAAGCCTCAGTGATTTGATCTTTCACCCCAAAGTATTGTTAGTAATCCAAGATAACACATTGTTACAAGCCTCAGTGATTTGATCTTTCACCCCAAAGTATTGTTAGTAATCCAAGATAACACATTGTTACAAGTCTCAGTGATTTGATCTTTCACCCCAAAGTATTGTTAGTAATCCAAGATAACACATTGTTACAAGTCTCAGTGATTTGATCTTTCACCCCAAAATATTGTTAGTAATCAATTTTAAATTCTTCACTTTATTATTATAATCAAGATAATGATCCAGTAGTTAACTTAGGGGCAGTAATTATGTCAGTTTTAGGTATAAGTCTTAAAGATCCAATAACAACAGTTTGTGTTGTTTTTGTTTAGTTTTAAACCATGCCTGTTCATGGTATTATCATTCTTGATAAGATAATTCTGTTTTTTTACAAAAAAGGTTGTCCAGAATATTTTATAAACTCAAGAGTAATACTTGATTATTGATGATTTTTCATAGGTATGTTATTTTTACACATTTTGATCTGTTTTTTTTTCTTTTTTCAGAAAGTACCAAAACGCTACCAAAAAATCTAAAACAATATTCAAACAAGTTAAAGAAACTTATTGATCCACCCACGCAGACTGCCTCTCCGCCATTGTTGAATGTCTTGCCGCCTGGTTTTACAAATGTTACTGCACCAACACCAACATGCAGCAGTTCCTCCTCCACTGAATCGCAAGGGACATCACTAAGTGTACCTCCGCTGGTTCCCACAAGTAAATCCAAGCAGTACGTAGTCCTCATTCCCAAGAAAAAACAGCCCGAGTTTCTACCAGTGGCCTCCTCAGCAAGCCCTTCACTTCCTCCACTCCCTCCTTCTACCATTTCCGTATCCAGAAGTAATGTCGACTCCTCGGAGACATTCACTATTTCATTGGCTAAATTCTCAGAATTGCAGAGAGTGGCTCTCAAAAAAAAAATGTTGGAAGTTATTGAAACGGTGGAGAGGTTAAAAATTGATCCTGAAATGATAGTCATTGCACACAAAGCAGCAGTCAAGATGTAGGTCTGTGATATTTGTTAGTTCTAAGTAAATAACGAGGCAAGAAGCTCAGGAGAATTTGCGTTTAATATTTAGATTTTTAAATCCCACCGAAAGAAATGTTTGTTGTTTCGTGTTCTATTTTGACTCCAAATAACTGTGAACCCCTTTTGTCTAATGTATTGCAGTAAAACTAATAACTTTACATACAATAATTCTTGTTGCTGTAATGCCTTGCATGGATTAGCGTATACTATGACTTTAAAATGTATCAGTAAAGTAAGTTATTACAATGTTTTAAGTAAATTTTTGTTTTGAACTCTGTGCTGAGGTATGGCTCTGAAAATTTATACAGAGCTCATTGTGTTTGATCAAGCTCTCATTTGTTGATAGTTTTTTTTCCGTTGTGCCAATGACACTTAGGCTTTTTGAGTGATGATAGGGCATCAGCAAACAAACCTGAGACTCATCTGAGGAAGTAAAATAAACTTTTTATGTTTTTTATGCTCAATGTTTTTGTCAAGTGGACTTATTTCATCTGGTAAGTTTCTGACGGCTCATGTGTTCTATTATTAATTTCTGGCATAGTACGCCCTTTAACCTAACCTCAAATGTTATAATTAAATATATTAATACAGCGGTAGAACAACTTTTCAAGAACTATTGGCTATGGCATATTTGGTTATTTTATTTCTGTAATAAAATATTATCTGTGTTTATGAAGAATAGATACAAATGACCAAGTGAAATGCTGGTCAATACACTATTTTAGAATTTAAGTGATGAGGTATGACGTTTGTTTGATATTGCTGTAGAATTCTTAGAACAACTAAACTACGAAGTAACTGGGATCCATCTTTGTTAACAAATTTTGAAATTTAAAGTCTTAAGAAAGTAATGGATTTAAAATCTTGTTATATGATTCTCACCAAGACAAGCTTCAATTAATTCTGTATAAACCACTAAACAAAATTTCATACCTACCGATTTAGTCACTTGTGATTTACAGTTAGTCAAATAATTTGTATGTTAATAATAGTCCTACCTTGTTGCTGCAGAGTAAATTTCTCCAGTTTTAAATCTTTAACTGTTTCAGTTTACTTGCCCCAAAGCTACAAGATGATTAATAATTACAAAAATCTGTGTTCTATCTTTGTTTCCACTACGAAGTGGTCTATTAATAAGGTAGGCCTAGTCTAAGCTATAAAGCCTCCTTATTAATAGAAGCTTTATTAATGACATTTTCCTTCCTTCATTTGTTAAGAATACGTTAAATATCGTCATATAAAACTCAGTACCTCAAGGACTATTCACTGGCCAGTAGCAGTCTTTAACCCTCCTGGAGTTACTTGTCGAAAATTCGAACACAATTGCGGCGCCCTGAATGATATCTGTTGATTAGTCAACATCAAGCAATCGTTCAGAAACTATAATGTTAAATCGGTTATTTTTGTAATAATACATTGTAATTTGTATGAAACGATAGAGGAGATTCTACTTTACATTGCAAGTTTTTGGGTTTCCTCTATTCTTTTGGGGAACAAAAAAATACAGCTGATTAATATGATACAGTTGTTATATTGACAATCTGTCAATGTTTCAGTGAAAGTGAAACGATGTTGGGTAGAGTTTGAAAATAGATAATTTAGTTTGAGAGAAATAATCAAAACAGTTTCATGCACATTTATTTAACATCTTCACACACTGAGAAATAGAGAAAGACTGGTAACCACTCTCTCTCTTTTAAACATTAATAGACTACAGCTGCTAAATAAAAGTAATGTAAAATAAATAAACATTGTAAAGTAATACAAATTGATATTAAATAAATACAAAACAAACGGTCTGTCGTGTTATTGTTTTCGTTTCAAAGTTATTTACTGTGTAGTAGTGCAAAATAGATGACGATTTACGTGATAAATTAAATGATATTTGGGAATTATTAAGCGGAAATGTTAGTGACATTAAGGCCGAAAAGTTTCCTAACGATGTTTCTCTACAAGACTTCCAGTACAGTAAAACATGTAGCCTACATAGTTAATTTTTCATAGATTACCCTTTTTCAGTGTAGTAATAAACCTTATAATGTATTTATTTTCTTTTTATGTATAACATTTGCAACAAAACTGCTATCTTGGTTTTTTTATATATGGTGAAATAACTCTTACTAGCATGATGTAAAAAAAACTCAAGGGTAACATCAACAATATTTAAGATATGTAAAAAACATATTTTTCTAATATAGCTTATTTTGCCTAGTTTACTGATATGTAATACTTTAAGGTTTTAATTATTTTCGTGTATGCTGTAAATTTGTTAACTGGAGGGTTAATGATCCATTACACATGACTCCCTCTTGAGACAGGAGCGGTGCAAGATTTTCTGAGGCTCTGAATCGGATATACATTTTCGTAATCAACATAATTTAAACTTAACATAAACTTCGATAATTTAATACATCATAAATTTTGCTTCAATTATAGTTAAGTTGTTCTGCTGACGACTACACACCTCATCACTGGATTCATTTTTGTTCGATAATTGTATTTATTCTTAAGATGGCAGTGGTCAATGCAATAGACAGGTCTAGCAGACCTTGAACCAAAATATTTTGGTCACAATCTTTTTTGTCACCTCAGATTTAGTTTACTACTCTTTGATATCCAAATTGTTAGAAGTGATGCACTAGAGTGAGCTGACAAGTTTGATGGCTTTGTCAAGAAGATGTGGTGTGGTGGAGCTCGGTCCCCATTAAACTACTAGAGATTAAATGTTTACTCTTACTACAACACATTGGAACTGAGTTTATTTAGTGTTGTGCAACTAATTCTGGTTTATTCAACAATAAATTATGTTCTTATATTTTAACTTTTTTTAAATTGTCTTTTAAAGTTCTTGTGGAAGTAAAATGTATCACAGATACTGTTGTCATTTTTTAGTTTACTTTTCTCAAAGATAATAATATAATTAATAATTACAAATAATACATCACTTCTAACTATTTGGATACCAAATAATAGAGTCTTAGTATTTTATGAAGTTACGAGGGCTGTTCGGAAAGTAACCTCCATTTGCTCACTGTGTGGGAAGTAGAAGAGGTAGGCCCATCATCTTGCGCTGGAACGCACGGGAAGTCAATGGGCGTCCAGCCATAATACAGTGAAGTTTGTCCTAGCGCTAGTTTGTTTTCAGTTGCTTGTCGATATTAGTGCTGCAATAAAAATTCACGCAAAGTTTAAAGTGCGTTCTGTCATTTGAGTTTTGTAGTTTTCTGAAAGAATGTTTGGTACCCGTCGAGCACAAAACTTTCGGTAGCCTAATCTGTCAGTCACTACCTCGTACAAAACAGTCCTATAAATTTGTGGAAATTTGTCTGAAAGTTCTGTTATGATGAAGCATCGGTTGTCATGAATTTTTGCGTTGATTTACTCAACCAGATCATCAGTGACCACAGAGGGCATGTTGACATTTGTTCTGCCACTTTTAAACACGGGAACAAATTCATTAAAACAACTAGTGCACTCATTACATTTGACCCATACATAGCACAAAGTTCTATATGAGTTGCTGCCGCTGAATACTGTTTAGCTTCGAAGAATCAAATAACAGAGCGCACTTCACACTTCGCGAGAATTTTTATTGCAGCACTCATTTCAACAAGCGACTGAAAACAAACTAGTGCTAGGCCAACCTTCATTCTAGTACGGATGGACGCCCACTGACCTGCCGTACGCGCCAATGCAACATGATGGCCCTACTCCCTCTACTTACCACACAGTGAGCAAACGGAAGTTACTTTCCGAACAGCCCTCATTCATTTCCCCACAAAGTTTTAGTATTGTTAGTTGTATGAACATTTCAACCCTTATATGTAAATCAAAGTTTGTAAGCTGTGTGTAGTTGTGTTCACTATTAATTATCGCTTTAAAAATTAATTAATGTAGTTAGATGTTACATTGAGAAAAATATGAATACAATATAAAGTTTTGAACATTGATATTTATTTATAGATATGAAGGACACTGCCCATTACTAGGATTCTTGTGTCATTTGCATTGATTTGGCTATGATTAGTCCCAAAAAGGTTAAAAAGTGTCTAGGCCCAGGTACTGGTAATATCTGAGAAAATGGGCTTGTTTACGGTCTTGTCTATAATTAATTACAATAATAGATAAGTTGACAGTTCCAGTCAACAACAGAATTAATTGTTAAACTTGTTTTTTTTCAGTAAGGTTAATTGATTTATCGAATATATTGTAGTGTGTAATGTGGGATCCACAAGAACGTGGACTGATAGTTTGTTTTAGGCCTGTTATTAGTTATGTAATTATTTGTATGTATGTAAATAAAATGTTTTTACATTTTTTAACAGTTGTTTTATTTATAAAAGCACATCATGAAATGTAGATTACATACTTAAACTGTATGGATGAAATTTGGAGACTGTAAACACAATATGACAAAAGTTTTAATAGTATACAGTCGTGATACTCCGTTTGATATTGGCGACAAGCACAATGCTAGTGATCCTAGTGGCCAACCAGCACCAGTGTGTATACCTGTACTGTTTACATCTGCAGCTGTTGTTAAATATTAAATAACAGATTGTTAATAATCTGTCATGGCAGTATTTCTATGTTATTATTCCAATTCTTTGTAATGTACAATTCAACACAACGGTAATGCGATGTAGTTGTGCTGCTGGCTATTTGGAGGGCTAGTGTCGCGCTAGTTCTATACTACAAGGGAAGTGTTGTGGCTTATTTTAAGTGAAGACTTGCATTCAAGCAGATTTCCTCTGCTGTGTGAGTAAAATCTTCATATAAAAGCATTGGTAAGAAAGTTGAACGGACTGAGAATGGCAAAAAAACTTTGTCTGCATGTAAGTGTCAGATACATCATGTAAATGTTTAATTGAGAAATGTGAATGTTATTTTAAATGAAATGTTAATCATAAAATTATTTTATTAATAAGCAGACTGGCAATTGTTATGCAGAACAAGTTACTTATAGGCCTCAAGGCAAGCATGATACATCACTGCACAATGGTCAACTTGCTGTGATTCATTAACATCATCGTGGACTAGATCAATTCATTCATCATCGTCATTTATCTATTCTAGTTGTCCAGATGTGATTGACAAGTCTCTTTCATTTATGTATCTCATTATATAGACTGTTGTTTTCAACTTCTTGCCAATTATGCCCTCTTTTTGTTACTTCTTCCTTCACATCCATCTACCTCTTGGTCTTTTTCCTTGTACTTTAATTTTAAAGTATTTTCTAACCATTCATTTCTCCTCCATTCTCTTGAGTTGTCCAAATAATCTAAATTTCATTTTTCCTAAATGTTAGATTACAGATCTCTCCATCCCAGCCTCTCTTCTATTCAGTTCATATATCTTTCTGTCTTTCCTTGTTGTTTTGTTGATTGTTTTATGAACAATTAATTACTGTGCAACATTATTGTTACTCTATAAAAAGCACCTTATTTGCAACAGACAGTTTGTTATTTTTATTGTACAACTGCAATCAGGCTTCACAAGTTTTGTAATAAATAACAAATTACAAGTTACTTTTACGGCTGTAAGAACTGCAATCAAGCACTTTTTTATGATTTAGCCAACAAAATGATCCCTCTTTAATATCATACTAACGCAGAAGGACTAATTTTTTTTCTGTTGATGTTAGGAACTCACTGTCCAGAAAACATTCTTCTCTGACAGAAATGCTGTCAAAGAAGCTGTTAACATAATCTGCAGGAGTTGAGAGAAATCTTGTAATCAAAACTTTTCACAGTTCGACAATCGCTTAGAAAGGTAGCAGGAAGTAATGGCATTTTTGGGTCTCTTGGAAGTTCTGTTTACTGAACATATAAAACAGTCAAGCACCTTGGCTTATGTGTCATGTTACTTAATGTAAAAGTTTCAGTGGGCAATCACCCACATTATTTTGTAATCCCTATATGTCCATCATGGATTCTGACAAGGAATCTAGATCATTCAGGGAATCAGTTTTATTATTCAACATTGAAAAACCCTTCCTAAATTCATGAATCCCTGTATTTATAATATAGATAAGGTTATAAGTTCTGTTTTCTTTCAGGTTGTATAAGATAAACAACAATTTTTTAGTTAATCATCTTGAAATACTTTACCTCCAACATATTTCATCATTCTGATGATGGAAAATGTTAAGAGTAAAGATTTACTTGCATTTATATGATAGTATATTCTTTCTGTTTCTAATCATCGCTCAATAGTAAATCCCAATAAGCTAAGGAATAAAGAATATATTGTTTGATGTATGAGCTATATTGTAATGAACTTCAGGCAATATAGAACAAAATTATGCAAGGAGGAAGGTCATATGAATATTTCCTCATACAATGATTCCACTTGCAAGGAACAATGAAGTACAGTAGAAGTAAGTATATATCACTGAGCAGAAATGTGATAAACTTGACTAATGCTCCAACAATATCACATAAACCACAAGCATTCTATATATCGCTAGAAACGTACTGAAGGTGCATAGTGGCAAGGCCACACTAGGGGGCCTTGATCGTGGTTAAAAATTAACCAAGAAGACACATCAGCTGAAAGTCGGGTTTTGTGGTTTGCGTGAAAGGCCAGTGGCGGATTGGTGGTTATATAAGTGCCCACTTAATTTGATAAAGTTGCTAAGTTTCCTACCAGTTGATAAGAAAAATGCACTAACAATTTGGTCAAATACTGAACAATTCCTAAATAAGCTTTCTATAATATGATTGAGGAAGTAAATCTAAAATACGTTCATATTTAGGTGCCCAGTTAAAATTTCATAAGTATTGTTTCCAAAAGTTTTTCTCTCGAATATGACATTTTTCTTGAATTAAGGTAATATAATTGGCTGTAGACGACAGTCAAACAAGATGCATTTGCTGTATACACGTTTCTGTGCAGCTATCTATCAGTAATTTTTTTCAAACAAGCACTAGGATGAAATATTAGTTCAGCTATTAGTCACTAATGCGTGTGGTGGAGACAGACAGATAAAGAAAGGAAACGATACATTTGAAGACTGACAGTGAACAAATTTCAGAGAACAGAAAAACCAGCTTTGGGGGACCCATATAAGTGAATAGTCTTCTAGTTTCTATTGTAAATGGTAATATTATACTTTGCAAGAAGATCAAGAAGAGGGAGACAAAGGTAGTTGCACATTTGCCATCATTACGAGAAAATTAGGATCTAGGTTAAAATGTAGATAATTATTAAAGTAGATAAGTTTATCAGTTTAAGAACGTAGTTTTATAACATATTTGTGTAGATGTAATTTAGTTTTTAGCACTTGAAAAAGGTTTGGGATTTACCAAATCGAAACGTCGTGATTGGTAATTTTCACGTAATGATAGCAAATGTCCAACTACCATTGTCTCCCTCATCTGATACTCCATCATTAACAAATTTCAAAAACAATGATCAAGAAGTTCGTACTCTACTTAAACACCTCTCAAAATTAGGATGTTACGCATTGGTTAAAGTACAGCTTTCCAGACCTAAGAGGATATCATCTAACGTCTAGAGTTGAAAATGTTCAGGTGAAGAGTCAATACTAGAGCAGCAGTGGTCAGCACAAGTATTCCAGATAAATATTAGTCAAAAAATCATCTTAGCACTTGTATCTTTGTGAATTGTTTAACATATCTAAACGTATAATTTGTTAGGCTGGGAAATGACGAGTCAGATCTTCTACCGATGACGAGAGGCGTGTTGTGTTACTAGAGCATATGTTAAAGCGCACAAGGGTCAAAACGTGTTATGAGCGCACAACCCTTCTACCTGGGGCCCCAAAGTCCAATCTAACCTGTTCGGTATAATCCCCCGGCCATAAATAGATTAAACAAGGTTGAGTGCACGTTCTAACTCAAAATTAAATACTTGTGGATTAAACATTTCTTTAAAAAATAAAACAAGACTGATGTAAAAGTAACATTATTTAATCATATTTTAGTTGTTGTCTCAGTTAAATACGACAATTTTGAGTGTTTTAAGCTCAAGTTGAGGAACACATGTTTAGTAACATTTAATTCCAGGCATTGAGTGTAACTATCAGCAACAAATAATAACCTACTTACTACGAAACAGCAAGTGTAAGGTCGTTGAACTTAGTTGGTATTATACATAATTCTAATTTTAAATATTATTATATTTTTCATTATACTCATTATTGTATCTGTTATTTTTGTTAATGTTATTGAAAGAATATATAAAAAAATGCATTGTGATATTTTTAAATATAGGATTAAAAAATGTTGTACAGTAGAATAATATTTAGAAAATATTGTTGACTCTTTAATTTGTTTTGTAAATTAACATTTCTTGTGCCAGCTGCTGAAGTATTAATGTAATTAGTTATAATAATATGCAACTAAGTAATAACAACATGCAATTTTTTCAACATGTACTGGGGAGAGCTCTGAGCCGTAGCTAATCGGATAAGGAAAGTCCACTCGAAGAGTCGAGTGTTGACCCTTCCGTCCCGTCATTACCCCCAGGTAGTGGACTCAAGTTAAGGTGACACAGCTAATATAACTAGTATGAGCCGAGGGCCGAATGCAACTGCATTAGTGTCTTTGCAAAAGTCGTGCCAACGCAACTAATGCGCCTTGAAGCTGATGCGCGAACAAAGCTGCTGGAGTGCTGCAGCAGTTAAACACAAACAACTCGCATCACCAACCAACAGAAATTTTCATTTTTTAAATTTTTCTCAGCCGTGCGCCCCCTGGGAGCTTGCGCCCATAGGCCCGGGCCAACCGAGCCTATTGGGAAATCCGGCCCTGCCTGTTATATATAATTACCATAAATTATAGTCCCCACTCTTAAAGAAACGCTTCCATATGACCATTCAATGACTAACGACTTAAGGTATTGTTTAATAATATACTTGTATTTATAAGAACATGAAATGCAATTTGCAATCCAGCTTGCATTTCATACTTCGTCTATAACTAGTATGAGGGCCGAACGCAACTGCATCAGTTTCTCTGCAACAGTTGTGCCAACGCAACTAATGCGCATTGAAGCTGATGTGCGAACAAGGCTGCTGTAGTGCTGCAGAAGTTAAAGAGAAACAACTCGCATCGCCAGCTGACAGGAATTTTCATGTTTGACCCTGTTTTATTGACACTAGCCACTTATCAGTCAGTGCAGTGTAGAGTTGTTTTTAACTGGTGCAGGTGAGTTTTACTTTTATATCATTTTATTATTACGTAGGATCCTTGCCATTATTTTAAAATCATATTTTGTATTAGATTATTTGCCATTTAGTTGTTTAATTTACTAGAGTTAATAGGGTAATCTAAATGTGTTATGTGTGGTAAGAATAGCCCTATTTAGTCATAAATTTACATTGTTGATGAAAATAATAACAAATGTAGATGTGATGAGGGTGGGTTAGTTAACTTATGTCTTATCGTGAGACTAAAGTAGTTGTCTACGACTTGATTTGAAAAATGTCTTTTGCTTGTAGGAGTAAATATGTTGTATATATTTAAATACATATAAATAAATCTTATTATAATATACGATAGTTAACGATTGTAAAACTGTCTAATATTTCCATCCAGTAATAGGGGGAAAAGTAATTATTAGGGAAAAGGGTATTAAACGGGAGAAACGGGTATTTTATAGGGAATTATAGGAAAATTGTTAAAAATTACTCTAATTCAAGTTTTATTGACCAAAACTGTTTCCTACACGTTAGGAAAATGTCAAGGAAGTAAAAAAAGCAAACATATATTACCCATTCGGAAAAATATTAAGCCAAATTTCTTCAGGTGTGCCACCAACAAACATAACCTCACTTAAGATAACACACTACTATATTACCATAGACCTTCTATTATAGAAGGTCTATGCTATTACATAAGTTACTTGTTCTTACGCCTAAATCGCATACAGTATTTCAAAGTGCTGTAAGTTGTAAAAATGTCCGTCATCTAACTTTTGAATATAGCACGTTGTACCCTCGGGTAGTACCTTTCTTAATATAGTTCACTGGCTGGGTCCACGTATTCAGTATTTAAGATATTTACTGGTAGCTCGAATAACAATTAGCGGCCAATTTTAGTGCTGTAAATCCTAAAAACTACAGCGTAGCATACTTTTGAAAATACCACCTTGTACCTTTGGGTAGTATCATTGCCAATATAGTACACTGGCTGGGCCCAGGTATCCAGGCTTTGAGATATTTACTGGTAAACTTGAAGCAAATAATGGCCAGCCGCCAAAAATCGCCTATTTCAAATTGCTGTATGTTTCATAACTTTTATAAACTTCCGTGCAGCATACTTTTGAAAATACCACCTTGTACTCTCGGGTTGTACATTTACCGAAAATACACTGGCTGGGCCTACGTATCCATTATTTAAGATATTTACTAGTGAATTTGGCCAAAAACAAAGGCAAGACGCATAAATAATCACCTAAATTAAAGTGCTTCAAACACTATTCAAACGCTCTTTCCTCCCCTCCAGAAATTATAGAATTTAGGTGTATACAACACCTGGTAAAGAAACTGTGCAACAACCCTTTGGAAAATAGCAGTTACACATCGAAATATTTTATGGTCAAACTTAAAAAAAAAAATAAATTATTCTTGAAACACCTATTACTGGATACTTTAACTTAAGCATATGGTATGAAAGGACTGAACAATACAGTAAAATTAAACAGTTTCTCAGTGAAAAAATACCATTCATTATCTAGCATAGTATATATTTTCTTTTAGAAGAACATATTTTATTTGAGCGTTGAGTCCTTTCATGCCTTTAAATAAAATAAATGATATGAGGTAGTATCGTTATAAAAGTTATCTAAATATCATACTTAGACTATTTAGAATCCTGGCATATGCCGTTGCATTGCGTTATTTTTGACTGGAAAAAAATAAATATTAATTAAAAGTTCTTCATTGTTCATTTAGCGTTACCCGGGAGGCACGTGCATAACTAATTAAATTTCAACAGTTACACGGAAGCGAACATTACCTTCCTTTTTTTTCAGGCGCAGTACACTGTTGTGTATGCGCTTTTAATGCTGCAATACACTTCTTGTATATGCACTTTTGAAATTTTGTAATAGCTCACACTGTAATAAAACACATTTTATGCTGCTATACACTTGTTGTGTATGCGCTTTTGAACTTTTGTAATAGTTCACACTATAATAAAACACATTTTATGCTGCTATACACTTTTTGTGTATGTGCTTTTGAACTTTTGTAACAGTTCACACTATAATAAAACACATTTTATGCTGCTATACACTTTTTGTGTATGTGCTTTTGAACTTTTGTAACAGTTCACACTGTTATAAAACACATTTTATTTGGTTCTTCCTCACAGAGTGAATTACAACCAACAATGTCTTATCACATTTATTGTAAAAGTATAAAGAAATAATTTTTGCAATATAATACAGTACTTGTTTTTTGTTTCATAATTCCAAAAACTCCATACAAGTTATTGTTTACAACGGGGTACTAATACATTTTCATAACATTGAAAAATACGGTATATTTTATATGCTTACAGAAATTAGTTTTATATTTTATATGTATACTAAGGGACACCCCTGCATGATTTGTGTGCCAATGCCAATCCTGTCACTCGCTGCACTAGTGACACCTCGCCCTTCGGCTTCTGCAAGTAACTTTATACTTAATTCACATTTTAGTGATTAAACTGTACTAATTATATTATGTACTTACACCCCCCTCCTAGAACTCCTTCACTCCCCTGCCAAATAAGGCCTCTAATCTTAGATGAGATTGCCTCAGCTAAGATCATACAGTCCAGTACCACCACCACCAGCTCTGGAGGTTGGACCTCTATCTCTGGCCTAGCATCCACAAATTTAGTATAAGTGTAGTTTTAGGTTTGTATATTAATTATCTAGGTTAGTATAATTAACTATTCTTTTTATATTTTTTTACTTATTTATTATTAATTAGCTGTGTAAATATATAGTAAATTTGTTTTTTCTTTTTCAATTTAAAATATTTTCAAAATTATTTATAAATAAATAAAAAACTGCAATGTATTATTATTAAACTTTCTAGTCCAGTGAAGTGGAGACCTACAGTCTGTAAATAAAAACATGCTTCCAACCTTCCTTGTTTTGTTGGAGAAATTAAAACCTTGTAATAATGATTGCGTTTTGTAAAATAGAATTAATTAAAGAAATTAGGGACGAATAATATTTGATACAGATATCAGACGACCATAGTTTGCATCACTTATCTAGGAAGGGCAGTCATCCAAACTGCTGCAGTTTAATAAGAGTGATGAGGTGTTGTAAATTGTTGCTGCGATAGCAACTGAACTGATGCACGGCAAATATCAACTAAGACCCACTAGTTATACATTATCAATGATAGAAAATCTAACAAGCTGTTCAGTTTGATATTATTATTTTGAAGTGATTTGATACATAATTAGCCCCCGTAGGGGCTGTCAAAAATTGCCGATGCGGGCGATATTTCACGCCCCCATGGCGGGGTATTGGTAAAAGTTTTCAATAAGCAATAATCGCACCTCAGTTGAACTTCATTGGTTACGATATTGCCACTGCGCAAAGTTAATTGTTTTGGAGAATTTGGAGACCCCAATTAAAAGTACAGTATTTTGTTTGGCCGACAACTAAAATATTAAAACTCGTCAATAAATACTTAGCGGGTTAATATTTATTTACTTATAATTGTAAACTATTACATGTTACATTGTTAAAATAAAAAGTGAGGATTAAACATATTATATTTAAATACAAGTCAAAATATCAATGTAAATTATACTTTAGGATAGCAAATTTACTTTTTGAACTGTGCTGCTACCTAGTGGCAAAAATTATAACTACAGAGCGTTGGCGTAGCTCTAGTGGCGATGAGTGGTACTGATATAATATATCTTGTTATTCTGTGACACGCAATCAACTATTATGATTTTAAACTGTACATGGTGTAAAAAGTTATAAAACTAAAATAACTCAGTCCTAAATTAATTTTTCTTTTTAGTTTTATCATTGATTATACACGTGAATTAACGTATAAAATCAATGACATCATCTTCAGCCAACAGAGCTGGCCTACTTCACATAATGTTTTGTAACTAAGAAATAGTTAAGATGTGAACTCAAAAACACAAGGATCAGTTTTCAAGTTAGTACATACAGACAAATTAATTGGCATAGTTCGTAAAGTGGCCTAATTTAAACGTGGAAGGAAATTATATTGCAAATACTTGTTAAGTTAGAACGACAATAATTCGAACGATTAATAGTGAACTTTTAAGTATGGTTCATTTTTTTGACTGGATTCTACAGTACATCCGTTTTAATTTAATTATTAACAAAATAGGAAATTAAATAAAAAGGTCTTTTTCGGAATGCCCCGCAATATGGTAAAGATTGTCTACCAAGTCTTAGAACTAAACTTAACTTACAATGCTGATTATTGTTGATTTAATAACTAAGAATAATAAAAAAACATGTTGGATTTGGAACGGAAGTGTATTTATTGATATTTCAAAGTAAGAATGTGATAATGGATAAAAATAACTTAGTATGTCCCATTCAGAGGAAGCTCCTGCCTGCTTGTACAGAAGAAATACACAAACACTCATGACTAGAAATAATAATTGAGAATTATGCTTACAATCCATGATTATATTATTACTTACAGATAGACATCTCATGTAACAAGAAAGTCTGTGCCAGTAATTTCATTAGTTAGTGAGGCCTGCAACGATAACTGGTTTAAACTGCATTACATTTACAGGGGAGCACACAAGTGCCCCACAGCTGGACACAAAAACAGCTGATAATTTAACACAGGATGAAAAATATATCTTTCAGTACATAAAAATAATGGATAAACTTTTTGGCTATAAGTCTTAACCTGACTAAGTAAAAACTCATATATTGCTTTTAAATTTAAAAAAAATGATGAACATTTGAAGTTGGTTACATTTGTCAGAGCAAATTAAATGTTAATTTAAGAAATTAATTAAAAACCACCAACCACCCCATATTGTTCACAGTCTAAAAAAGAATAGTATAATAAAAGTTGAATAAACATTCAAGTTACAAGAGCTATTTATTTGCATAAGAGTGCTAAAGTTTCAATTTACATTAACTCATATAGAAACATTTATTTCATGATGACATCCATTTAGTACACCAGTTAGGATTAGTTTGAAGTATCAATAAATAATGTTGTCAATATTACATTTATTGACCTATAAATAATAAATTAAAAATGTTGACCAAATAACTTTAAATATAATTGATAAAATAAAAGCCTAAAATTGAACAAGATGTAAAACCAGAAACACTATGTCAAACTTACATGGTTTCAGAATTGAAATTACATACTCTCTGAACTATTGGTTGTATTAATTCATATTCTAAAACATTTTTTTATACAGTTTTTTGTACATTTTAAAAAATGACTCAGATGAATTAATTGGTTACTATACTGTGTGCCCTCTCAGAATGCGGGTCGAGCTCAGGTAGTTTCACTCACACAGACACAGGGGATTAGAGCCGGTCAAGTCCGACCGCGGCCGACCCTATTTTCCGCTTCATTAATCACCTAGTGGAAGTTCTCAGTCACGTTAAACTTTTTTTTATTTAGCATTTTATGTAAAAAATTGTAGCAGATATACATTCTACGCATTATTACAAGAAAAATGATATAAAATAATATGCTGTTTACTTTGCTGAAACTACTAAAAACATGAGTCATGGAATATTGAAATATACCCAAGCTTGATTTATACAACTAATTACTAAATTTATAAAATGATTTTCAGTTGTTTAATTAAAGTAAACTGCATATTATTTTATATCATTTTTCTTGTAATATTGCGTAGAATGTATATCCGTTAAAAGTTTTTAAATAAAATGACAAATAAAAAAACGTTCAGACTGACTGGGAACGCCCACGATCTGACTAATAGAGCGGAAGTTAGGGAGGTCCTAATCACCAGCGCTCTGGCGTGTGAGTGCGCGTGCGTTCGAGGGGACTCTTACCTCAGCTCGACCCGCATTCTGGGAGGGCACAAAGTATACACAGTCTACACACTAGTGGCGTAGTGCTGCAACCCAGCTACTTGGGGACAAAGTGTTGTGGATATTGTAGGTGACGTTGGTGTGTGCGATGCATCGAAAAATTGGTGATTCGATTCAGAACTAGTTAAAATGTCGATGCATAAGAAATATCGATGTCTCAGAATTATTACGATGCGCCAAAATGACGAATTACCAAGAAAAAATGCATTTTAAATCAACAATATTTGTTAGTGCGTCTTTTGAAAATTGGACTTTGTTGTTTGAAATAAAATATTTAAAAATGAAATAATCGTAAAATGATTATTACTCGAGTTTGTTTTCGTTCCGAGTGGACAGGGATGAGCGATATCTGACACAAACCTGATTATATCGCGATACAGAGTTCGACCGGAAGATACGAACATGATATAAGTCTATCAAGCAATGAATATGGATATCTTACTTTACGTGCGTGCAGCGTACCATGAATCAGTATAACATTCCTATACAGAAAGTCCATCCATCTATTTCAGTTAGTTGGCAATTATTTTGGGATCCGTATTTAATAGGAAAAATAACAAGAATTGTTGCATATTTACTTGGAATAATGAATTAAATTAGGTTCTTCTATTGTGTTCTTGGAATCAGGGCCGCCCAGAGGGGGGGGGGGGGGGCAAAAGTGGCAAATTTGCCCGGGGCCACACAGACTTAGTTCACAGGGGGGCCACATTTCATGCAACAAAAAAGAAAATACTTAATAATCTACTGGATAAGAAACGATTCAGGCCTGTATCAAAATATCAAAAGTGATATTAGGCCAGTTAAGTCTTCCAGTTTTAGTTTTAAAACGTTTAAACTAAACCATTGGTTTTATAGCAACCAGGGAGCTTTTTGAAGCAAGTTGTACACTGGTCTTTGAAGTTTGTCAGCGGTTGACATAGTAGTGTGACAGCATACGCTCTGGTTGGTGTGACTGCAACTGTACCCCTTGCCAGTTGTCTTGTTTGCGAACAAGTGTAAAGGCATACAGCTTGTGAACACACCAAAATATAAATTCCAGTTTACGAACATATAAATATACTTGAGTGGTGTGAACAGTGGGCCACCTCTATGATATGTCCTGTTTTTGTACACTATTTATATAAAACATGTCAAAAGACCCACTAACTTTACATTTGTATTACTCAAAACTCCGTTTTTGGACGTGTTTAATACAAGGTGGACAAGAACGTTTCTGTATGTTTTATTTTTTAACTTTAATTTCAAAAGTATATACTACTTCAAACAAAATTGGTATACTTGTCCTAAATTCAACTCTATCTTGGCTTTTAGTGCAGCATGCAGCTTGTGAACACACCAAAATATAAATTCCAGTTTACGAACATATAAATATACTTGAGTGGTGTGGACAGTGGGCCACCTCTATGAGATGTCCTGTTTTCGTACACTATTTATATAAAACATGTCAAAAGACCCACTAACTATACATTTGTATTACTCAAAACTCCGTTTTTGGACGTGTTTAATACAAGGTGGACAAGAACGTTTCTGTACGTTTTATTTTTTAACTTTAATTTCAAAAGTATATACTACTTCAAAAAAATTGTTATACTTGTCCTAAATTCAACTCTATCTTGGCTTTTAGTGGTAGGAAAATCAAATCGCTTGGTCATGTTATTATCATTACGAAACCATTAGTTATGATATATTACTATTATAAACTTAAGATAATACAGCAATTGCGAATTGATTTGTATTTGTAGTGGTTTGTTGATTAAGCTTTTATCCTTATTTTGTATTTTTTCACAAATTCTGTTTATGTAGATAAATAATCTTGATTTAGTGTTTCGAAAATCCCTTGACTCATCGTAGCAAAATAATAGATCTATATAATGTGAAAACGAGTGATCAGTAACCTGCGGCCTAAAGTATGCAAATTAATAAATTGTAATAAAAAAAGTGGAAGCCTAAGAACAACACAATTAAATAAGCAAACAAAATTACAGTAAAACATTTTAAATCTGTCATTTTAAAAAGGTCGAAAAGTGTTAATGAGAAAAGGTTCTTACAAACTTGGTTTCAAAGCTGGTAGTAGGCGGCGGCACTACGTTCGAACGTGGTAACGTTGCACTCTTTCCCGGCACTGATCAGCTAATTTTTCAATATATGCACTAAATTTAAGAAATAGTAGTCGTATTTCAGTATTAACTGTGTTTTGCACCCAAAAAACCCGCAGGCAAAATATACAATGTTGTAACAACGTGGCTGGAAGAGTTCAATTAATTGTCATGAAGGGTAGATCGGGGACATCGTCAATCATTAGTCTGTTTGTTTACTGTCGTCCAGTAAAGAAATATTTTGTTATTGTTGTATTTTATGGAGTGATATTTCTGTAATTTAATGCGTTCTTTTGGATTTTCTAGTAAACTACTATAATTATCAATTAATTTAATTTGCTATGATTCATATTCCATTTAAAGATTTTGAGAGAACAAAAAGCTAAAGTTTAGGCCCAGTAATTTATGGTAACGTTTTATTGAAATCAATTAAAATAGACTATAAATGTTTCAATATAGTATTGTAATATACTGCAAAGTAAATTATATATTTTTACAGTATAAAAAGAAAAAAATAACGATGAAACCACTAAATTACAGTAGATTTCTAGGTACTTAAAACTGGTAAGTATGCATACAACAACATCACCGCTCGCTTACCGGATGTGCAACAATATGTGTTTATGATGCATTACATTCAACTTGCCCTACGCTATCACGGGAGGAATTTCGTGGCATAATATTGTCTAAAAATTATAATTTTGTTACGTTTTGTACTATCCGGATTCATCTTCCATCATTTTTAACCGGTTAACCAGAGTTTACTGTACATGCAATTCTTTTTACTTTCTCTCTACTGTAATGTTTTCTTTGACATTTTAAATTTACTAGTTATTATGACATGGATGTTCGTAAAGAAATTTTACCAATATATTATGACATAGGTCTTAATGAAAAGAGGAGCTCTTAAGTACACCGTTAATAGATAAAACAGATTCATCATTGTTCAGATTTGTACAACTCCTTTTGAATAATATTTATTTTGTGACATTTAACATGTTGTAACTCTTTTATTGTTTGGTTTAATTTACCCTGAAACTGTAACAGGAACAGGGGTGTATTCTCAACATATTCAGTAAAGTAGCTCTTGATTAAAAACCAATTATGCCCACGTACAGGTTGTTTCCAAACAAATAGCATAATTGATTAGTTGTCATTCGTAATTATATTTATTTTGAAGTGAAGGAAGGGGCCACATGGTAAACTTTGCCCCGGGGCCACCAAAAGTCTCTGGGCGGCCCTTTTTGGAATACTTGTGATAACAGTCCAAATATTGCTGATAACAGTCCTTTGTTATCATGACTATTGTTATCACTTCCCTTCTGATCCTGTCTGACTATTTTTATCACCTGGCGTCTACAGTCCTTCCTTTCTTACAAAAACATTTCCAATCAAAACACATTCTTATCTTGGTATCTTTTATAAATTATAATGTGCTGCTTTAAAAAAAAAAATCTCGTTCGTCAATTCAGTTAGTCCGTTGACACTAAAATCTACAGTACATTACTCAGAATGATTTTCATAAAAAAAAAATTAAACGTTAGTTATTAAAAACAACTTTATTAACATCTATTTTCAACCTTATTACTTAAAAATATTTTAAATTAAAATTAATATAAAACTTTCAAATAAATGCATCCCATATATTTTATTGAATATATTGGCTGAACAATAATGGATAGTTATACCATAGACCTTCTATTATACCTATAATAGAAGGTCTATGGTTATACTTACATCAAAATTATGCTTCTTCTAAAACACAACTGTGATAAAGTATTTAATTTTTCTATGCTTATGTAATTTATTTCAGTCAACTCATCGTCCGTTAAAAAATAAATAATTATACATGTTTGTCATTTCCAACAATGATAGTTAATAACTATAATTAAGTTGTTTTTCATAATTTTATATATTCTGCCTGTCAAGTATATTATTTTAAATTGTGACAAATTCAATTTGGATAATTTTAACCGCTTACTCTCCCATAACAGTAAATTACAACTACTGGTGTTTAAATTTAATGAATTAATGCAGATCCATCAACTTTCTTAATTACTAGCTTTTCCTATATTTGTCCCTCTTCTGACTTAATTACATAAACATGCTTAGTGTTAAACAAATTGATTACGCTCTGAAATTCTATTTTAAAATAATTGTGATATATTGTGCTTTAGGCCTACTGCATTTTGACTACTCTTCACAGAATGACGAGATAAATTATATTTATCAATGCCACTCGTCGCCACTAGAGCTACGCCAACGCTCTATAGTTGTAACTTTTGCCACTAGGTAGCAGCACAGTTCAAAAAGTAAAATTTGCTATCCTAAAGTATAATTTACATTGATATTTTGACTTGTATTTAAATATAATATGTTTAATCCTCACTTTTTATTTTAACAATATAACATGTAATAGTTTACAATTATAAGTAAATAAATATTAACTCCCTAAGCAATTGTTGGCGAGTTTTAATATTTTAGTTGTCGGCCAATCAAAATACTGTACTTTTAATTGGGCTCTCCAAATTCACCTCTACAATTAACTTTGCGCAGTGGCAATATCGTAACCAATGAAGTTCAACTGAGGTGCGATTATTGCTTATTGAAAACTTTTACCAATACCCCGCCATGGGGGCGTGAAATATCGCCCGCATCGGCAATTTTTGACAGCCCCTACGGGGGCTAATTATATATCAAATCAGTTCAAATTATAATCTCAAACTGAAACAGCTTGTTAGATTATCTGTCATTGATAATGTATAACTAGTGGTGGTCTTGGTTGATATTTGCCGTGCATCAGTTCAGTTGCTATCGCAGCAACAATTTACAACACCTCATCACTCTTATTAAACTGCAGCAGTTTGGATGACTGCCCTTCCTAGATAAGTGATGCAAACTATGGTCGTCTGATATCTGTATCAAATATTATTTCGTCCCTGATTTCCTTAACTAATTCTATTTTACAAACAATTGTTCTTATTATTTGTTTCATAGTAAATATATGTACAAGTATTGTTTAGGTTAAAATAATGCAATATTTATTATTATTTATTTATACTGTAAGTATTTAAATACACATAACATACTGTATTTACTCCTACAAATAAAAGACATTTTTCAAATCAAGTCGTACACAACTATTTTAGTCTCGCGATAAAGCATAATTAACGTTTATCACATCTACATTTCTTTATTTTGATCAACTACGTTAAAATAAAACCAACTATGGCTATTCTTACGATACACAGACCACATTTAGATTAAACTATTAACTCTTTAGTAAATAAAACAATTAAATGGCAAATAAATTATACAGAATAATTTTAAATTACATCAATAAATAGCAAGGATCCAACGGTATAATACAATGATATTGGTATAAACAGTAAAACTAACCTGCACCAGTTAATAAAGAACTCTACACTACACTGACTCATTGGTGGCTAGTGTCAATAAGACAGGCTCCAACATGAAAATCCTGTCAGCTGGCGATGCAAGTTGTTTGTGTTTACTGCAGCAGCCTTGTTCGCGCATCAGCTTCAAGGAGCATTAGTTGCGTTGGCACAACTGTTGCAAAGACACTGATGCAGTTGTATTCCGCCCTCATACTAGTTATAGACGAACGAGCTGGATTGCAAATTGCATTACATGTTCTTAGAAATACAAGTATATTATTAAACAATACATTAAGTCGTTAATTATTGAGTGGTCATATGGAAGCGTTACTTTAAGAGTGGGGACTATAGTTTATATACAGTACAAGTAAACGTCACACAACACAAATTTACTACAACACAAACACAAAATGCACAAATATACTACAATACAAGTACACAATGCACAAATACTATGGTGATCGATTTCGGTAAACCACGCTCACCTTCCTCAGACCAGAGGGATTCACAAAAGACATTTGCCACTAGGTAGCAGCATAGTTCTAAAAGTAACATTTGCTGTTCTAAAGTATAATTTACATTAATACTTCGACTCGTATTTAAATAAAAATGTTTATTGCTTATTTTTTAAGTTTGTAAAATGCACTAGGTATATTATTGATATATCTTGAAGATCGGTGTCTTACTGATAATTAATAGTGAATAAAGTGAATATTAGTTTTAAGAATGTTTACTAATCAAGTAAAATCATCATGTGTAGATGTATGTATAAGTGGCTCACTGCACTTGATCTGCAACCTGACAACAGTAATGTATTTCAAAATGGTATTAATGTTTAAAAATTCCCTTTTATAATTTGTAAAAAATTTCCTTTAGAGGGAGTCCAAACTAACAATTTCTAAATCACAGGAGTGTAGTTTTTTTTACAATCTCCATTTATGTTAGCATAGAGAAAAACTGTGATAGTCAAAAACATTTTTTTTAAAAGTTGGCTTAAAAATGCATTTTAGGGTCCCGTGAAAAAAAATATTTCTTAGTGTCTGTCCGCATGTTTGTCGTTTGTATGTGCAAAGTGCAATTCACTGGAGACCAAACGGATGGACCAATTTTTATGAAATATTGTATGTGAATATGAATAATGAATTTAGTCCACATACAAAAACATATAATACAAATACATAAATGTGTTGGAATATAAGTAAGCCACATTTACCAGTATAAGCGGCTTACTATAACATAACTAAACAGCATATGATAATTACAAAAAGTCCAGCCAGGCCCTTCAAAAATATAAAGCTCTCCATGGCATCTGCAATAATGTAATCTGACTGGATAAAGCAATAAAATACTATATAAACATTGAATTCATGTAATACAAAATTATAATAATATACATTAGAGTACTAGGTACTACATGTATAATCAAGTTTGCAAGGAAGTATATACATACAACCGAGTTGATGGACAAATTTAAGAACATATGGTGTAGGTGTATGTAGCTAATATCTCCAGATCGTTTATTAATTTAGTTTCTAATTTTAGTTTTTAAAATTTTTATGGGTAAAAAACATACAAAAATGGAATTTTCTCAAAAACGGCTCTAATGATTTTGATTAAAATTTTTAAGAAATATATGAATCACAATTTAAAATAATTGAGTAAAACTGCATGTCTCTTAACTTGACTAGTTTTTGAGTTATGGCAAAAAACTTCTTTGGGAATCAAACTGGCAATTTTCAAAAATTTGAATTTTTATTGTTAAAAATGGTAGAAAGTTTGTGCCAATTATTTGAAACAATTTTTTTTAGTGAGTCAGTGATACTAGGATTTTATATAATTCCAATCTGAAGGAGAAATTACTCTTAAAGGAGCTTCTTGAATGTAAACCAATTAATCAAATTGCAACAACTAAGTAAAATAACTAGAATCTATATTTTCCGGTGACAACCGCGTCAAGGTACTATCTACAATATTTACAAGGTAACCAAACGTTTCGCCCACACTGTGATGTAGCATCCTCAGTGGTTTCTACCTAAGACTGAGATCGGCGAATGACCTTCCAGCTTTTATAACAAGTGGTGGGGTCAGTGGGGACTGGTTTGCAGGTATTCTGGAGAGGGGGTCGGAGGCACGACCCACGTGACCTACGGTCATTGGCCGAAAATCATATAGTGGAAAGTCAGCCATATTGATTTACAACCCAATAAGCAACGTCTTTTATATTAATTTGTTCCAGTTTTCTATCACATTTACTTGACCGCCATCTGCTTCTTCTAAAATTTTCGAGAGAAGCTTCTTCTGCAGTTACTTTTGAGAGTTTCCAAAACACACTAGCCCATAGGTTGACAGATTGCAGTGACATTAGGAGACAGAAGCATAGCGCTGACATCTCCATCTTGAAACTCCGGGGTGCGTTATCAAGCAATAACACTGGCTTTCTGGGAAAATTAATTTCTTTCAAATATTTTCCTGTGAAAGGAATATATTCTTCAGAAAAAATGATTTCACTCTTTGAAGATTTCACTACTCACTCATCCATGCATTTTTAGGCTAAAATATTTTATGAGACGAGCGCTTCTTGGACATTGTTTTAATTGTTTGTGTTTTTTTTGTCTTCATTTTCCAATAACTGCGAGATCCATTTTGTGGTTTGCTGATGCTTATTGAAAGCTAAAAGAGTTAGCCTTTCTTTGCTACGCTTATAGCCTGGGGCTGATGCTTCTGCTCTGGCTGTAAGACTTTTTTTCAAGGCAAAAACTTATATAAGTATTTGTTCACTTGTAATACCTTCCTTCTCAATAAAGAATTGAAATACATTTTTCTCAAATTCTAACATATCTCCAACATTCGAAGCAAATTTTCCCTCGATAACATTTAACTGACGGATTCCGTACACTTTCCAGTGGTCCAGCCACCCGACGCTTGCCTTCTTTAGATTCACTTTTGAGTTTTTTCTTGTAGGGTAGGGCCCGAAATAGGTACACCTTTGTCTCTTTAATGTGTAAACCATATGTACAATGCCTCACTTACTTGTTCATATTCACATTTTTTTATGGTTTTCCTCTTTTTAATGAACCTTCCATGACTCTCGAAGAACACCACTTCTATTTCAAGTTCTTGAATAGAAATTCCAACCCCCTACTGTTACTCGTCCAATGCCGTAATCATTAGTTACCTTTTGTATTGTCTCTCCTTTGTCTAGCCTTTTGATTACTTCTAGTTTTTCTTGCATTGATACAACAACTTTCCTTCTTTAATTGCCACAATGGTCTAATAATTAATACAGTACTGGACAATAATAAAAACTAGAACTTGTTACTAAAATACAAACACACCCTAAACTATAACAAACGAAAATAGTATAAACATAACACATACCGATTCTATAAACTACTCGTAGATGTACTGTATTATTCCAATAAACGATCGATAATGCAATGAATAACAAAAGAAAGGAAATTGCATAAGATGGCTCACAGACGAGCTGAATAGAGCCAGGTAGTAGTGTGATGTGGCTTTAGTTATAGAATTGATGTAGCCTATTGTACAGTTTGTATCGAATGGCCAAATAAAGACTTATTGGTGCGGCAGTGGTGGGAGGAGAACAGTCAGGTTCGTGCAGAGAGTGCAGTCATTTGGTGCAGTGTTGCGATTCTATTGTCCGCTATTGTTTAATTATAGGAGAGTTGAATAATATAGACTGTACTGTACTACAGAATAATTGAATAATTCAATGCAATAACTAGTAACAATAACACGTAATTATGAGCAATGCAATCAATTTTGAAATTGAATAGATAGAATGGAAATAAGAAACCACAAAAAAATGTAATTACTGCAATGAAAATTTGGTACGACAATATAAATCGACATTTAACTGAGTTAGTTAGGTTTACAAGCCAATAGTTGTATATCCCAAGTACATTGTGGAACACAACCATAGAACTATACAACCCCAACTAACGAGTCAGATGGATGTGTATCACCTGAGAGCGCTCGCCAGTAGGGTGACTCATCGGCCGCCTTCTTGGTAGGCCAGCTTCAACTCAGGGCACTGGTGTACCCATTCTAATTGGCCTTGTGTCCGTTGGTTTAAACTTGATAATAAACTATGATAATTTCTTTATTTTAAGTGTAAGTCTAACGGAGTTGATAGTTCTATGAACTTGTTCAATAATTATGGAATGTTGTTTCTTAAAAGCAAACTGATATTCAAAGTATACCATTTCCGTTTGTTGAAGTACTGTATTTGGGATTTTAAAGGTAGTTTTTTAAATAACCGGTTATACAACCATTAAACGATTAATTACTTTAGATCAAATTAAATCATATCATATGTTAACACATGTTTTGTTTACAAACAGTTGAACTCTCGAACCATTTTCATTTTTTGTATTACACATCACTAATGTCTTATTAAAAAAAGTTGTAGGTAGTGGAACACCAAACTAAAGCAAACATGAGCTCGATAATTTTCAAAAAACAACTATCTAATATTGATTTATTAAAACAAATAACAATGAAACATTGCAATTACACATCAAATAGATCTGCTTCCTCTAAACATCTTGAAGGTATCAGTGACAGTGAAGATCCACAGTTCTCCAAAATGGTTGAGTTTTATGTCCAAGATGCAATAGAGAGATTAGACAAAACATTTTTAACAAGTTTAGCCGAAAGAGGAGTAGAAAATGAACAAATCAGACAGTACAAGAAAGAGGCAATTATTGATTTGATGCAGCAGTGCAGTAGTGTAATAGAAGTGAAGTTCCCAATAAAACGAGACTCGGGGAAATACGAGATTATTACAGGGTACAGAGCTCACCACTCCACTCACAGGCGGCCGCTCAAAGGAGGTAAGTCTTGTTGTAGGTTCGTGCAGTAGTGTAATAGAAGTGAAGTTCCCAATAAAACGAGACTCGGGGAAATACGAGATTATTACAGGGTACAGAGCTCATCACTCCACTCACAGGCGGCCGCTCAAAGGAGGTGAGTCTTGTTGTAGGTTCGTGCAGTAGTGAATTAGAAGTGAAGTTCCCAATAAATAGACTCGGGGAAATATGAGATTGTTACAGGGTACAGAGCTCATCACTCCACTCACAGGCGGCCGCTCAAAGGAGCTGAGTCTTGTTGTAGGTTCGTGCAGTAGTGAATTAGAAGTGAAGTTCCCAATAAAATGAGACATGGGGAAATACGAGATTATTACAGGGTACAGAGCTCATCACTCCACTCACAGGCGGCCGCTCAAAGGAGGTGAGTCTTGTTGTAGGTTCGTGCAGTAGTAAATTAGAAGTGAAGTTCCCAATAAATAGACTCGGGGAAATATGAGATTGTTACAGGGTACAGAGCTCATCACTCCACTCACAGGCGGCCGCTCAAAGGAGCTGAGTCTTGTTGTAGGTTCGTGCAGTAGTGAATTAGAAGTGAAGTTCCCAATAAAATGAGACATGGGGAAATACGAGATTATTACAGGGTACAGAGCTCATCACTCCACTCACAGGCGGCCGCTCAAAGGAGGTGAATCTTGTTGTAGGTTCGTGCAGTAGTGAATTAGAAGTGAAGTTCCCAATAAATAGACTCGGGGAAATATGAGATTGTTACAGGGTACAGAGCTCATCACTCCACTCACAGGCGGCCGCTCAATGGAGGTGAGTCTTGTTGTAGGTTCGTGCAGTAGTGAATTAGAAGTGAAGTTCCCAATAAAACGAGACTCGGGGAAATACGAGATTATTACAGAGTACAGAGCTCATCACTCCACTCACAGGCGGCCGCTCAAAGGAGGTGAGTCTTGTTGTAGGTTCTTGCAGTAGTGTAATAGAAGTGAAGTTCCCAATAAAACGAGACTCGGGGAAATACGAGATTGTTACAGGGTACAGAGCTCATCACTCCACTCACAGGCGGCCGCTCAAAGGAGGTGAGTCTTGTTGTAGGTTCGTGCAGTAGTGTATTAGAAGTGAAGTTCCCAATAAAACGAGACTCGGGGAAATACGAGATTATTACAGGATACAGAGCTCAACACTCCACTCACAAGCGGCCGCTCATAGGAGGTGAGTCTTGTTGTAGGTTCGTGCAGTAGTGAAGTTCCCAATAAAACGAGGCTCGGGGAAATACGAGATTATTACAGGATACAGAGCTCAACACTCCACTCACAGGCGGCCGCTCAAAGGAGGTGGGTCTTGTTGTAGGTTCGTGCAGTAGTGTATTAGAAGTGAAGTTCCGAATAAAACGAGACTCGGGGAAATACGAGATTATTACAGGATACAGAGCTCAACACTCCACTCACAGGCGGCCGCTCATAGGAGGTGAGTCTTGTTGTAGGTTCGTGCAGTAGTGAAGTTCCCAATAAAACGAGACTCGGGGAAATACGAGATTGTTACAGGGTACAGAGCTCAACACTCCACTCACAGGCGGCCGCTCAAAGGAGGTGAGTCTTGTTGTAGGTTCGTGCAGTAGTGAATTAGAAGTGAAGTTCCCAATAAAATGAGACATGGGGAAATACGAGATTATTACAGGGTACAGAGCTCATCACTCCACTCACAGGCGGCCGCTCATAGGAGGTGAGTCTTGTTGTAGGTTCGTGCAGTAGTGAATTAGAAGTGAAGTTCCCAATAAAACGAGATTAGGGGAAATACGAGATTATTACAGGATACAGAGCTCAACACTCCACTCACAGGCGGCCGCTCAAAGGAGGTGGGTCTTGTTGTAGGTTCGTGCAGTAGTGTATTAGAAGTGAAGTTCCGAATAAAACGAGACTCGGGGAAATACGAGATTATTACAGGATACAGAGCTCAACACTCCACTCACAGGCGGCCGCTCATAGGAGGTGAGTCTTGTTGTAGGTTCGTGCAGTAGTGAAGTTCCCAATAAAACGAGACTCGGGGAAATACGAGATTGTTACAGGGTACAGAGCTCAACACTCCACTCACAGGCGGCCGCTCAAAGGAGGTGAGTCTTGTTGTAGGTTCGTGCAGTAGTGAATTAGAAGTGAAGTTCCCAATAAAACGAGATTAGGGGAAATACGAGATTATTACAGGGTACAGAGCTCATCACTCCACTCACAGGCGGCCGCTCAAAGGAGGTGGGTCTTGTTGTAGGTTCGTGCAGTAGTGTATTAGAAGTGAAGTTCCGAATAAAACGAGACTCGGGGAAATACGAGATTATTACAGGATACAGAGCTCAACACTCCACTCACAGGCGGCCGCTCATAGGAGGTGAGTCTTGTTGTAGGTTCGTGCAGTAGTGAAGTTCCCAATAAAACGAGACTCGGGGAAATACGAGATTGTTACAGGGTACAGAGCTCAACACTCCACTCACAGGCGGCCGCTCAAAGGAGGTGAGTCTTGTTGTAGGTTCGTGCAGTAGTGAATTAGAAGTGAAGTTCCCAATAAAATGAGACATGGGGAAATACGAGATTATTACAGGGTACAGAGCTCATCACTCCACTCACAGGCGGCCGCTCATAGGAGGTGAGTCTTGTTGTAGGTTCGTGCAGTAGTGAATTAGAAGTGAAGTTCCCAATAAAACGAGATTAGGGGAAATACGAGATTATTACAGGATACAGAGCTCAACACTCCACTCACAGGCGGCCGCTCAAAGGAGGTGGGTCTTGTTGTAGGTTCGTGCAGTAGTGTATTAGAAGTGAAGTTCCGAATAAAACGAGACTCGGGGAAATACGAGATTATTACAGGATACAGAGCTCAACACTCCACTCACAGGCGGCCGCTCATAGGAGGTGAGTCTTGTTGTAGGTTCGTGCAGTAGTGAAGTTCCCAATAAAACGAGACTCGGGGAAATACGAGATTGTTACAGGGTACAGAGCTCAACACTCCACTCACAGGCGGCCGCTCAAAGGAGGTGAGTCTTGTTGTAGGTTCGTGCAGTAGTGAATTAGAAGTGAAGTTCCCAATAAAACGAGATTAGGGGAAATACGAGATTATTACAGGGTACAGAGCTCATCACTCCACTCACAGGCGGCCGTTCAAAGGAGGTGGGTCTTGTTGTAGGTTCGTGCAGTAGTGTATTAGAAGTGAAGTTCCGAATAAAACGAGACTCGGGGAAATACGAGATTATTACAGGATACAGAGCTCATCACTCCACTCACAGGCGGCCGCTCAAAGGAGGTGAGTCTTGTTATAGGTTCGTGCAGTAGTGAAGTTCCCAATAAAACGAGGCTCGGGGAAATACGAGATTATTACAGGGTACAGAGCTCAACACTCCACTCACAGGCGGCCGCTCAAAGGAGGTGGGTCTTGTTGTAGGTTCGTGCAGTAGTGAATTAGAAGTGAAGTTCCCAATAAAACGAGGCTCGGGGAAATACGAGATTATTACAGGGTACAGAGCTCATCACTCCACTCACAGGCGGCCGCTCAAAGGAGGTGAGTCTTACTGTGGGTTTTGAACATAGACCTAGATACTTGTCAGATCTAACAATTTTCTAATACTAACATAATAATGTTGAAACATATCTTTAGCGAAGCATGTGCAAGTCTGAAATTTAATTCATTGTACATTTAAATTACTTTCATTTTCAAACATGTACATGCACTTGGACAAAGATCTAAGGTTAAATGTACATTGTATCATTGATTTGTATTATCAAGGATTGTATATACAAATGAAAACAAAACAAAATAGGCATTTAGACAAGGCTGTGCACAGGGAATGAGGGAACCTGCACATATTTTAAAACATGGTCTCAGGTCAGAATTAAAACTAAGAAGTTTTAGCGGTATGTTTTCCGCATTAGAATTTTACAATGTCCTAGATATTTATTTCCTCACTGAATAAAATAGTCCTTAAAATTAATTAATTGCCATATGATGACATATTTTTTAACAATGAATATAAATTATCGTTGTAGTTGTAGAAAATTGTCTATATTGTGTCAATTTTCGTCTTTATAAAATGATTCAATGGATTAGACAAATAATATTGTGTTTATAGCCTAAGTTGGCATTAATTGAAGTGGATGTTGTGATAGATAGTGTAGTGCCTGAGCTAGTTAAGTACCTGATAGTGTAGTGCCTGAGATAGTTAAGTACCTGATAGTGTAGTGCCTGAGATAGTTAAGTACCTGATAGTGTAGTGCCTGAGATAGTTAAGTACATGATAGTGTAGTGCCTGAGATAGTTAAGTACCTGATAGTGTGGTGCCTGAGCTAGTTAAGTACCTGATAGTGTAGTGCCTGAGATAGTTAAGTACCTGATAGTGTAGTGCCTGAGATAGTTAAGTACCTGATAGTGTGGTGCCTGAGCTAGTTAAGTACCTGATAGTGTAGTGCCTGAGATAGTTAAGTACCTGATAGTGTAGTGCCTGAGCTAGTTAAGTACCTGATAGTGTAGTGCCTGAGATAGTTAAGTACCTGATAGTGTAGTGCCTGAGATAGTTAAGTACCTGATAGTGTAGTGCCTGAGCTAGTTAAGTACCTGATAGTGTAGTGCCTGAGATAGTTAAGTACCTGATAGTGTAGTGCCTGAGATAGTTAACTACCTGATAGTGTGGTGCCTGAGCTAGTTAAGTACCTGATAGTGTAGTGCCTGAGATAGTTAAGTACCTGATAGTGTGGTGCCTGAGCTAGTTAAGTACCTGATAGTGTAGTGCCTGAGATAGTTAAGTACCTGATAGTGTAGTGCCTGAGATAGTTAAGTACCTGATAGTGTAGTGCCTGAGATAGTTAAGTACCTGATAGTGTAGTGCCTGATATAGTTAAGTACCTGATAGTGTGGTGCCTGAGCTAGTTAAGTACCTGATAGTGTAGTGCCTGAGATAGTTAAGTACCTGATAGTGTAGTGCCTGAGATAGGTAAGTACCTGATAGTGTGGTGCCTGAGCTAGTTAAGTACCTGATAGTGTAGTGCCTGAGATAGTTAAGTACCTGATAGTGTAGTGCCTGAGCTAGTTAAGTACCTGATAGTGTAGTGCCTGAGATAGTTAAGTACCTGATAGTGTAGTGCCTGAGATAGTTAAGTACCTGATAGTGTAGTGTCTGAGCTAGTTAAGTACCTGATAGTGTAGTGCCTGAGATAGTTAAGTACCTGATAGTGTAGTGCCTGAGCTAGTTAAGTACCTGATAGTGTAGTGCCTGAGCTAGTTAAGTACCTGATAGTGTAGTGCCTGAGATAGTTAAGTACCTGATAGTGCAAGCAATTAATGTAGTTTCCACAATTAAGAATAAAAGAATATAATACTGTTTAGAAATATTTTATTTATTGCAACTTGCAATAGTTCAATTTGTGATATAATTGTAGACACTCTGTGACTTTGAAGCTAAAAAATCAAAGAAATTAAGATAAATAAATAAAACCTATTAAACAATGATTATATACATTATGAAATATTTTACTGTATATTATTTTTTAGATACTTTTGCTGGGAGTGAAAACAGACAACTTTTAAATCCAGGCTACTACCCAACACGCCCCCCTGTAGTTCTGTTCAGGTTGATAGTAACTGCTGACCGGACACAATGTTGGAAATATAAAAGATTGAGACCAAAACATACCACCTAAAATATGGCCCAAAGAAGCTAGCTACCTACATTACAGTACTACACCACTAAGTGCCAGATGTAAAATATGCCAAGAGCTGCAATAACAATGTCACTGACAAAAACAAAAAAGATTTAAAATTAGAAAATTAACAACACTTCAGAAATTATTTTATAAGTGGTTTTATCCCTTTTTTTGGTTTTGTATTACAGATCTAGTAAAGATTTTATAAAATGACTGACTGATTGTAAACATCAGGAAAGCTATGACTTCATTATAAGCTGAGTACAGCATATAATTCTAATTTGTTTTGAAAATAACTAAAAAAATTTGGTCTCAAACTAAACTTTCTGAGAGGGGACTTCTGAACGCTCCAGCAATCAGGGGCCTGTAATAGATCTTCTCCAGGACAAACAAAAGCTACACATCCTTCTCTGAGATGTCAGGCTTCAATCATAAAGGGCATACTCACCCTTTGACTACAACTATCTTGAGTCCTAACCCATGTATGACCTTCTTATTTGTTTAAAGCCCATTTTGGTAACTAGGCTTTAAGAAAATGTTGTAAGCTGAATTACCAGTCTTTTAAGTGTCTATAATGATCTTTTTGACTTAGATTATATATTCTTCATTTTCTTTTTTAAATAGTTATATTTTATTAAAACTATTGGTAACTGCTGTAGGTATTCGCTACTCCAAACACGTAGATGCGGATGAGGTTCAAGCTTTAGCGGCTCTCATGACATTTAAGTGTGCTTGCGTCAGTGTTCCATTTGGAGGAGCCAAAGGTGGGATAAAAATTGACCCTAAACAATATTCGGCTGATGAACTCCAGAGGATCACCAGGCGGTATGCTATTGAGCTTACAAAGAAGAATTTTGTAGGTATGCCAAATTTTAAAAATTGATATTCTTACAAATTTTGTTGGAGTAATTAAAACAGAAACTGTGTACAAAAAAACCTTTAATGAGAAGAAAACTTCACTGTCAATAATTCAAAAGCAAGGCAAGTTGAAAAATGTATTTTGGTCTATATTAATGTAATTTCAGGATATTTTTTATCATTAAACTATCGCTTTGCTGTGTAGTTTAGTCTGATATTTTATCATCAAACTATCGCTTTGCTGTGTAGTTTAGTCTGATATTTTATCATCAAACTATCGCTTTGCTGTGTAGTTTAGTCTGATATTTTATCATCAAACTATCGCTTTGCTGTGTAGTTTAGTCTGATATTTTTATCATCAAGCTATCGCTTTGCTGTGTAGTTTAGTCTGATATTTTTATCATCAAACTATCGCTTTGCTGTGTAGTTTAGTCTGATATTTTTATCATCAAACTATCGCTTTGCTGTGTAGTTTAGTCTGATATTTTTATCATCAAACTATCGCTTTGCTGTGTAGTTTAGTCTGATATTTTTATCATCAAACTATCGCTTTGCTGTGTAGTTTAGTCTGGTATTTTATCATTAAACTATCGCTTTGCTGTGTAGTTTAGTCTGATATTTTATCATTAAACTATCACTTTGCTGTGTAGTTTAGTCTGATATTTTATCATTAAACTATCGCTTTGCTGTGTAGTTTAGTCTGATATTTTACTTTAGTTGCTAGAAAAATAAAAGTTGACTGTTTACTTGATTTTATCATAAAACAACTTAGAGTTGTTTCCATAAATAAACAATCATCTGGTCACAGTAATAAACTTACAGAAATGATTTCAATAGAATATGCACATAAATTAGCTGGTTCATGTTAGTCATTAATGAAATGTAGGTAAGTCAGGAAATGCCTGAAATGACACGTTCCTGTTTACAATTTTAGGAACTAAATTAAAAAGAACATTCTTGCACATAAACGCAATGTGTTTAAAATTTTCAAGTCAGTCCATAAAATTTGTGGAGTTTTATGTATACACACATATAGAAGTTTGATTAATATATACATATATATTTATTGAAAAAGATAGGCCTACAACACGTTATTAAACATGCTAATGGTTGTTTCATCTCATGTACACCTGAGACACGAACAGCTCCTAAATAAGTAGCAACTGCAAAATTTAGAATTAAACAAAATTATAAGATAACAAACATAATAAAATATAAATATCTAATTACTATGAGTAAGTATTAATTACTATAGTTTAGTCCAGTCACTGAAGGGTTTCATTTCCGAAAGTTATCAAGATACAAAAACTTTTCTGAACATTTGAAATAAGTTGCAAACTAACCCATACAACAAAAGTTATATAGTGCCGATATTTGCTTCCACCTCGGGGTTGAATCTCCCCCCCGTGGGGGGGGGAGGGGTTAATTAACAATTCCAAATAACACTGAAAATCAGCAGATGTACTAATTTAAAGCTAAAAATATCTTATATATTTTTCTCAAAAACCCAATAGTTTTTTGGTTATTAGTGAATAAAAATTGCAAAATAAAACATGATTTTTAACGGTTTTTCAAGAATAACTCAAAAATCGTATGATCCATGAAAATAATTGTTCTTATAAAAAATAAAGTTAATAAAAAAGCAAATAAAAGGGTTTATTTTTTATTGCATTATATTCTATCGGGAGAGAGTTACGTCTCCTTGAAATGATTTTTTTATTAACTGCGAATTTACGGTGAGATTCAACATGGAAAAATGAGTAGCTTTTACAAAAATACTCAAGTGAGTTGTTTTTTAAATTAAGTACAAAGAGTTTTAATTTAAGCTCTTATTGAAGTTTAGTGGACAAAAGTTGAAATGAAATGAAATGAAAAAAGTTTTATTTTGTGAGGCAAAGTTAGGACCATTAGGTCCTCTCTTACACTTAACCTCATAATAGTGACAAGGGGTAAGCATTGGGAACTATTTCTGGTTTGGGGTTGGTTTTGGGACTGGGCTAAACGGATTTGGCTTTTAATAAGGTTGGTAGGGTAATTTATATTTTGGAATGCACTGACAAGTTGGTTATTGTTTCTGGGTTACTGGGAGAGGAAATGATACGTTTGGCACGGGTGGTTAGGCTATAGGGTAGGGAGCATTTAGTGTTGTTGGGGTGACAGCTATCTTTAATGGTATTGATCCACCCATTAAACCATACACTTACAGTGCTATTGACCCACCCACCAACCCATACACGTAACGTGCTATTGAAAAAAATTAATGAAGTAAAAGTGAAAAAGTCAAGGTAACTAAAATTTTTGGAAAAGAAATTAGCTATAAAACTGAAGCCATTACTCATATCGTTATAACTTATCCGAATCCAACAAAATTTAATTTATTTGTATGTCAGTTAAGTTCTAATGTTTTAGTAATTTAGAAAGGATACTTTTAAAAATATAAACTAGTGAAGTAAAAACAAAAATAATTGAAAATTAGAAAAAATCCTTTTTGCTTAACTCCAAAACTAATAAATATTAGTAAAACATTGTAAAACAAATGTAGGGCCTTTTCCACTGAATATTTATTAAAAAAAAATTGATATAGCATGAAAACTGAATGTGGCTGTTCAAACCCTTGCATACTGTGTGAAAAATATTCATATCAAGCCATTTAAACCATAATTTTTTAAAAAAATACAGGTTTTGAAAACTAATTTTACTTGAGGTTACAGTTCATAAAATTTCCTTTAAAATGGGTTCTTAATGGATAAAATCTTAAAATACAACGGAGTTATGACTAAAAATTGATTTGCATGATTGCGGATTATAAATCAGAGCATGGCATTTTTTGAAATTTTGGAGCGTTCTTTCTTTTATTTGTTACTTATAAACTTTCCTAAAGATTCCGACGATATATAAAATATTTGAGGATATGTACAGTACTTAAATAAAAAATTTGTGTACATTATCTGTGTATAGAATAAATCACAAAATTTGTTGCCATGAAAACCATTGTATAAAAATAAATTATTTAACAATATTAACATTTATAAAATAAAATAATAATGTATAAAATTAATAAATCTCTATTAAAATAATATTGATAAAGTTACCTCCATATTTATTACTACACTTCATGTAGTTATTTACTCGTATATGTAGCACAATTAATCAGGGATGATTTGTTTTTCAATATACATATATAAACACTACATTCACTACTTAAAAACACTAATAATCTTCAGATAATATGATAATATAAAAATACTAATAAAATGTAAATATACAAAAAAATATTAAATTTACAAACATAAAGAAGTTTGGGCTTGGTTTGATAATAACTTACATAATTCGTTTGTATTTTTCTTCTACTTTATCGATAACAGCACATCTTAGCAACAATCAAAATATACCATCAAATTAGGCATATTTCTTTTATTTCAGTGGTGAATAAATCATAACGTTACTCTTAACGTACGTTTAGTAACAAAAGATTAAATTGCTTGTGGCATAAAAGAAATACTCAGGCCGCCCCAAGTAGGGTTAAATGCTTTTTAGTCAAAATTTGAATGAAAAGGGTATTTTGTAAGGGCAGTAACATGTCAAACGGCTACTAATTAAGTCCTACTAAAAAAAAAAAAAAAAACATAAATATGTAATATATTTTAAGATAAATATATCTTACATAATGTTTAAAGACGGTTTTTGTCAACATAAAATGTGTAGTTTTTAAAGGTATTAATATCTGAAAACGCCACGATTTAAGTTGTATAGTATAAAATAATAAAATTTAACATATCTCAATACAATTATATCCTACAATTAATTATATCCTACAATCTATATACGATATAACAACAAAGGTTGGTTTTTACCCCCTTCAAACAAAAAGCGCAACTTGCACTCATATAACTTTTGAAGTAGAGGGTAAGGGTAAGGCAAGCTTAATTCCAATTTTTCAGAAAATTCATTCTTTGTTGAAAACTTGGATGTTTTACCTTACTTTCACCTACAGTTAGTGACTGGACTAGTTATACTTATTTTAAGCTTGGTAAAATTAACATACTTTTTTCTTAAAAAGCTATTATTAATATTTTGTGCAGTCGAGATTGGAATTGATAAAACCAGAGATCAAGTATTATGTTTGGTCTGTGTTAAAATCAAGCCTAGTATTTTGATTGAAAAACAAAGCTTCTAAATAGAGTTACAACTGTAGGAGAATAAACAATTCATTATTTGTTTGTAATTTGCAGTCTCAACAAACTATGTGAGTTTGTCCAACAACTGTCTCCTGTCTCGTGAGTTTAAACTAATGCAAAGAAATACATTTATCATGGTCTAAAACAGTAACTGTATAAAAGGTAGAAAAAATATGGAAATGCTTTCACAACTTTTGTATGACTTCACTTGTAAAAGTGAAATCTTGTACATCATCATGGTTATAAGCCTGCTTTTTGACACCAATAGTGACATTTCATCTTTTCAGGGCGACAGCCCGTGAGCAGTTGAGCGAAAATCTTCAATGTAAACCTAGGTCGAGTTTGGCATCAAATGAGAGACAAATTAATTAATAGTTTTTTAATTAGCATAATATGTGTTGGTGCATATACAGTAGAAGTAAACGTTACACAACACAAATTTATTACAATATAAGTACAAAATGCATAAATATACTACAATACAAATACAAAATGCACAAATATTATGGTGATCGATTTCGGTAAACCACACTCACCTTCCTCAGACCAGAGGGATTCACAAAAGACATTTGCCACTAGGTAGCAGCATAGTTCTAAAAGTAACATAACATTTGCTGTTCTAAAGTATAATTTACATTAATACTTCAACTCGTATTTAAATATACATTTTTATTGCTTATTTTTTTAAGTTAGTAAAATGTACTAAGGGTATTATTGACATATCTTGACAAATTAATTGCCGCAAACCGGACTTAGAACATTTTTGTAATGAGTTGTTACAGAATACTATTAATTTTTTTCTATTTTCTCTAAAAAGTTTAAAAAAATAGATATGACAAATTTATTTTCAATCAAGTAATTATAAGTAAAAACATAATTTAAAATGTAAATATGGGATCAAGTATTCTAGCAACATGATTGTGTGACGGGTACGGCTTGGTACAGCTACACTGCTGTATCCACCCATCTTGTTACGTTAAATGGAGAAGGCAAGACAATAACAGTCTACACAGGTGCAGTGAGGGATAGGATAAATGCCACTTGCTCCACTCCATGAAAAGAGAAGTGCATCAATAGATAGGAGGGGCAGAGTTATTGACTTTGGAGCCGCTAATAAACTCATTCATTATAACAACAATCTCATTCCTAGAATGTTCAAACATTCTACTATCATACAATCTAAAATCTAACTGTTCATAGATCAAGGGTCAATTTTTATGTTGATTTGAAGGACCTGGAATTGATGTGCCGGCTCCAGATGTCAACACCGGCCCTAATGAGATGGGATGGTTTTTGGACACCTACGTCAAGACTTTGGGTAAGCTGCACGGTTTTCTAGTTATAATTGACACTTGAGATGATTAAGTAGAGGTTTTCTAGTTATAATTGACACTTGAGATGATTAAGTAGACATTTTTTATCGTAGTGCTGAACCACTGACTATAATAGAAGAAGACTGTCCAGTCATATAGGTGTCGTAAAGTAAATTTTTTTGTCCGGTGAGATTAGTTCAGCCAGGTGTTTCACAGGTGGCACCATCAGCCTCCCTCTCTCCAGCACATACTAACAGCTGAGCTAGTAGTATGCCAAATAGACAACCGAGTGCTTAGTTGAAACAAATCACTGTTAGGTAGCAGCAGCACATGTGCGTATCTACAGGAAACACGTTGGCTATAGTCAATGTTTGAACTCTGTGCAACAATATACAGAGATTGCAAATCAAATCCACCTGAGAAGGTAATACTCAATAGCCTTTTTTGAGTGTCAACTCCTATTAGTGTTATAGTCTGCTTCTAAACTGCCTAATTATGGTATCCTCTTTAGTTAATATACAGGAGGCAAAATGGCGTTCACCATGAGCAGTACAACAATAATATATACATCTTTTAGTAATAGATACAGCATTTCAGGCAAACTGCCATTGACAGACTGATGATAAATTAATTTTTGTGAGCTCTTTTGCTATATGTGATTGATTATGTTTACTGTCAACACGGACATTGCATTATACATTCAACTTATGATAATAAATAATGCATTAACTAGTGTTTATGATTCAACTTAATCCAAGAACAAGAACCTGGAAAGAAAAATTATCATCCATTAAAAAACTGTAGAACAAAAGTTCTTTAGTTACCATAACACAAACCACATTGTTATGAATATGAGTTTTTATTTTTAAAGAGTTGTCTCTGTTACCAATGCTAATACAGTACAGTTAATGATTCTATTTTCATTTATATTTTTAATAAACATATCTACAAACAGTCTTCTCTATCATTATGTTCTGTCTGTTGTTCTTAATATTATTATTATTATTGTTGTAAAAAATGAAAGCAGCATACCTGGTTAGCTGTAGATAAAACACATTCACTGTATATAGGGTGTGTGATGTTGTTCGCGTCTACAGCAATTCTTTAAAGCTTTACGTACATCCTGGGTAGTTATAAACGAGCAACAAATCTGGTAGCTGGATTGTCATGATTTTGTGATCTCCCAGCTATGGCAGCTAGCACAAAAGATAAAAAGTCCCTTTTGAGGTCAAGCTAATTTTAAATTAATAGGTTCTGTTTTAAACGTACAGTAGTACATTTTAACGCTGAGGGCTAGAGCAAGGCTAAGAGTGAGTTCATCAGTAGGGTACTTCATGAAAATAATGTTGATATCCTTGCACTTCAAGAGACCCATATCGAAGATGATAATAGTGCAAGAGGTAATATTCCTGGATACAGACTTGTTGATTCTATAGGGCATAGGGTTTATGGTATTGCAACTTACGTGAAGCATGACATTGAAAATGTGTCAGTTACCCATAAAAGCTCTGATGGTGACATCTTTGTCTTGGCAATCCAAGTGTAAGAAACTACAATAGGTAATATTTATAAGCTTCCTAACATCCAGTGGCCTGACGATAGAATTTTGGCAAGTTTTGAACACCCAGTCCTCTATGTGGGGAACTTTAACAGTCACCATAGCCAATGTGGTTACAACACTGACGATGAGAATGGCAGAAAGCTTGCTGACTGGGCTGAAATAAATAACCTTTTCCTGATCTTTGATGCTAAAGATTCAGCCACTTTTTATTCAGCTCGTTGGATTCGAGTTTACACCCCTGACTTAAGCTTCTGCTCATTAAGACCAAAGCCAATTAGGAGAAAAGTTCTTGATACTTTTCCCCACTCTCAACATAGGCCAGTACTGGTTTCATTGGGGATCCAAATTTCCGTAATTCGGTATTTTCCACAGCCTATTTAAGTGGGAGGCCTTTACTACTAGGCTTGACGATCAAGTTCATTCCTCCTACAATAAGAAATTACGATCATTTTACAAATCTCGTCCTGTCCATTGCTAAAGCATGCATACTAAGAGGATACAGAAAGGAGTATATACCAGGATGGAGTAAGGAATCAGATGACCTCTACAAAGAGTTTAATGCCACCGAAAACTCCAACACAGCTTATCTGATGCTGCACTCTCTTGACAGTACCAGAAGAGAAAAATGGGTTAACACGGTTCTGATCTACATAATGAAGATATAAACTTTACCCACAGCAGTAGAAAAGCGTGGTCACTTTTAAGGATACTCTCTACTGGTAAATCTCCAAGAGAAGTGCTCCACCCACAGGCCTCTAATATAGCGAAACGGATAGTCAGCTTATCAAAGTCAACCCACCAACCTTCTGACAAACATGTGCTTTACAAGTTGAATGAAATAAAAAAGAGTCAAATGGCAACCCTGAAAGTCTCCAGAAATTTTACAGAGGAAGAGATAGACAGAGCAATTTCTGCTATAACAGCAGGAAAAGCAGCCGGTCTTGACAGTATCTTTCCGGAATTTCTGCTGCATGCTGGTAGTAAAGTGAAACAATGGCTTCAAACAGTCTACAATAAGATATTAGCTACAGACAATTTGCCAAAAGCATAAGATCCTGAACGAGTGGAAAGTTATTGCCCAATATCTGTTCTTAGTGTTTGTTATAATTTGCTAGAAAGGCTGTTATACAATAGAATATCACCCATTCTTGATTCTAATGTTCCAGTTGAGCAGGCTATTTTCGCCCTGGCCGAAGTTGTAGTAACTAGATCCTAGCTCTGACATCATTAATCGAAAATGGTTTTGAAAAGAAGTTGAAAACATCTGCAGCTTTTATTGATCTTACAGCAGCTTATGACACAGTATGGAGCAAAGGTTTGTTGTTTAAGTTCTACAGCCTCCTTCCCTGGTCCCACTCTATTACGACATTTGGTGTCAATGCTTAGTATACAAATGGGTAATGCTGGAAATAGAAATGGGGATTGACAGTAGATCAGTCATGTGACTGCGGGAAATCTATTCAAACAATGGATCACATAGTTACAGAGCCCTCTTTTACGGAGAGATTGGTCAGCTTACACAGAATCAGTGAGGCAGGTATTAGATGGCTCGATGGATTGGACTTAGCTTTGTGACAGGAGATCACTTTACATTTTATAAAACTAAATCTCAATTATTTATCTGGACCCATTTAAAATAAATTAAGGTGGTTCCATATTTGTTCAAGACCCTCTGCTAAGAAAGATTAAGCAGTAGCCATTTCTGATAGGGTGGTTCTTTTGACTTGAAACTTGTGGCGTCCTATTCAGAAAAAAATAGGCTTTAAAATGATGGTCAATTCATCATAGCCTTTCATTTAAACCTTTTTACGAAATCCTCCACGGGCCCTCCCTTCTAGGTTGAAAAAATTACTAACTGCATCAAAAGATAGAAAAAACTTTGTACAGAGTTATACTAAATCTTAATTATTTATTATCTGGACCTGTTTAAGAGAAATGAATGTGGTTCCAAACCTTTTAAATACCCTTAGTGAATATTTCGGTGCCAACAACTTAGTTGATTAGTTATATGTGTCTTTCTATACAGGGTGTTTATGAACTCTTTAGCCAAATTTTTGGATTTAGTTATGGACATGAAAACAAACAAAAAATGTCATATATAACAGTATGGTCCATCTCACTTCGTTAACCGTCTGTCCGTACATTTGTGAATTTTATAAATGCTACAGATTTCTAATTCAGACATGATTTCTAATGCTACAGACAGTGAGGCTGATAGCACCTAAACGTGCAATGATTTTTCATATTTTCTGTTCAAACGTTTGGAAACAGCTTTTATTTAAAAATTGACAAGGAAAAAATAATTGATTTTACTAATTATTAATTAAAAAACTATTTAATAACTGATTTTCCTATCCTAAGCTATTTCCAAACGGTTGAATAAAAAATATCGAAAACAATAGTACATTTCGGTGCTATCAGCCTTACTAAGTATGTAAAATTTTAAATCGGTGGCATTTATGGTTACTGAGCTATTATTTTTTTATAAAAATCAGAAACATACAGACAGATGGTTAACGAAGCGAGATAGACCACACTGTTATATGCCATTTTTTGTTTGTTTTCATGTTCATAACTAAATCCCAAAGTTTGGCTAAAGACTTCCCAAACACTCTGTATAAAAACACACAAAAAAAGAAAGAAAAACAGACAGTTTTTTTTTGCATTTTATAAACTTAATAAGCTATAGTAATTAAAAAATGCAACTATTTACATACGTATTTAATAAAACTTCTGAGTTCATTAATAAAAATTATTTATATACAGCAAGTAAAAAAAAATTAAACTAATTAAATGTTGCCTAATTATTAAAGTAATCTGTAATTTTAGTTGTATGTTTACGTTTATTTGACATTCTTTAATTCATGACAATTGGAAATGCAGCACTGTCAGTGTTGCTATCAGAATCGATCCAAAACTATCAAGTCGAGACGTGCAATGAAAACAGCTGTTTGAAAGTGGCTGGGAGGTTCATTCAGGTTTACCGCGTGATTCGTACTTCATGATTTTATTGTTGATGTCTAGTTTAACGAGTCAGAAGTTTTATAAATATTTACAATATTACTGTTTTCTTGCAAAGGGCACAGCAATATCAACAGCACAGGAGTCATCACTGGAAAACCTCTGTTCTTGGGAGGTATTAGAGGCCGTGTTTCGGCAACTGGACGAGGGGTGTATGATTCTATTAGGACCTTCATCCAGGACAAAGAGCTGATGTCACAGATCGGTCTCACTCCCACCTTGCAGGACAAGACTTTCATTGTTCAAGTAAGTGCAGACTGATACCAAAGTAGGTAGCATGAAAAATATTCAATATTTTGTTTAAAATCAAAATGGCTAGAGATTTTTGGTAAGTGTTTACACTAATATAAAATGAGTAAGATATTAACTAAAAATGTGAAAAACCATAAGAATAATATTGTCCTTTCTACTTCATAACAATATTTCCAAATCCAGTCATACCATTGTGGCAGAAATCATGGATTCTGGAAAACACTGTCAATCACTGACCCAATGACTCTTTAGTCTACCAGAGTGTGAAAAATGAGCAATTGAATGCTTAATGGTTTTGGATTTACTTTTGTGAAGGGAGTTCACTTTTAATTTCTCTTTATTATTTTTTCATTCATTTGTATAATTTTAGGAGATGTTTACCTCCGAGAAATCAGAGTTTCGTCCTTGTATATTGAAGGCAAATCTAAATAACCTCGAATAAGCTTGAAGGTGAATGCATCTACTGCCTAGAATAAAATATGATAGATGAATACAACAGTGTCACTTTGACTATGTAGGAAGTGGGGAACTTCTTACATATACTTATAAAAAAAAAAAAAAAAAAAAAACTAGAAAATATTCTTACTGTCTAAAGCAAGCCACATCCTCTTTTTTTTACTCCAAGGATTTTAATTTTTTTTTCCGACCATGAGAAACTGATTGGCACCAATCTCAACACTGAAAAAAAATCTTATTTCTGCCCCAGAGGCTCCTAGACGTCCCGTGTTATCGACTTCTAGCAGAAAAACAACATGAAACCATTATCGTCTACTAGCAGAAAGTGAAGTATCAAATTAAAGGTACTTGTCTCTTAATTACTAATATACTATCAGAATCATACTGGTTAAGAACCCTGGCGATCTTCCTCACAAGGTGACATGTTAAGAACCACAAATGCGACCGTAGCAGAGTATCTTGGTGAGGTCACAGGCCGAACTTTTCTGGGCAAGGCCGTAGGCTGAATTCCACAAAGAGGCCTGTAGCAGAGCGTCTTGCTGAGGCTGAGCTCCCCCATGAGCTCACAGGTTGAGTTCTACAAAGGGGCTAAGGTAAATGCGGAAGACCTCCTAATAAAAATGTATTATTAACCTACAAGGTAGAGCAACAACAAACGATCCTCAGTATCCTCTGGCAGATATGGATGGTACCTCTTCAGTTTGCAATATTCAACTGAACGAAGGTCGGTCTCCCGGTACTACATAAGTATTTCCTTCCACAAATAATTTGTTGGATTATTGGTTATTGACCGCACAGAAAGTGAACGCCTACTGAGTGTACGTATTTAGTGGGCAAACAGGTAGGAAATTGAAATAGTTCGATAGTGGCGCAGCGTTCAGTAGCCACAAAACAAATGAACTAAGTTTACTACAAGGGCGCACAATGGTTGACTATATAACTTGCTGCTTTTCCACCACTCTCACAGGCAGTTGTGAGGAACTGCTTCTACCATTCAGACCCCTCATTGCTTTGCCCTGCCACGACAAAGTTCTTCCCATATGATTCCATTTAATTACTTACACAACCAATGTGACTATAGTGTATTTTTTTAAATCTCTAAGAAGACATAGTGTTTTTGTATGGATTTTGTTGAACTCTTGAAAGCTAATAAAACTATTTTATTAATTTATAATGTGAAATTCTCATTAGTTATATAGCAATGATTGTCAGATTTTAGCTAATTATTATTCATGTTTACTACAGAAAATTAGACCATTTACGTTATAGTAAAAAATTATAATAAATTAAAAATGTTTAGTACTGTATATATTTTTGAAAGAGGATATTTACAAAAAGTGTGCCTTGACAGTGTACGCTGTACAGATATACTCAGTACTGTATTAAAGGTGTCAATAAATTTTCTACACTATATGCAAACTTTCGGTGCAATTATTATAAATAAATAATTTGTACTGATTTAAGATAAAATATAAATTAAATCTACTTCGTAATATATGATTTAAAAAGCCTTTAAAACGCTTATTTTAAACTACATTTTAAAAAGATGTTCTCTCATATTTTACAACTAGGAACTTCCTACATATTTAGAAACCCACAAAGCATTACCTTCCTTTTCTCCAATATATCAATATTATATTAGTATATAAATACATACACAAATATACTAAAACTTTAATGTCTTAATATATTGATCTTTAGTCTAAAACTAAATGAAGATGAAATCAGTATTCCAACACCTCTGTGAACAAACAAGGATAAACTTGTCACAAGAAGGATGCTGTTCAGGTTTCATTTGGAACAAGTGAAATGACACGTAACTGGAGACCGGCCAATTACAGAACCTTTATGAATTGCTTTAACCTGTAAACATAGTTAATACTTGCAATTGGACTACAACTAAAGTACATCTTTATTAATCTGTACTAATAATTAATTAATACGATTATCATTGAGGGTTTAAGGGGGAAAGAGGAGGGAGTGACAAGGTGCTGGCTCTGCCATCTGCATGGTTTACTGAAGATAAATTACTCAACATCCCAATTTCCTTACTTGACCCCTATCCATTACACTATTGGATGACACCTCTGTTTCTTTATTCTCTGTGTTATAACACAAATGAATGAATTTTATTCAAAATAAATTATATCAGCTACAATTTACAAAGAAAGAACAAGCATGATTGTTAAATTTGATAAACAAGTAACTTAAAAAAAAAACTAGACTTAAATCTTAAAGCTGATAAATAAGGAATCGGCAGACATAGCCTGTGCGTCTGCTGAGTTACAGTTAAAAAGAAATATATTCAACCTCATAATTTTGATTGTTATCAACAATCAACAACAAGCATGATTGTTAAGTTTGACAAACAAGTAACTTAAAAACAAAAAAAACTAGACTTAAATCTTAAATAAATATGGTCCAAGGAATCAGCAGACATAGCCTGTGCGTCTGCTGAGTTACAGTTAAAAAGAAATATATTCAACCTCATCATTTTGATTGTTATCAACAATCAACAAGTATGATTGTTAAGTTTGTCAAACAAGTAACTTAAAAACAAAAAACTAGACTTAAATCTTAAAGCTGATAAATATTAAATAAACATGGTCCAAGGAATCAGCAGACATAAGTACCTGTTTCTGCGTCTGCTGAGTTGCAGTTAAAAAGAAGTATATTCGACCTCATCATTTTGATTGTTTAAAAAAGTGTTTTAATTTTGAAAGAAAAAAAGATTAAATAACTATTACAAGCGTTACTGACAAGGACTACAATAAATGAATACAGGAAGAAAATATAGTTTAAATTTATACAACGGTATTGAGATGGTAGTGACAGCAAGCATAATGAATCTTATCAGCTGAGAGAGGAGGGGTTGGTGCAAGAGGGACAGGGCAAAGGTCAGGTCACATGCCAGTAATCTGCCATGATGATTGTTATAAAGTGTAAATTTATTAATTCCATTAGAAGAGATATTTTGTGTTTCCCCTTATATTCATGTACGGGCAAGCAAGTTACTAACAATGAGCTGGAGTACGACTTTCAATATAGACAATAGATGTGACCTCTGTACTCAGCTGATTAGACACGCACCGAGACGAAGGACAAGCTGAGACGGCAGTCTAGTGCAGAATCCAGGTATGCGAAGACGTCTAGCATTTCTGTCTGTGATTACTTTTTCACCTCATTATAAAATATTAGCTATAAGCGCAGTTTTTGGTATTAACACATTAGCTTATGTCAATGATAAGATCATCCTTGGCCACACTTACCCTGAGTAACTAGTTTGTGACTGTTTCAAAGAAATTTAAGAGAAACTACGCATGGTTTGTTTTAAATGTGAATTTTTGTTAATGTTGTATTTTAAAATTATGTAAGAAGCTTTGATTCATTTCCAACAAATATCTTGGATATGTCAGTTATTGTAGTTTCGGATAAATCTGTTTTTTTCTCCTTGTAATGTAAGTGTTACAAGAGTATATTATATTCATGTCAAATATAAATGACAATGTCAAGAGGAGGGATGGAGTTCATAGATTAGAAACAAACGGACTGACCAAGGGAATACATTTGCAATAGACATGCGTCTGTACTGCTATCTAACAGTGATCGGTCTAAATAAGCACCCGGACGACTGCTTTGGCGAACTATTAGCTGGCTTTTAGTCACTTCAGCGCTGAAGAGAAACGAGAGAGAAGAACTAATTTCATCAAAGAGGAAAAACAGCTTCACAGAATTCATTTGAGCGGATAGAAGCTGTCGTCTTCTTTCTATAGTCAATGGTTGTGGTCTATACTTATTGGCCTTATGTTTTAGTAAACAAGATCATGTGTTATAAATGATTAAGTGGTGATTTTATTTCTGCATATTTTTTAATTAATTTTATTCGGTGTGACTGAAATACTTGAACAAACTTCAGGAAGTTGTTCCAAGGGTTAAAAAAACCAAAAAGATCTTATAAACATATGTCGTAATATGCACAGTTTTCTGTCTCTCTGTCCGTCTATGTTTATTACATTATATTTTTTTTCTCAGCAACCATAAAAGGTAGCGTGTTGAAATTTGGTACATATGCTATACTTGTAATATTCTATTACATAACATTTTTTTTTAAATCGTCAGAAAACTTCAAAATGGTGGCTAGTTAAGAACTTTGACCTTAAATTCCATAAAAACTGTATTCTGTATAAAAAAAAAAACACAAAAGTAATAAACTGTAGGAAATTTTATTACTAAACTATCGATACCTTGTTTATTGAAAATAAACAAGAAATGCATAGTTTGTGAGATTTTCTTCAATCTAGTTACACTTGAATTTTGTTCTTCAAGTGTAACTAGATTAAAGGAAATACCACAAATTATGCATTTCTTGTTTGTTTTCAATAAACAAGGTATTGTTAGTTTTGTAAAAAAAATTACTACAATTTATTACTTTTGTGTTATATAGGGTGTAGTTTTATGCAATTTAATGTCAAAGTTTTTAACTAGCCGCCATTTTGAAATTTTCCAATGAATTAAAAAAATTTTTTTAACCTTTTATGGTTGCTGAGAAAAAAATATTATGTAAAAAAACAGACAGGCAGACAGAAAACTATGCATATTAGGACATATGTTTATAAGAACTTTTTGGTTTGTTTTGACCCCACGAACAACCTCCTGAAGTTTGTCCAAGTATTTTAATTACACCTGTATATTCCATTAATATTTACTACAATTGTTTCATAGACATTTTTAAATTTAATGTTTTAAGGCCAGTACAGTGGATGATGATTTCAACATTTAAATTTTCTTGCAGGGTTTTGGTAATGTAGGATATCACACAGTACGCTACATGGAACGCAGCGGTGCCAAATGCATTGGTGTAGCTGAGTGGGATGGCGGCCTTTTCAATGAAAAAGGCATCCCTTCACAGGTTACATTCAGTCTTTAGATTTAACTCATTGATTTAGTTATTTTTTAATTTTCACAGCTTACTTAAGTTTGTCATCAACTTAAATACTTATGAAGATGACAATAAAAATTATTCTATTCTAAATCTGCAGAAAGATGTACAGTTGCGGAAGGGATGCAATTGTAATAAACAAATGATTTAATTTACAAGGCAGCAATAAGAGCTGAATTATCACAATGACAAAGGTTTCGAACAGTAAACATAATTTTTAATTCTCAAATCTACACTGATCAGGTCAGGGAGAGCCAATTATAATGTTTCTTAAAAAATTTGAATTAGAGTAATTAAATTTAAAGAATGTAAAGTTTTTTTGTATTCACTTAATTGACTTTTTGTTACTTTAACAATAAATGGCGTCAATATTATGATTTATCTAACACAATGGTTCTCAACCTTTAAGGTTGTGTGCCCCCATAGATGTGAGATCACACCAACCCCCCCCCCCCCCCCAAATGTGGTCAGTACTAATGTGGGCACTGGTGGCACAGTTCTGTAACCCAGCTACTTGGGGACAAAGTGTTAAGGAGATTGTAGGCGATAGGTTGGATGCTCGGTCCTCTTGATACCGACATGGCGTCTGCTCAATGGTTGCTATAGGCGTGTACACCACTAGAGAAGTCTGGGGTGTCCGTGTTGGGTGGTTGTCATTGTACAGATGTTGTGTGGGGGAGATAACTGAGTATCAGGCTTGTCAATAAGCTGAAAATCAGACCAACACTACGTGGTTCGGATTCCACGTAAAAATGTAGGTCCCTTAGATGCCCTGGCTGTTGTACTATTAATAAATTGCCCTTTCTGAGGAATAGTTGAACTCATTTAGTAACAAGACTACACTCATATCATAATTCATATTCGCCTTAAAATACGCACAACGTTGTGTCGGCGTCTCATATGTAAGAATACAATCGGAATATTAAAGGTTAGGTTAGGTTTAAATGAAGCTGGTCATTGAGTTGAACTTCAGTTTTAATTTAAAGTTAAAAAGTATTACTATGTATGACATAATTTTTAGCAGTTATTAGTAACATACACTGCTTATATATATTTTTATATCAGAGAATCATGAAAATACAAGTTTATTTTAGGCAATCAGTATGAGCTACATAGCACTGTTTGTCTTTGAAAATTGTTCAATGTTTGGTTGTAACTGTGACAAACCTCAGATCGTAGATCACTTTCAATAACCATCCTTGCTCGGTATTATACAGACATACCTGTACTACTGATTGTCTTAGGTCTGCAACACTTAATGTTCCTCTAGTGTAAGTAAGGGGTTTTTTATGTGTGCGGTGCAAGTAAATACAACTATTGTCAAACGAGCATTACACAGGAACAGAACCTTACAGGCGATTACCGAACTCTATCGTCTGATCAAACTCGCTATTACGTTCTGCTTTTAATTCCAGTATTTATGTATATGATAATTTTGCATATTAGAATAGTTATGTTTGTAGAAGTACAGTTCAAAAAAGAAAAATATGTTTTGAGGATATAAATAAGATCATAAAATCAAATATTTTAATTTTTAAAATTTACTCACACCTCCCCTGGGGGGCACGCCCCCCAGGTTGAGAACCACTGATCTACTGTAACGGAAAGCAATAACTCTGAAGGTGTTAGCTGCTTCACTTTATTTTGTTTTGTATCCACCAAAAGTGTTGGTAAAATTGGCTATATTTATTTACACACTTCCTTCACCTCACAAATCTTCTCACCCCCTCCCCTCTAATTTAATAATTTGCACTTTTCTTATTGGATAAAGGTTAGACACAGATATTTATGATCTGGTCAGTGAATATTACCTAAAGAAATCATGCACGTATATTCAAAAATATAAGTTTGTTAGTTTTTATCCATACTAATTATCAAATTTTTTACCTGAATAAAAACATCAAGATAGGTGTTTGAATATGGTCACATCTCGCTTGGTTTTAACATTTTGTATCATACTTAAGTTTTAAATAAACTAGATTTAAATAAAAAAAGTAGTTTTTGGACCTGGTTCAAAAAATACTTGACGACATTGTTCAAAACTTGACATGTGTTATGTGCATAGTTAATGCACTCATTATAGCTGAATTTCAGCTTATAAACTAAAAAATTTGGAGTATCGGTTGCCAAAAAACTAAAATCATCAAAAATATAAAATTGTTTAGTACTGATTCTGTTTTCGAGTGGGGTATCGGCATTGCTCTCCTGAATCTGTGTATACTACTAGTTTTTGGAACGGATAACGTTTATAGGCTCATCGCCCCAAAACCTGAAAAATGCTAAAAAATTGCAATACTGAATAAAAATACCAAGTGAGGAAGCAAACTATAGGTACTCTTCTCCTGAATCTACATGTAACACTCAATTTTGTAATATACAACAGTTATGTTCTCACCACCCCAAAAACCCATAACATGCCCGAACAAACTAAAAATATATAATATTAAATTTAAACACTCAAGTAGTGTATCAAAATAAAAGTATTCTTCTCTCATCCTTAAATCTGATATTTAGAAAAGATTATGTTAATATTATAATATACCCACTGTTATTATTATATAATATTAATAATAATGTAACAAAGTGTTTTAAAAATATATTCAGTTCGTTAAATGAAACAGTACTTTATTCGTGTCACAGAATTTCAACCGAATGCAATGGCAATCAGCTCGATCAAGCATTTTTATTTGTCATGAGAATTTTTATAAATCATTGACAAAGCCACTTTTAACTTAGAATCAAGTTAAGTATTTGTATTTTATTATTATTTTTAATCTATCTGTTACATTAGATCTTAGAAAATTCACACAATTGAAATCCTAATAATAACGGGAGAATTATGGGGTAGTAAATATAAATCACTGCACCTGTCTAAGAGATGAATCCTTGAGAAATGACCAACCAAAAACCAGTGTCTAGTTGTACTTTACTCCAACTAAACCTTGAATAAAGATTTAACTGTCATTTTACTTATTTTCATCATATTTCTCAAGTTTGTGTCGATAAAATGACCAAATTAAAAGATAAAGTCAAATGGAAAAGTACTTTCATACACAACCAGAGGCGTATTTGAAGATTTGCCGCCCCTGGGCTAGACACAATTTGCCGCCCCCCCCACCCGGACCTGCCTATCAACAAAAGGACACAACTTCTGCCGCTCTCGCTCTATACATACATTCGTAACACAGTTAGATGACAGCCATAACTTGATAATATTTTGTAAAGAACAGTACTTTGTACTTGACATTGACGCCCTTAATTTTAAAATATTCTCAAAATACCATTACATGCCTGGTAACTTCCAACTCCTTTGCCGCCCCCTAAATTCTGCCGCCCTGGGCTACAGCCCCTATAGCCCCCCTAAATACGCCCCACTGTACACAACCAATAATAGTATCAAAGATTATCATAGAACAATTACTTCTGTAAACTATTACAAAATAATACATAGATTATTATAAACTATATATGTCTACGAGACACCATAACAATGTAAGGAAATATAAATAAATACTTTTTTAATTTTGGATATTTAGAGTGTTTTTTATTGTTAATATGTTGGCAGGAGTTGCAGGAATACAAAAATAAGAATAAATCAATCAAAGGTTTCCCAGGCTGTAAAGAAATTAAAGATGCTGATGAACTGTTGTACGAAAAATGTGATATACTTATACCTGCAGCATTGGAAAAGACGCTGCGGAAATCAAATGCAGACAAAGTACAAGCCAAGGTCAGTCACATATTACAACCTGTTACCTGTAAGAACTTTAGTACTTTAACCGATAAATCTGTTTAAGGTATAAAGTATCACTTGTTTGAAATGTAATACCAAGATATACAAGGTGTTTCAAAAAAGTTGTCCTGGCCGTTAATTTTCGGATACAACACCTAATTAAAACCAAAAAATTAAGGCTCTAAAATTTTTTCAAATTACTTGTTGAATAGTGTCTATTATTTTATTGTGTTTTTACAAATACATTAATAACTTAAGGATGGTTTACAGTCTGACTTAAAATGTTATAGACGTCTTTACATTGACATGACTAAACATTAGAAAATTAACCGTCGAGTTATATTTGGCCATTTTACAATAGTAGAAATTGTTGAAATGATTTTTTTTTGCAAGGTATTTGAAGTTAAATATTTTAAATAGCCAATATTTTGAAATGGCTTAGGATAAATCAGTGGCTATTTTTTTGCTGTTTAATAATGGTGATGTAAAGAAATATGTAACATTTTAAGTCAGTTGGTCAAACCGTTCTTGAGTTATTAATTTTGTTTTAAATAACACAAGAAACAGGTATTAAATGGATTAGAATCAGACAAAATTTGTATCCTTTATTTTATCCTCTAAATTAGGCCAGAACACCTTTTTCGTGATACCCTGCATACAGTCAAGTAGTAAACTTGACATATTTTTTAGATTTACAAAGTCATGACATGTTTGATGCTGTTACTTAAACACAGTGATGTGACCTTCTTTTTTTAAACATTAGAAATTAATAAAATAACAGTATTCTCTCAAAAACAAAAATCATGCACATGAATGATGATTGGTACTAGATTTTAATTAGTATGACAAACTTTTTAAATGCAGTAAAAATGTTTCTTACAAAGTTTGAAAATATGGTTTGAGCAACATATTACAAATAACATTGAGCTATAAGACCAAAATTAAAACAATATTTTTTTTCTTATTTCATAATAAATTTCTTAACTACAACAAATTTAAAATGTTCAATCTCATTTTCACTTGTGCCAGGAACACCAAAAACCTTGATCATATAAATTGTTACTTGTACTCTATTTATATAAAGATTATTTTTAGATGGTCGTTGAGGGTGCAAACGGACCAATAACACCAGCGGCTGACAAGATTCTACAAAAGAAGAATATTCTTGTTTTACCCGACATTTATGTGAATGCAGGAGGAGTTACAGTGTCATTCTTTGAATGGCTGAAGAATATAAACCATGTTTCATACGGACGATTAAGCTTTGGTTATGAAATTGAAAATATGGAACTTCTCTTAGGTATTATTAACATTTTATGATATAATTTAAGTAAAAAAAAATGCATCGATTTGTTATAAAAAATGTCAGTATGTTATTTTTTTAGACACACATCAAAATAATTTTGATGTCTGCAAACTCAATGATTTCCCATTAGGCTTTGTTCATAATTGTGGCAATTACTATATATAACCAGGTATCAGTCCTATTTGTTTTTAAATCTACGATCTAATACTTTTAAATAGAATTATTTGTCATATTAAGTGATAGAAATGGAGCACAATAAACCTATGTTTAAACAGCAATCAAGGAATGGCCTCAGAGCTTTCCTTCCCCTCAGTAAACTAAAGTGTTAAAAATGTTTTTGCATTAATTTTTGTATTTAAATATGAAATCAAGATATGGAGTGCAACTTTCTTTGTTTGGGTCAGACAAATTATATGTCCAAACCAGCATCAACTATAAACTTAAAACCCATGAACATCGGGCGGGTGATGCCATGTCAAGTTATGTGTGTGAGTACATGTTTATATCAACTTCATAAACCTTGAAAACAAAAGTTCTTGCAAGAAGTTTAACTTTCTTGCATTTGTAGATTGCTAGCAGACACCCCTGCACGCTACGTGTGCCAATCCCACCACTTGCTGCGCTATTTTGTCCACCTCGGCCTGTGACTTTTGTCTACAAATAATATTAGGTTAATGTATAACATAAAATCACAACATTAAATTTATTTACAGTTTCTCACTCATATTACTTACGTTGCTACCTATTTATTATCAAAAGCAGCTCATGATATTACTTTGCCTATTTCAAACGTGTTCATTTCATTTGTTTAACAGCTGAAAACTTAATTAGATATATGAAATAACTGGATTAGATTACCATTAAAACCACGCCTACAACCTTTCCTAGTTTAACATTATGAACTATCTATCCTCACCAATATTACAAACATCATTGTTTACATTCCAACAGCTGTTAAAACTTTTTAAAAATCATTATTTACATTTGAACAGCTGTTACTTTTCGATTCATTAAGTCTCTCCATGTTATTCTTATGGCTGAAAACGTTCTTTGAGGGCTTCCTGTACCCTTCAAGGTAAAAATATTGTATAATTAAGACCTTGTTGCACAACAACGAATAAAGGCAAATTTGTTGACTCCTCAACCATTTAAATTGGTTGAGAAATAAGGGAGGAGTTGCATTGACAAGAAACGGCTCCATGTATTGTATATTAGGATCTTTATAAGTTCTTATTATATTAAAATATATATTATAGCGACGTACTCTTCATAAATTATCAATTTTGGAAATTATTCTTCAAATTTAAAATGTCTACTATTTTTAATCGTAAGCATTAATATTATTTCTGCAAGCAGAATAAAATTTGTTCTTCAGTACTTATTTTACAATTCTTACATATGAGATGCCGACACAACGTTGTTGGTATTTTAAGGCGAATATGAATGATTATATGAGTGTAGTCTGGTTACTAACTGAGTTCAACTGTTCCTCAGAAAGAGCAATTTATTAATAGCCCAACAGCAAGGGCAACTAAGGAACCTACAGCTTTATGTGGAATCCAAACCACGTAGTGCTGGTGTGATTTTAAGCTAATTGACAAGTCTGATACTCAGTTATCTCCCCTACACAACATCCGCACAATGACTACCACCCAACATGGACACCCCAGACTTCTCTAGTAGTGTCCACGCCGATAGCAACCACTGAGCGGACGCCATGTCCATATTAAGAGGACCGAGCATCCAACTTATCGCCTACAATCTCCCAAACACTTTGTCCCCAAGTAGCTGGGTTACAGCACTATCTAATTTTACTGAATATCAAATAACATGCTATTAACTATCAAAATACTGTTTATTCCCAAATATTCTATAGTAGAGCCTCATTATCCGATATAGAGTTATCCAACATTCCAGTTTAACCGACATAACCATAAAAAAAGTAATAAAAAATAAAACCTGTAATAAAAATTGCCTGAAAATAATATTAATTATTTTTCTGTAATAACAAATACTGAATTTACCTGGTGATGTTTTACCAACTAGCGCACTGTTTTGTTGCTTACTGTATTAGTCTTGATGTTGAGTAGGGACTGTACCATGTGAGCAAGTCTTGATGTTGAGTAGGGACTGTACCATGTGAGCATACAACATAATTTTTTAGTGCTTAACACGTTCACCACGATGCCTTGTTAGTAATAAAAAATATTTATCCACAAAACTACAGTGTGCACCACCGGTGGTACTTTTTAAAACACTTGCATGAGCCACCCTAGGCACACACTTCAAGAGCAAGAATACTTTTCTAAACTGCAGTCGGGTTTTATTTGAATCTTGTATATATCTTAAACGTGTCTTATACTAAATATGGACCATATATGTCCACCGGTAGTAAGTTTCAGTGAATTCTTACCAGGATTTTTATAATGTAAAAACTACATTATAGTTAAAACAAGGATTTTATATTATAATAAGTAAGCCACAAGATATATTTTTGTCTGATAAAATAACAAGATTTTAATGAATTTTGTTTAAACAGTCAAGGCACATTGTAGGAATCCCATCAAAAACAGGCACGGATTTAAGGGGGGGGCGATGGGGGTGATCGCCCCCCCCAAACGGAAAAAAGCAAAAAATGTACCTATACGCTTAGAATAAAATGTTAATAAGATATTTGATTTACCGTCATGAAAATAACATTAGAAATTGTTACCGTCTTAATAATATTACAGTATATATAATATTCGGATGTGTAGTCTGAGTTTGTAGAAAGGAGAATTTCTGAGTCGTCGGTTGGTAATTGGTAGGCATATACAATATTTTCGCCGGCAACACTGCGTGTCTAGCGCCGACGTAGTGGCGAGACGCCGAGACACTGATTGACAGACGACATTGATTTGATAGTTGAGTTATTATATTAATGGTTGTGTAATGAATGTGTTAAATGTAACTCTACACAGTTAACTATGTTTAACTATGTCCAAACTATGATTAAGTTGTTGCTCATTAAACTGTTTCCATAAAATTTTAACAATACAACATTCCAATGGAATCCATTTTATTATTTAATAGTTGTGATATTAAATGTATATACTTAAATGCTATTTCGAAGTTGTACAATTTATTTTGAAATTACATCAGGAAACTACCCCAGGGGTTCTAAGAAGTATCAATGGCAATACCAATTTGACAATTAATTGTTTATACTAGTGTCATTAATCAGCTGTTGGAATAAATTTATGCCAAACTTATTTTCGATTACAGAACTTAGGTATTCTTCTATATTTAAACCCTAAAAACACCCCCCAAACTGCTAAAAACAATACTTCTAGGACGTTAAAATAGCAAACAATTTTCGGGGGAGGACCCCCGGACCCCCCGCCTTACTGGGGGGTATTCCATACCCTCCAGGCCCCCCGGCAGGTTCGCCCCCCCCAATTCACTGCTCTGGATCCGTGCCTGATCAAAAACATTGCAACATTTTTGTTCGGGTACTCGATTTTTATTATTACCATTCAACAAACTCATGTATAACGATCATATAAAATGAATATTGTACAAACATTATTGAATGTTTGAATTGTTGACCTTGAAAACATTGTAGATTTTTAGCATAGAACACTTGATAAAAGTACATTTATTTGATCATTCAAAGATTTGTAGCGTGTACCACCAGTAGCACACATCGTGGTTGACGTGTTAAATAATAATAATAATAGTATTTTTAGGACAGACAGCGCTTGGAGGAATAGTGTGACTCAAGAACTCTTATTCAGTAGGTCCCTAACTAGTCACATTTTTTTTTTGAGTTAAATATGTATTACTTAACAACATTTAATTACATAAAGTAATTTTATTAGGGTGATGCGTAGGATAGTTCATTTTTTTTAATGTTCACAATAAATTTATTGTTTTAGGTGCATTCACTGAACAAGAGTTGTTGTTTATATGGTACTGTAGTGTAAAAAGTTAATAAAATTCATTAATTAGTGCTATTTCCAGTTTTTACTCTATCATCCAAATCAAAATTTTTACTTATACAACGTCACAGCTGTTTACTGGTTGGACAAGTGAGGTTTTAATGTACTTCCTATTTCTTCTCTCTTGAGTTAATAAAGAATATGAAATAATTAGAACACTGTAAAAAGAGGAAATTGTTTTTCAGGTTCCGTTGCTGATTCACTAACAAAAGAAACTGGGAAAAAAGTACACATCTCAAAGTCACAAGCATTGTCAGACAGGGTGATGATGGCAAGTGAAAAGATCATTGTCCAATCGGCATTGGATTATACCATGGAAAAGGCTGCAAAGGTACATTACTGATAATTATGTCATTTAGAATCTACTTAAGATGTAGACTTGTTTTGTATAGTGCTGTAAGTCAGTTACTTAGGGACAAAGTGTTATGGAGATTGCTAGGTCAGGTACTATGCTCAGTCCTCTTAATACCAACATGGCATCCGTTCAATGGTTGCCATCAACGTGGATACCACTAGACAAGTCTGCGTGTCCATGTTGGGTGGTAGTCAGTGTCCAGATGTTCTGTAGGGGAGAGAACTGAGTACCATCAGGCTTGTCAGTTAGCTGATAATCAGACCAAAACTATGTGGTTCAGATTCTACTTAAAGTTGTAGGTTCTTGGTTGATCTAGCTATTGATAAATTGCTCTTTCTAAGGAACAGCCGACCTTAGAAGTAACAATTAGTGAACACGTTCAGCTAAACTGATCACACTCATATTCTCCCACATCTCTATGATTGGAATCTTGATAGTGAACTTACTGTAGCATATAACTTCACCTTGATGAACTGAAACCTACAGTACCCTTCTCTGAAACGTAGAAAACCATCTCTGATTAAGTCGTCCTGCATTGTCTCCTTCGGTGCCGAATATAAAAAAATAGTCAATGAAAATTAGTATAGATTCATTCTCACGCACAGAATTTTACTATGTGAGAATTAATTTTGCATGAATATTTTGTATGCAGTTCTTTATTTATTCAACGCTAGTTTTTTTATGTACACTATTTTATTATTTTTGTTGACTGCATGTACATGT